>OZ012620.1:2478187-2936585 GCA_963942555.1 Aleiodes leptofemur
ATTCGCTTTCCCATATCGATTTGAACATTGAGCAACACCTCCGCGAATCCCCTTTTCAATGAACAGAATCATTTCTATATCAGTGAGTAATTCAAGTCCAATACCGGTGCACTTCAACATCGCATCAAATGCGAGCCCAGGAGCAGTGTAGTAATGTAGAGGATCCAAACTATAAGTGCGTAAACAACTATGACGAAAATTTTCAAAAATATCCGCTAATAGTAAAACGTCAGTTGTTAGATACAAATCTGAATATTCTCCCAAGGAAGCAATATCAAACGTATCAGGAGATGCGGTAGCATCTCTCGCCAAGTACACGTTCTCATCTCTCTGTCTCTCCCATCTCATGACAGGCGAGAGGCTACCGCATACCTATACTGAGAACAGAGCCCATTGAAATTTTAGCATTGGATATGTACATTATTTTTGGAGATTTACTTTCCATTTTTTTTTCATATATCTATTTTGGACAAATGTTCGAAATAGTATATGAATATTTACAAAATATGTCGTATTTTAAATTTAAAAAAATGATGCCCCAAAAGTTTCATCAATCGACCTTCTTGGGTACTCTGTAACTGTGTGCAGTCACACAGATAGGACAGCGGCGACTGGCATCTGTGTGCGTGCTCACAGTCACAGTATACTTCAGGGCAGTGTCGACTGGCATCTGTGTGCGTGCTCACACGCGTTCGTAGTCACAGTATACTGTGTTGAAACTATGTTACGGTGTGCAGTCACATAGATAGGACAGTGACGACTGGCATCTGTGTGCGTGTACACAGACACGGTTTTGTATTTGCCCCTAGTACAGCATACGTTTACGTATACATGGTGGACCCCGTTTATGGATATAATGGCAAGATATACAAATAATTAATATTTAAGTGAGAAGTCTATTTTTTTCAATACTCGCAACGCGTCAAAATGAAAATCAACTAAATTGTTTAATTCACTTGAATAAAATGTTTGAATTCTTGCAATAATTCAATCCTCACTGTCCGGATACTAGCGTCATTCCCTCAACTGTCCGAAAACTGGTACCTCCATAGTAACAGTGCCGTTGTTAAGGTACTTTTGCAGTAAGTAATGAGGAAGATCTATTGAGATATATTCTTCTCATAAGTAGAAATATATCTTGAAAGTTTCATAACGATCGACCACGTAGTTTTTTTTTATTAATTATTAAAATAATTAATTTACACAGGCTCTAATGGCACGTACTTATTTTTAAAAATCATCGACAATGTGCTGCAGTCTTACCCGCGCGCGAAATCACTTCTCATATTATTTATAAATATAACTTGATAATTTTTTTGATATTTTACCACGTAATTATTGAGAAATATCAATTAATCCATAAAATAATTATGAGGATATGGTAAAATGGTGGTGACACACGGATTAATTGATATTTCTCAATAATTACGTGGTAAAATATCAAAAAAATTATCAAGTTATATTTATAAATAATATGGGAAGTGATTTCGCGCGCGGGTAAGACAGCAGCACATTGTCGATGATTTTTTAAAATAAGTACGTGTCATTAGGGCCTGTGTAAATTAATTATTTTAATAATTAGTAAAAAAAAAAACTACGTGGTCGATCGTTATGAAACTTTCGAGATATATTTCTACTTATGAGAAGAATATATCCTCAAAGTTTCAAATCTATCGCACATTCGGATCAATTCTCCTTTACTTACTGTGGAAGTACCTTGACCATATCGGTGTGGAAACAGAATTTTCCTACTCGTTCGTTGAAAATATCTCGAAAATGATGAGTTTTGGGAGAATTTATCTAGAGACTTTTTCTGTAATACTTGAAATTCTCTACAGAGAAGCTTCCTTGAAATATTCTCCTAAATCTATTCATTTGTGGGGAAACGTCAGTCGTCTGCGGGGCGCAAGGACGAGGTGTCACGAAGTGTATGGGAGAGTTAACCTCTACGATCGTCTGTGTTAATACTTCCCTTTTCTTGGTCATCTGTGCTTTTCTTTTCTCAATTATTAAAAGTTGGCTAAATAAAAGTTTATTGAATTTTATGTATCGATCGTCTCGGAATCAAGTACAAAATATTGAAAATTTGATGCGAGTTCTGCATTTTTAAGCTTTGAGGGATAAACACGTGAGTGGTGATAAATAATTTTTCCAATTAATGACTCGAAATTGGTATGATGTATTCCCTTTAAATTTAGCAGCTAGCTCTCAAATTAATCCAACAATATCTGCGAATGTTTTTATGATTAATTCGGCACTTTGATTCCAACTGACATTCTTTTCAAAAAGATTCCAGTTTGAATGAGAATCGTACGAGTACAAAAGTATTGAAATGGGGGAAAAAAAAAGAAAAATGCATAGCATTTTTCTTTATATAAAATGCGCCAAGTACACGTTCGAGAGTGTACTGAAGATGAGCTCTAAAAAAGTTGCAAAATCCAGTGCAGCCCCAAGTATTTGAGTAGGGCTATTCATTGGATCGTCTTCAGCTAATAACTGGTCTAGAGTCATCCAATGAACAGCCGTACTCGGCGTACTCACTACAGGAAAAAAAATACAAATGCCAAATCCAGAAGGAAATAATAATAAAATCAACAAAAGCCAAAACGAAAATTCAAAAAACGTGCTTGGCTGTGCGATCAATAATTAAACTATATCATTCATGTATCAGCACAGCCAAGCTCGTTTTTTCAATTTTCGTTTTGGCTTTTGTTGATTTTATTATTATTCCCTTCTGGATTTGGCATTTGTATTTTTTTTCCTGTACTGAGTACGCCGAGTACGGCTGTTCATTGGATGACTCTAGACCAGTTATTAGCTGAAGACGATCCAATGAATAGCCCTACTCAAATACTTGGGGCTGCACTGGATTTTGCAACTTTTTTAGAGCTCATCTTCAGTACACTCTCGAACGTGTACTTGGCGCATTTTATATAAAGAAAAATGCTATGCATTTTTCTTTTTTTTTCCCCCTTCCATACTTGTTGCGCATGCTGATAACATTTCTCGGAAATTTCTTGATTGTTGAGCTTGGAGTAGAAATCCTTCCTACAAGGTAATTTATCTTCTTCCAATTTCTCCCAACTATCAATATACTCATAAGGGAAAACGCCCTTTTTAGTTACTAGTTCAAATTTCACTCGACTGTTGTGGATTTTCTTAGTAATCTTCTTATCATCATCATCCAAATATGCTGCAAGTTTTTCGAGACTAGTAGGCATGAATCGAAATGAGTCTATAAATCGTAGGCATACATTTGTGGTTTCGATATATTTACTGAAAGATATATATCTTTCTTTATTCACAGGTAAAATTTTCATTCCTCCTTCAAATTCTGTAGCTAAAGCTTTGATGAGAAAATGTGAATCATATCCAGAAAGATTATGAAATACTCCTGGGATATCGTGAGAGTCTTTGTAATTCAAATTACATCCAGCGTGAGCAGCACCTCGATATTTACCAGTAAAATGACAGTGATCACGATGTTTTTTATCAAAAACATTAAATGATCTACCATAAATGTGACATTCTTTTGCTAACTGGAATTGCATCTGTTGATCAGTTGTGAGAGACTCCATGGGAGTGATTGTATTTAGATAAGAATTTATCATATGAGCATGCTCTCGAAGTTCATTAATGAACCAAGTAATACGTTCAGGTCCTCTTTTCATTTTAAATTGAGATAAAGAATCATCATATGCACAATGTAAATAATATGCTATGCTATATGGAATGTGTATTTCTGTTTCACCATTATCATCATCATCATCATTATTGACTGGTTTGAGAATTGACTCAAGATCAGCATATACAGCAAATGGTACTGACTCTTTAAATTTATAGTTTCTGAATTTCAAAATACTATTCTCTTCAGTGGGTAAAATCATCCTACAATCGTTTAGGTTTGCACAATCCTGTTTATGTCTTTCGAAAGAATCTTGATGTCTGAAATGATTCAAACATCGATCGCAAATTAATGCTTGATGTTGACTATTGGAAATTTGTTTACTTATCAAGCGGGATAGATTTTTTATATGTGCGAAATGGTAAATTGGTTCAGCCGTGGAGTTTTTCAAATTACTCTCAACTATGAGCAAGTGGATTGTTTTCTTCTTAGTAACGTGTTTGCTCAAATAAAATGGAACGATTTCCTGACAATTCTCATGCATTGTATCCAAAGCGTAAACATTGATTGACAAATCATTCAAATTTTCGAATTTTGGAATATCAGTCAGCATTATAGGGAATTCGATATCTTCGTATTTACATACGTCCCGGAAATGTGGATACGAACTCTTGCGATCACTATGAGTTTTTGCAGGATGAAGCGCAGCAGTAACACTCCAAAGAAAGCAGAACTTATCATCATTCTTTATATTCACAACAGCTTTTTTTCTCCGTATACCTTCAGGCAATTCTATGAATGTGGATGTTCCACCTCGTAAAGGTATATATCTATTGATATTCACCATAAGATTAGTAACTTCAATCATCGTCCATCCAGAATCACGCTGCTTAAATTCCTCCACTTTGTTCAATAATCTATCAATTATGTTCTCGTTGAACCATTCATTGATATCTCTAGTAGCTAAGATTGCGTTATTTGCTGTGGTGAAGTGTTTTCTTTCTTTTTGATTTTCACCATCACGAATAATTTCAAATTTACATGCTAATATGACGTTGACTTTAATATTTCCTTCTGTGCGTAATATATTTCTGAATCAAGTGAAGCAAACACTTCTAGCATCAATCAGGAAAGATCGCAAATCGCTATGGAGTAAGTTTATTATCACTCCAGTCCGGAGTCGATTCTGAAAGGCGCATTCTACTTCTCGCCATTGGACTCTATCACTTCTCTTTTTTTTTATTCGTCTCCTCTTCTCAGGTCCAAGATGACCACCAGCTCTTGCCAAAGCTTTCAATCTCTCAATTATTGTTTTGAGAATTGATATTGTAACTTGAAGTCTCACTCGCTCACCTACATATGATGATGATGATGATGCACAGTTCCTTAGTAATTTGTTCAATTTTCGCACTGTTTTATGTCCATGATCTAACCACTTCTTAACTGTTTCTGGAGATTCTTTTTGACATAATTTGTATGCCTCCTCCATAACAGATAATAGCCTTAAACAAGTTTTCGAATCCATTCCGTGACAATTGCAGTTGTCTGCCTTTCTGAGAGCAACTGAGTTGATGAATATCGTGCATGGAGTATTTATATCCATCTCTCTATAGTTATCATTATTAATAAGAAGTAATATGATGCTTAATGACATCACTATGACACTCATCAAATTTAAGGAGAAAATATATGAATCATAATTTCTGAGAAATGCAATGAATCACTGCATTACTTATAGTGAATTTCTTTGTCTGAGTCATTTTTCACGCTCCTATAACACGAATGACTGGTATATAAAGACAACTGAAGGTAGATCAACCATCAGTTCATACCAAAACTTCGTACTGTAACAGTGAATCTTACTTGGTAGAATTTTCAACGTAACTTGCTCAAACACATCATGGATCTGACAAAGCTGAATGAAATTAGCCGTTGGACGGGCTATTTACCTACTAAGAAAATGGTTGAGCTGGAAACTAATAAAAATTACGAAATGACTGAGCTGAGATGGGTTAAAACCAAATTTGGAGATCAACTCATTGCGGCTTTGAATAACGAGTTCACTGTATTCTTGCCCGGCCGAATCGTCAAATTTCTCCAAGAAAATCAAACGCAAGTACATCAGTTGCAGCAAGCGATCGGAGAGAGACGACTACATCTGCATTTTATTGGTGGTAAATTCAGTGAATGTGAATTCAAATATATATAGTCTGTATGGATCATCGTGATCGTCATCATCATCATCATAATCACCCTTATTGTGATTGATATGTTTCACCTGACATTGAAAAATATGAGAAAAAAATATGCGAAATGTGTTCCTTTTTGTTTTTCTTTTTAAATAAAGAATTTCATTCATTCATTTAATGTGATTTTCTCCTAGTTTCATTTTCTTTCTTTCCTTCAACTTTCATCATTCGATCCCTCGCAATAATCGAGCGAAAAAAATAATACTAATAATAAGTGAATAAAAAAAAAAATAGAACTTGATGAGTTTTTTTTTTCAAATACTTTGAAAAAAAATGAATTTTCCTCTTTTTCGAATTCTCCAGATACTCTATTTTTGCTGTAGAAAAAAAAAATATAAACAGTTCAAGTTATTCGCATGGTAATCCAAATTCCAAGAAAAGACTAATTTTGCAAAATTATTATCCTTAAATTTAATAGAAAAAAAAATGATAATTTTATAATGGAGGAGGAAAGGAAAAAAAAAACGATGAAGTTATCATAACAACAGGGGAAGAAGAAGATGGAGATTGTATTTATTCTTCAATTAAAAAAAAAAATTCTGATCCATTGCTATTTTCCAGCTTCATTTTTTCTTCCGCCATTTTGTACGATTCATTAATAATTATTTAGAAAAATTTACAATCTGATTAGTTTCCCTCATTTAGAGACTTCAACAATTAAATTCAATTCTATTTCTCTTTTAATTCTATTCGTATTTAATTTGATTTTTTTTTTTTTTCATTTCATAATTATCGTAATGAACAACTAATCATAAATAGAAGATAAGATGATGATACATAAATAATCGAGAGATAAGTTGATGCTGCGTTGGAGTTCATTCATTCTTGAATTTGACTGTTCCAATTCAATGAGATGCTATCATTGGGGAAAAAAAGAACAACATAGAACGAAAAAAAGGAAGGGATGTATCTATAATTGATTGAACACTTCAAGTTTCATTTTTTTTTTCAGTTTTATTGTGATATTAATACAATTCTTTTTTACTCGATTCTGTTTTCTTTTTTTTTCATACACTCTTGAATAAATGAGATGGAACAATGAAGTAGTGTAGTTTGTGAAAAATGATTAAATTTATTCGAATATAATTGATTAATGTGTTAAAAATTTTTCACTCAACTTTTTTTTTTATTATTATTATTATTATTATAATTATAGTCATGAATAGTTGGTTATGAATAAGAGATAGAAACTTGTCAATAATAATGTGGAGAAAAAAAATAAAAAACCTTCAACATAAAATGATGATAATTTTGTTTCCGCTTTCAATTAGCGTGATGACCATCCTCATCATCATCATCAGTGTCTTCGACGAGTATCAATTTCTTGAACTGCTGTTCTGCACGTTTTGCCTCAATTTCATTCATATCTCTGTCCTCCTCCTCCTCCTCTTTGAATCCTTCATCAGCTAGAGAATTGGAGTCCTCAGTTCCCTTTTCAATTTCCGCTTGAAGCTTCAGAGTATTCTTTACTCTAAGTTTTGGATGCTCGAAATTGAGAGTCATCGAAGATTTTTTAGCAGCAAGTAGATTGGCCATTTGATCTGTCTCTGGAGCTGCTGCTGCTGGTGAGGCTGTTTGAGCGCCTCTGTGAATAGTATCAACGATGTCCTTACACATCGGATGGTAATTACCGCAAGCCTTCTCGAAATCTGGGTGCCCCTCCGCAATGTAAAAAGCGTTCCCATGTTCGCATACATGGAAACACGTTAAAATTCCATTCATATTCACCCAGATTGGAAATTCAGGATGGAATTTGTGATACAAGGATTGTGTCAGCTCCTGAATAACGTTCGTGTCAATTGAAACCCATTGAAATGGGATACAGACGCGAATCATTCTCGACATAGTTGATAACGAAAAACTGAAATCAGAAAAGACCAATATAAATGAGAAATGATATTTATAATTATTATTATTTATTTATTTATAATTTTATTTCTCCTATGAATATCATCTCACTGAGAAATAATATCTACCACGAAAAAGAAGAACAAAAAAAAAAGTGTTTTCAAATTGTTGATTCAAAAATAAATCAATAAATAAATAAGAAACATATTGAAATTGATTGATTTTACTGTTTGAATAATCAAAATTCGTTAAATTGACAATTTGGGAATGACTAACCGTCAAATGTGTTCAGAATTTTTAAGATAAAAGAATTTATATGTTCTCTGCAACTTCTCGTTACAGCAATCGGCAAATCAGTAAATAAGTATTTTACTTACTGAAAAATATCCTGGGATCGGAAAAGAAGATCTTGAAATTTTTCACTTTTCTTTTTTTTTAAACTCGCCTTCAAATTATTCACTGAACAGTGAAGAGAATTCCAATTTTTTTTCCTTTCTGGACACTTAAAGAATCACTTTTTTGCTGCTTTATAATTCTAATGAGATGCTCAGTGTTGAGATGATTTCAAACTGAAGCAAAGCACTCGAAGGGAGGCTTATATATTGTTGAATTTGCCTGAGTTTGCATGCACGTGGAGGTGATGTCACCAGGAGTGAAAAAAAGTTCCGTGAGAAATGAAATGTTTGAAAATGAGATAGAAATAATTTTTCATAGAATTCGACAAGATACTCAACTCATCAACTAGGGTTCATTGGCTACGAGTCTCGCATTACCGTGATAACATGCAGTAAAAGAAATGCGTGAGAATAATCAAAAAAGATCAGGTGTTTATTCACTTGATTGAATCGTCTTCTGTTCACATGCACGTGCAGATCCACTACGAGGAAAAAAATGGTTCAAAGGAAAGAAAAAAATCGGAAAATGAGATGAAGTTAATTTGTCAAAAGAATGAGATGAAAGTCACCTCATCAACTGAGGTTCATTGCCTGCAGGTATTCTATTACCTACGATAAGATGCACTGAAGTAATGCGTGAGAATAATTAGAAAAGATCAAGTGTTTATTCATTTGATTGAATTGTCTCTTGTCAATTACTATCGCACATTTCTCCACTGCATCTTATCGTAGGTAATAGAATACCTGCAGGCAATGAACCTCAGTTTATGAGATGAGTTCATCTTATTCTATTAAAAATTTACTTTATCGCATTTTCTGACTTTTTTTTTATTCTCATTTTTTACTTGAGTGCATCATCATCTGCACATGCATGTAACTGAAAAGATGATTCAATTAAATGAATAAACACTTGATCTTTTCTAATTATTTTCACGCATTTCTTTCACTGCATCTCATTGCATGTAATGAGATATCTGGAGACGATGAACCTTAACTGATGAGGTGACTTTCATCTCACTCTTTTGAAAAATTAACTTCATCTCATTTCCCGATTTTTCTTCTTTCCTTTGAAACTTTTTTTTTTTTGTTTTTTTTCCTCGTAGTGCATCTGCACGTGCATGTGAACAAGAGACAATTCAATTGAGCGACTAAACACCTGATCCTTTTTCAATTATTCTCATGCGTTTATTCACGACATCTTATCACAGGTAATGCGAGACTTGTAGCCAACGACCTTCATTCGACAGGCTGACTCCTGTCTCAGGTGATTAATAAAATTAATTCCATCTCATTTTCTTTTTCTCGTGAGAATTTCACTCATAGTGCATCATCTGCACTTGCATGTGAACAAGAGACAATTCAATCGAAAAATAGACACCTGATCTTTGAATTATTCTCACGCATTTCTATTGCTACCTCTTATTATGTGTAATGAAATGTTTGCAGCCAATGAACCTTAGTTGATAAGGCGACTCCACGTGTAGATGATGATAACAGCGAAAGAAATGCGTGAGAATAATTTAAATGAAAAATATTTTTATTCGGAAATTCTACTCAGCCTTTCAAGAGTCAAAACTCTTGAACCAATTTCAAAATTCCCAGAAATTGTTATTTCATGATTTCCTAGAATTTCTCCTTCCTAACGATTTCAGAATTCACAGAAATTAATATTTCGTGAGTTCCTAGAATTTGCCTTCCTAGAAAATCCATGAATTCTCAGAAATTAATATTTTGTGATTTTCTGGAATTTTCCTTCCTAGAAAATCCATATGACATCATCAACGTTCAATTCTAGAGCGATCCCAGGATGACTCATCGACTGGTCTAGAATCGGCCTAGCATACCTACTGCCTCTAGTTCCTAAACGTAAAAGTCCCTGCTACTGACCATGTTATGTCCTAACAAGTTACTAGGATGATCTCGGCGCTGCTGCTGTTGTTGAGCGCGAGAATTTTGAATGGCAATGGGAACGTTAGCCGCCAAAGTTCTGAAGAACACTCCACCGAATCTCTTTCCACTTTCCTATTATTTATTTAGGATTAACCACTAATAATTCAATATTCTATCTGTTAACGTAGGAATGAATTATTGGAATAGGTAGTTAAATAACTTGAGGAAAACATAAGTGCTAAGAGAGCACACACAACTTATTTATTCACTTCAACACTTAACTTTAATTTACAAAAATAGAGAGAAGCTCAAGATTAAAACAATTTAGATGTCGTCTGTTTTGGAGGACGAAGGTGACTAACTGAACTTAGCTTGGCTTGGTGTACAGGAAGTCTTCGTTGATGTATCATGGGGGTAGTTTGTGGGGGGTCGAGAAATGGAGAGGGAGAAAGGCCGAGCGGCCTATTGGCTATTTCGAAGAGGAGGAGGGCGCTTGGAGGGCTGGCTCAAAGAGCTGTAACCTCTGGGGAAAGTCCCGTGTATTTCTCCCAATATTCGGGAAAATCCCCGGAGGGATTTTATTGCAGGGTGCTTTGGGTCTTTAAAGTAATAAAGTCAGAGTGAGTAAGAAAATTCTAACGCGAGGATTTTGGGTCTTGAGGGATTATAGCAATAAAAGTAGTAATAACGCGGAAAGAAAGGGCGCCAAAAGTTCGGACATTTGGTGGCCACGTGCTTGGCAATAAAATAAAAGAAAGGTTTAGAAAAGTATAAAGAAAATACTACGACTGTACGGAAAATATAGAGAACAATACCCTGAGGATAGCAGCTGTCGGTTTTTTCCCCGTTGTCTATTGTCCCTGTTCATTTTAAATTGAATGTATTATTTTATTCTATCCTGAGTGAATTTAAAAGGAATGGTTGAGATTAAAAATTGAATTTCGCGGATAAAAATATGACGCGACCTCTGTAGCCAAGCCTCGCGACATAACAACCAGCTACTGGTCCCAAGTGAAACACACCCCTGCTCGTTTACTTAATAAATGTAGAGGAAGGCTAGGCATAATGGGAGAGTACGGGCAAAAGGGGATAGGCCAATTTTGGGGAGAGAAATTAAAAAACAATGCTTCCATTTCAAAGCATAATAGAAAAATGATCCCAATAACTTATTAATTTGTCTCCATGTTTTCTTATCATTTCCGATAGGGAGAGTGAGAGAAAAGGGCTTTAAGAGATGAATGAAGTCTTAGCTCTTCCTATCAATATGATTCTATCTATTGTATAGATATCTCAAGAACTATTGGTATTTCAAGAATTTAGCAAGAGACCTTTGGATAGCTCATGGATGGCTCTCCAAAAAAGTTCTCTTAACATTTTTCTCTAATCACGAAAAATACGGATGTAGTTGACCAGGACGTTTACTCAAGATCATTTCACTCAGTCTAGATATACATAGCTACAGAAATACGTAGGGGACTCAATAGTATATTACACCACAAGGGCATTCAACATTCTGCCCGTGTGGTGTATACGATTTTTCTCCATGCCCGGCCGAAAGTACGTTGGCTAATTAAATTTCTCTAAGTAGTATAATCATGTTTCAGTATGTATCGATGCCTGCCCCGACATTTGCAGCACGAGCGAAGCGAGTGCTGCTGGTCGGGGGCAGGCATCAATACTTGCAATATACATCTAAAAAAATAAATACAACCATCCATTTTCAAAATAAATCAATTTGTCTGGAAACTTTATATCCTTGTTTTTTTTTTAATTCAAGTGGCTTTTTCACATTGGCGTTTTAAAATAAACTAAAGCACTGCGCCATACAACGGCGTAATTATAATTGACCCAACATATGTGACACATCGTTGGCTAGAAGTCCTTTCAATCGTTTCATATCAATTTGAGTGAAAAAATTGAGTAACACAGAGGAGAAATATTGAGTGACAAAATTAATTTCAAGTGAGCTCTCAGGTTATGCGTGTACAGTCGTCCCAGCCAAAGAAGGATTTTCCGAAGTCCACCCGAAGCTGAAATTTACATATTGTAGCATAGGAGCCGAATATTTCCGAGGATCCTTCTTGGCTGGGACAACTGTGAATTTCCCTTCCCGCTGTGGTAGAGGGCGCGCGTGCAGTGCATGAAAGTTAGACTTTCTGCTTCGAAATCGATGCAGGAAGTACGTACTTTCGGCCGAGGTATGGATAAAACAATTTTTCCTTCTGAAACATACAAAGATCATTCAAAACTGATTATTTTCAATTTATTTTTATGAAATTAAGAAAAGGTTAAAAATCACCAAAAAATTATCTTTCATTCGGAAAAATTATTTTTCTACTCCCGTAAAAAATTGTTTTTTACTCCACATAGTATAACGTACTAAAACCAACACGTATCCAACTTACCTCTTGTTTCCATTTTGTATAAATGTAAATATGAATCATCCACAGCAAAGATAAATGAAGATATATGCTAGATCACAGGATTTCAATACGATGATTATTCAATTATTATTGAAGTTACATATAAGAAAAATATCAAATACCATGGAAAAGTTCTCACTTTCCAACGAATATTTTCAACTGCATGATAGAGATAAGAGAAATCAGGAGTAGCTATGAAAAAAAAATTAATACGAAAAAATCGCTACAAGTTTATCATTTTCTACACTTTTTAATGTAATTTTTTCGAACAGGATAATATATTATTAGTCTGATATCTTCATAAATGTAGGAATATATAAGAAATATGTAATGAGAAAAAATGTATGTTCATTAATATTTTCGTCGATTTTTTTTTAACTTTTTACTTCGGACACGTTGGAGTTTACGCTCTCTGTTTACATGCATTTCGATGATACACGAGGGAGAAGATTTAAGTGAGTAAATAATAGTAAGTAATAAATGCCTGAGTTCCTTTGACGACATGTATATAAGTGTGTCCGTGTCCGTGTCCGTGTGTGTGTGTGTGTGTGTGTGTGTATGTGTGTGTGTGTGTGTGTGTAAGCGTTGTACGAACTTGTGTGTTTATGAAAACTATCGATTTTTGGTATCATATCCCCCTTCCATCAGAAAGTATAAGCCATCATTGGCAAATCAGTTTCGGTTTGTTTTTCAAGCAGTGCATATCGCTCTATAACTCAGTGCCTCTTGTTCCACCGTGAAACCTCCGATTCTTTGAGTTCTCGTCAGCTTGAGAGAACTGAAAAATTGTGTTTCAACCAAGAGAATTATTGTTTCTGGCTTCGTTTTAAAATGAGTGATCTGAAGGAGAAGAAAATTTCTAATAAAATTGACAAACCACAAGATGCATGCAAAATATCTTCCACTTCTGATGATAAGAATAATCAGTGTCTTCAGTGGAGGAGATTAAATGGGAGCAGTCTGGCCCCATATTCATCCAAATTTACAGATATCACAGACAGATGTCGCTGAAGCCAGCCTCGAAAACATCCTCGAAAACATCCTCAAAAATTTGGGCCTTATGACAGCTACGATTTATCCATATTTAAGAGATAATATTCAATAACGTTGGCGATATGGCGAATAAAGGCATGAAATTTTTTTGTGAGATACCTGGTATCGTTTACGAGCCCTCAGTTTTGGGAATTCGCGGGAGATGACAAGGAGGGGGTGTTAAAATTTTTTTTCACCGTCACACCATAGATTTTGCAATTTCATAAACTATATCTTTTCTATGGCGAATTAAGGCGTGAAATTTTTTTGTGTAACACTTGAAGTTGTTTACGAGCCCTTAGTTTTTGGAATTTGCAGGAGATGACAAAAAGGGGGGTGTTAGACTTTTTTTCACCGTCACACCATAGATTTCGGGATCTTATTCGTTATAAGTCCTCCTCTATGGCGAATTAAGGCATGAAATTTTTTTGTGAGATACCTGATAGCCTTTACGAGCCCTCAGTTTTGGGAATTCGCGGGAGATGACAAGAAAGGGGGTGGTAAATATTTTTTTTCACCGTCACACCATAGATTCCGGGATTTTATTCGTTATAAGTCCCCCTCTATGGCGAATTAAGGCATGAAATTTTTTTGTGAGATACCTGGTAGCCTTTACGAGCCCTCAGTTTTGGGAATTCGCGGGAGATGACAAGAAGGGGGGTGTTAGAATTTTTTTTCACCGTCACACCATAGATTTCGGGATCTTATTCGTTATAAGTCCTTCTCTATGGCGAATTGAGGCATGAAATTTTTTTGTGAGATACCTGGTAGCGTTGATGAGCCCTCAGTTTTGGGAACTCACGGGAGATGACAAGAAGGGGGGTGTTAGAATTTTTTTTCACCGTCACACCATAGATTTCGGGATCTTATTCGTTATAAGTCCTTCTCTATGGCGAATTAAGGCATGAAATTTTTTTGTGAGATACCTGATAGCCTTTACGAGCCCTCAGTTTTGGGAATTCGTGGGAGATGACAAGAAAGGGGGTGGTAAATATTTTTTTTCACCGTCACACCATAGATTCCGGGATTTTATTCGTTATAAGTCCCCCTCTATGGCGAATTAAGGCATGAAATTTTTTTGTAAGATACCTGGTAGCCTTTACGAGCCCTCAGTTTTGGGAATTCACGGGAGATGACAAGAAGGGGGGTGTTAGAATTTTTTTTCACCGTCACACCATAGATTTCGGGATCTTATTCGTTATAAGTCCTTCTCTATGGCGAATTAAGGGGTGAAATTTTTTTGTGTAATACTTGAAGGCGTTCACGAGCCCTTAGTTTTTGGAATTCGCGGGAGATGACAAGAAAGGGGGTGTTAGAATTTTTTTTCACCGTCACACCATAGATTTCGGGATCTTATTCGTTATAAGTCCTTCTCTATGGCGAATTAAGGGGTGAAATTTTTTTGTGAGATACCTGGTAGCCTTTACGAGCCCTCAGTTTTTGGAATTTGCGGGAGATGACAAAAAGGGGGGTGTTAGAATTTTTTTTCACCGTCACACCATAGATTTCGGGATCTTATTCGTTATAAGTCCTTCTCTATGGCGAATTAAGGGGTGAAATTTTTTTGTGAGATACCTGGTAGCCTTTACGAGCCCTCAGTTTTTGGAATTTGCGGGAGATGACAAAAATGGGGATGTTAGAATTTTTTTTCACCGTCACACCATAGATTTCGGGATCTTATTCGTTATAAGTCCTTCTCTATGGCGAATTGAGGCATGAAATTTTTTTGTGAGATACCTGGTAGCGTTGATGAGCCCTCAGTTTTGGGAACTCGCGGGAGATGACAAGAAGGGGGGTGTTAGAATTTTTTTTTACCGTCACACCATAGATTTCGGGATCTTATTCGTTATAAGTCCTTCTCTATGGCGAATTGAGGCATGAAATTTTTTTGTGAGATAACTGGTAGCGTTGATGAGCCCTCAGTTTTGGGAACTCGCGGGAGATGACAAGAAGGGGGGTGTTAGAATTTTTTTTCACCGTCACACCATAGATTTCGGGATCTTATTCGTTATAAGTCCTTCTCTATGGCGAATTAAGGGGTGAAATTTTTTTGTGTAATACTTGAGGGTGTTCACGAACCCTTAGTTTTTGGAATTCGCGGGAGATGACAAGAAGGGGGGTGTTAGAATTTTTTTTCACCGTCACACCATAGATTTCGGGATCTTATTCGTTATAAGTCCTTCTCTATGGCGAATTAAGGCATAAAATTTTTTTGTGAGATACCTGGTAGCCTTTACGAGCCCTCAGTTTTGGGAATCCGCGGGAAATGACAAGAAGGGGGTGTTAGAATTTTTTTTCACCGTCACACCATAGATTTCGGGATCTTATTCGTTATGGGTCCTTCTCTATGGCGAATTGAGGCATTAATTTTTTTCGTGAGATACCTGGTAGCGTTTATGAGCCCTCAGTTTTGGGAACTCGCGAGAGATGACCAAAAGGGGGGTGTTAGAATTTTTTTTCACCGTCACACCATAGATTTCGGGATCTTATTCATTATAAGTCCTTCTCTATGGCGAATTAAAGGGTGAAATTTTTTTGTGTAATACTTGAAGGCGTTCACGAGCCTTTAGTTCTTGGAATTCGCGGGAGATGACAAGAAAGGGGGTGGTAAATATTTTTTTTCACCGTCACACCATAGATTCCGGGATTTTATTCGTTATAAGTCCCCCTCTATGGCGAATTAAGGCATGAAATTTTTTTGTGAGATACCTGGTAGCCTTTACGAGCCCTCAGTTTTGGGAATTCGCGGGAGATGACAAGAAGGGGGGTGTTAGAATTTTTTTTCACCGTCACACCATAGATTTCGGGATCTTATTCGTTATAAGTCCTTCTCTATGGCGAATTAAGGGGTGAAATTTTTTTGTGTAATACTTGAAGGCGTTCACGAGCCCTTAGTTTTTGGAATTCGCGGGAGATGACAAGAAGGGGGGTGTTAGAATTTTTTTTCACCGTCACACCATAGATTTCGGGATCTTATTCGTTATAAGTCCTTCTCTATGGCGAATTAAGGGGTGAAATTTTTTTGTGAGATACCTGGTAGCCTTTACGAGCCCTCAGTTTTTGGAATTTGCGGGAGATGACAAAAAGGGGGGTGTTAGAATTTTTTTTCACCGTCACACCATAGATTTCGGGATCTTATTCGTTATAAGTCCTTCTCTATGGCGAATTAAGGGGTGAAATTTTTTTGTGAGATACCTGGTAGCCTTTACGAGCCCTCAGTTTTTGGAATTTGCGGGAGATGACAAAAATGGGGGTGTTAGAATTTTTTTTCACCGTCACACCATAGATTTCGGGATCTTATTCGTTATAAGTCCTTCTCTATGGCGAATTGAGGCATGAAATTTTTTTGTGAGATACCTGGTAGCGTTGATGAGCCCTCAGTTTTGGGAACTCGCGGGAGATGACAAGAAGGGGGGTGTTAGAATTTTTTTTTACCGTCACACCATAGATTTCGGGATCTTATTCGTTATAAGTCCTTCTCTATGGCGAATTGAGGCATGAAATTTTTTTGTGAGATAACTGGTAGCGTTGATGAGCCCTCAGTTTTGGGAACTCGCGGGAGATGACAAGAAGGGGGGTGTTAGAATTTTTTTTCACCGTCACACCATAGATTTCGGGATCTTATTCGTTATGAGTCCTTCTCTATGGCGAATTAAGGGGTGAAATTTTTTTGTGTAATACTTGAAGGTGTTCACGAACCCTTAGTTTTTGGAATTCGCGGGAGATGACAAGAAGGGGGGTGTTAGAATTCTTTTTCACCGTCACACCATAGATTTCGGGATCTTATTCGTTATAAGTCTTTCTCTATGGCGAATTAAGGGGTGAAATTTTTTTGTGTAATACTTGAAGGTGTTCACGAACCCTTAGTTTTCGGAATTCGCGGGAGATGACAAGAAGGGGGGTGTTAGAATTTTTTTTCACCGTCACACCATAGATTTCGGGATCTTATTCGTTATAAGTCCTTCTCTATGGCGAATTAAGGCATAAAAATTTTTTGTGAGATACCTGGTAGCCTTTACGAGCCCTCAGTTTTGGGAATCCGCGGGAAATGACAAGAAGGGGGTGTTAGAATTTTTTTTCACCGTCACACCATAGATTTCGGGATCTTATTCGTTATGGGTCCTTCTCTATGGCGAATTGAGGCATGAATTTTTTTCGTGAGATACCTGGTAGCGTTTATGAGCCCTCAGTTTTGGGAACTCGCGGGAGATGACAAAAAGGGGGGTGTTAGAATTTTTTTCCACCGTCACACCATAGATTTCGGGATCTTATTCATTATAAGTCCTTCTCTATGGCGAATTAAAGGGTGAAATTTTTTTGTGTAATACTTGAAGGCGTTCACGAGCTTTTAGTTCTTGGAATTCGTGGGAGATGACAAGAAGGGGGGTGTTAGAATTTTTTTTCACCGTCACACCATAGATTTCGGGATCTTGTTCGTTATAAGTCCTTCTCTATGGCGAATTAAGGCATGAAATTTTTTTGTGAGATACCTGGTAGCCTCTACGAGCCCTCAGTTTTGGGAATTCGCGGGAGATGACAAGAAGGGGGGTGTTAGAATTTTTTTTCACCGTCACACCATAGATTTCGGGATCTTATTCGTTATAAGTCCTTCTCTATGGCGAATTGAGGCATGAAATTCTTTTGTGAGATACCTGGTAGCGTTTATGAGCCCTCAGTTTCGGGAACTCGCGGGAGATGACAAGAAGGGGGGTGTTAGAATTTTTTTTCACCGTCACACCATAGATTTCGGGATCTTATTCGTTATAAGTCCTTCTCTATGGCGAATTAAGGCATGAAATTTTTCTGTGAGATACCTGGTAGCCTTTACGAGCCCTCAGTTTTGGGAATTCGCGGGAGATGACAAGAAGGGGGGGAGTTTTGCGCGATACCTGAAGGCGTGTACGAGCTCTCAATTTTGAAAATTCGAGGGAGGTGACCATGAAAGGGGTTCTAGGATTTTTTTTTACCGCCACACCATACATTCCACGATCTTAACCGTTATAAGCCTCTTTTTATGGCGAGACAAGGCAATCAATTTTCTTTGTGCCGCCAATTTCGACAAATTATTCGTCATTGTTTGATCTGTATGATGGAAACAGACATGTTTTCTTTCAGTCACCTCAACGAACTTGCAGCTTCTGGAATCAGAAAGAGACTACATCAAAAGAGAGCTTTTCCCGAGACGAAGTGCAAGAATCTTCATATGTGATGAATCTGGAGTATTACTGCAAGATCAGTAGACAATCGATTCCTTGATTACCTGTAAAAATGATGAATTATTCCGAGTTATAGCAAATTCAAAAACTATCTAGTTTTATCCTTAATAATCACAGCAATCAATCAGTTTTATTTACAGTAATTACAACATTCACAATGTATTCTTCTACAACGCAAGAATAACCCACGTAGTGTATTAATTCATGACACTTTCATTTGAAATTTTGCTTTCTTTACTATTCATCATCTCTTCGGAATCTTAGAAGTAATGATGAACAAAATTCGAGCGTGGAATCCCCGGGTACCTTCTTAATTACTTTCAATTTCGAATTAACTGATGCCATAATAAAGGGTTTTTTTACGATAAAATGAAGCCATGGAACCTCCTCTTCTCGTTGCGCATTTGCTAGTAGAAGCTGCACAAGGCCCTTTCTCACTCTATTCATATCATCTTCTTCAAAAGTAACGAATTCTCCTTTGCAAATAATTGCGGCCCAAACGCAAACATGTATTCCGCAATTATTCTTGGACTTTCCAGTCTTGCTGATTTGCTTTGGATTGTCCGTGGGAACACAATAATTCCACTGCGACCAATTGAACTTTGTCCCGCTTCGACGATTAGGGTCAGAATGCTTTTCAATGAATCCACATATCTTCGGAATCAATGTTTTTGGTGGTCCATCTCCCATCGAATCTAGATAGATAATCAATTTTTGAGGTATGATAACTATGAGAAGAGTCCAATGGTTCGGTAAGTGTACTGGGAGAAGCCACACATCAGAAACCCAAACTTGTCTCATTGACGCCCACTGATGAATATCAACGAGTGAGCTTTCTTCCATGAAAAGTTTAACAATCTGTGTCTCGAAAATTTGTACATTGAAGTTGGCGTATGCAGCAATGTCTTGTAATGTAAAAAGTACTGCGTTCATCATTTCATCATCAATTTGTTCATTTTCACCCAACGTCGACCATTGTTGAGACGTTAATTGGATACCATAGATGGTCTCCCGTAATTCAGGAAAGTCTTGAGGATATCGAAATTGTCCAAAAATATTAATTTCCGAAACTGAATTCGATTGCGATTTGGAGGGTCCAGTGTCTGGAACCTTAGTTGGAGAGGGAGTGGGTTTACTTTGTCTGGATATTTCCTCAATTTCGTCAGCTTTGTTGACCTCCTGCGCTCCTGCATCGCGTGGTTGTTCTCCCTTCTCAGCTCCTGCCTCTGTTCTTTCATTAATTTTTCCCTCTCTTCTCTCTTTAGCATCCATCTTTTGCTGTACTCCTTCTGTTTCACCTTTCTCTTTGTAACTTCTATCATTACAGCCTCTTCCAATCAGAGAATGGAGGGATGAGCAGTAAACCAATGTACTTTCCATGTTGAGAGGAGGTATCAATTGTGGATGTATGGATTTATCAATACCTGTAAATTGATTCCTTTTCAAGACAAGTGGAGATTTTTGTCTACTGGGAAACAAAGTTTTGCTCTCTTTGCGACTACGATGTAAAATTTCAGCAATTCCTTTGCGTGCACTGTCCATGTGAGACTCATCAAAATGAAGCAGCATTCTACAACATGTGACGTATCCCCACATGCAGACAAATACTCCGCAGTTATCTCCAGAGTATTGCTTCGCGATATCTCGTGGCGCAAAGAAATCCCATTTTTCCCAATCAGTCTCTTCAATTTCTTGTTTAACTTTATCTGATATACAATCCATCAAGTGAAAAAATTTTTCGAATAACTGAAGGGGTACAGAACCATGCAGAGAATCCAAATAAGTCATAATTTTGTTCCTACGATCAACAATGAGAAGCGTCCAGTGAGCCTGCGAGTTTATTGGTAAAAACCAAACGTCTTTTTCCCAAGGTTTTCTATTGATCACGGACCTCAACTCATTAGGTCGAGGTCCACCCTCGCGGAATAGTGCACCAGCGAATAAAGTATCAAAGAAGAAAACTTCGAAGTTTCTCAATTCTGCAGCATCTCTCATGAGCAGGAAAAAGTAGTTGATGACGTTATCATTGAGCCACCCATATCGACTCAACGTCTTCCAATCTTCTGGAATGACCCGAATGCCGTAGATCATTTTAGTTATTTTTGGAAACTGTTCAGGATAGTTGTCGATTCCTAGAATATTGAAACGTTCAGTCGAAGATTCTGCGTGTTCTGTATGAATTTTCGACGAACTCTCGCCATGCTGAGGCTCATCAATACTCATTGATGAGTCTTCAGTTGCTTGAGCACTCGCCGAAATTCTGACAGATTTCGAAGCTCTCACGTAGCGATTCTTCTTGAATTTTTCTTCTTGGAAGCAATCAGTATCAAGAACTTCACTTTTCTTCCTTTTGCGCGTGGGTTTCAAGTTAAGACAGGGATCTTGGAGAGTAGGTCCAAGAAGAGACTCGGTTCTTTGAATGTACGCAACAACTGACATATTCTTCTTCTTATCCAATATTACATTCTTCAACAAGTTCCAATAGTTTTCAATGGTAGCGTCAGAATCTCGTCGAATACCAAAGCGTTTAATGGTGATCGCCGACCATAAGGGGTAATATGGTAATAAAAACTCAAATAAATGATGTATCAAATTCTCCGAGTAATAATCATTTGGTTCGTCTGTTTCTACATATTTTCCCATCATTACCTCATGAATTTCATGAAAATACTTGTAGTAGGGCGATGTCCTACGCACGGTGCTAGGAACTACAAAATCCTCCACGATCTGATTTCCATCATCATTTTTTTCTTCTGTGTTCGATGATTCCTCCGAAGCTCCTTCCCAATCCTTTGGTGATAAATCTGAAGCATTGAGGTCATCAAATTTCTCTACAAATTCTGAGGATTTAGTGGGATATGCAAAAACAATCATCATTTTTTCAATTATTTCCCGTGATTCTTGTGATGATTCACAGTGAGCGAGCAGTGAGATAGATTTAGCAGTTACCGATTTCAATTGTGATCTCTTCTTTTTCACCTCTCTTCTTTCCTTTCTCTTCTTATTTTTTCTTCCTTTTTCATTATCTAGTGGATAAAAATCCTTCATATGCCTCAACAAAGCCTTCAGTGTGTGCGAGAGACATACATGTACAATTGTTCTGTCATCTGTTGGTTTTTGATCTACTTCTTCGTCATAACAATCTTGGAGATACTGAGAAAGACTGATGCCGATGAATTCCGCAACAACTGAATTTATTAGCGCCAGACTAAAATCAACTTCAATTTTATCTACCAATGTTTTATTTGGATAAATACGTTTCATGTAATATACTAAGAGTTTGAGAAATGATGAAATATGAGGAATAGACTGGGATGTTGAGATAAATTCCGCTACAGGTGCTGCATTATACCCTGGGCCTCCAGGATAAACTATAGCATAATTAAAAATCATTTTCGAAACTCCTACTGGTGGTGAAATTATACTTGAAGTAGCATCAAAGTATAGAAACACAGGACCAGTTTTCTTCATCGTTATCAAAAAATCAAGTTGAGCTTCAGTGAATAGAGTAACTCGGAATGGATCTTGAGAAATATCCTGAATATATCCATGAACGTTTCTACCAGTCCACGTATATTGCAAAGTGTCTTTCATCTTTCCAAGAGCGATCATAGTATCTTTATCAATAATTTTTACTGTATTAGCCTCACTTGAAATTTTCTGCAGTATGCTATTATCTAACACATTATTTAAATTCTCATTGTTTATCTATTCCATTGAAGTTTCTTCAATCATCATTTTCTTCAACGTGCTAGGGTGGACACTTTGCAACTTCTTTTGAATTTCGCTACGGTTAGTCTTCCGTACTTTTCATCTATGTCTTTCGTCTGATGTGTGTCGAATGGCTTTATCACGAAATACTTGAGCAACCACGTTCTCGAATGGTTCTCGAATCATATCAGTAACGATGAATGTGAAATTTGCACATATCGAGTTACTGCAGCGTGCTTTGGCTTTGAAATAGGGCACAGGATTTTTTCTACGGAGCTGTTTTGGAAAGGGATTACATAAATGACTTTTGAAAGCTAGAATACACAACGGATATTCTTTCTCAAAGAACTTATTGAAATCATCAGTCCATTCATCTGTCTTCAAGCTCTCTCCACCAGTCCACCACTTCTCCCAAAATTCTCGAGGAATAACTAGGGATGTGTCTTCTATTAGTTTTGTAGCGAATGTTCGACTCTTAGGAATATTACTAGCTGTTATTTCTTTCTCCAGTTGTTCGGTCGTCGGAATATCTGTAGTCTGAGGTAATTGAACATGAATAATTGAATTTCGGGGAATCGAACAGCCATCGATTTCATCCACGTGAGTGAACTGGATTGTGCTAGTCCGATTCGTCATCGTAGCTCCAGTTTTCGCAATAAGTGGAGGACATTTCCGGTTCGATGTGAGAGACATGAGAGTACTCTGAACTGATGATTGGTCAATCACGCTGGGAAAATGCTTAATATCGGAATTAAGTGCATCAGATGATGAATCTACAGGAGTGAATTGATGATTGTTCTTCAATGGAATCTGTGCTGAAGCCTGGAGAGGAGAACAAGGAACTGATAGATCTCCATCCGCTGAGTGGATCACGGTGAATGGTGAGGAGGCAGTAGGATTCTGAAATTGATTTTAAAAATGTGTCAATGCGTGGGAATTTAATGATATGCATTGAAATACACTTTCGAACACTTAACCCCCGTCGATGATGTCGCGTGACAGAGTTTGAAGCTAATGAGTTTTCTGCTTTTAAAACCACCAACTGTGTTCAGAAATTTTTTTCTGCTATTAGCTACATGATTTTTCAAATCAGCCGGGTCTCGAACCCAGGACTTTCTGCATGTGAATTGATAATCAAATTCGAAGTATCAAGTAGTCAGGGAGATATATGCTGCTAGATGAGGAACGAAAAACGGACTATGACTTTGATTATTGAGAGAAAAAAGTAGATGGAACCTATATACATTCCGAGACGAAGAAATTATGTGAAAAAAAGTCGACAAGAAGAAAATTCTCATTATATATCAGTAATGATGAAGTAATAGTTATCAAATGTGTAACTGAGGGTCAAGGGACGAAACATGGCTAGGAATGATTGAATCTCGAAAACGATTGTCTGCTAATATTTATCTACATGGATAATCATAAGAAAACAGTCATTTTCGTCCAGCTTATGCTGTGCAGCCCATGTGCTCTTACCCCATGGTTTTTCGGCCACACTTCGTGCTCCGTGATTTTGCGCCCTTCTGTTGTCAAGTCAATTATTTCAATTACGATATCATCACATTGGAGTTGATTTTCGATTGTCGGAATCTGCAGAGTATTATTATCTACGCTATTTTCCTGAAGCAGATGTGTGGCATAAAATTCTATACTGCGTCTTTTAGGTTTATCGTCATTTCTTAAAATTGCTTTTTTCATGACTTCTCCCTCACATTCTTTTTCCTTACTGTCATTCAGCTCCATCTCGTTCGTTTCGAGCTGAGAATTTATATTCTCTTCGAATGCATGACCGAAATGAGTGGCCGGCGGGTCTCCATTTGAATTTGTTTCACCCCCAGTTTCGGCATCTTCAAATTTTTCTTCTTCATCTTTTTCTTCATTTTCCACATCATCATGTGATTGTGCATCCATATCTGCACGTCTGACATTATAGTTTTGTACCACTAATTCCTTAATTTTCGGCTTATGGATTCGGAATATATCTTTACATCTACGACCATACTTGATTACAGTTGGTTTACAAACATTGTCTTCAGTAAATTGTTGAGCTATTTTCTGCCATACGCTGTTTTCTCTCTTGTACGATTCTTCATCCAACAATTTTAGAAAAACGTTCATATCTTCGACAGTATTACGACAAGCTCTACAAATCGCATCTGATATTTGCTTCATAATTTGAGAAGGATCTTTCACCATCAAATTCCAAGAATCACACTTGCGTTGTGACATTGTAGTATGAATTAAATTGTCTATAAAGTGAGTTGAGGAAAAGCGGACTTATTTTCAAATGAGAAAAATTTCCACATCACATTTCCGCAAATAAAAAAACGAACATTCCGCAAATTTTTATGTTCTTTCTGAGAATGATTCGAATTTACAGTAAAACCTCTCAATATTCCCCCTCTCAATATTTTAATTTATCCTCTAAGTCGAGAAATACAGTCCCCCACTCCCCATTCCCATTGACTCTTTTCTCTCTCTCGCACATGAAAATGAAAAAATGAAATTTTTCTGATTTTTCCCACTTCTGATTTTGTTTTCAATGATTTTTGGAAACATCACAATAGATGATGGAGATACGCCCTCCTTGCACTAACGATTTTCAAGAAAATTTTGCTAGCCCTAAAAATAACCGAGGGGGAAAGGAGCGTATCTCCATTAGTTCCAGAATGATTGAAACGATGGACCAATTTCCACGTCTCCATCCACGTAAACGGAGGATACTCTTCAGTGAAATAGATTTATGAGATAGAATTGGATAATTCTGATGATAAGGATACGCAGGGTGAACTTGTCATCAGGCCATCTCAGTTGATGCACACAAGAAGGAAATCGGCGTATTCAAGAAATTAGAATTATGTCTAATGATTGTGTTCGGATATTTGATTTATTTGCAAGGGACTGTCACTTCTGGGCCTGTTTATTTATGACGTTTGTCAACTCTTTTTTGGTAACGAAGCAGAAACAATTGAAGGTTGAACATTTGATTTCGAAACTGGTGGGAGAACTCGATGGGGGAAATAGAGAGTGGGGAAGCGCGGAGGAGGGGAAAAGTAGAGTATTACACTGAAAAACTGATTGGTTTGTTTTAATTAATTGAGGATTAAGAAGATTATTGATTAATCAATTACCTTTCAATTGAGAAAAATGTTCATCAGTTCCGTTAGAGAGAGATGAAATGCACACCTTCATGAAATTCCTCATGAATATATTTGAAAAATGATACTGCTGAAAAGTAACAAAAAAATAGAAACGAAAAATATGTTGAAAAATGAAATTTTTCATTTCGAAAAAAACAGTTTCTTACAGGAAACTAATTTTTTTTTCCTAAAAGATTTAGATTTTCATTTTTTTTTTCAAAAATTGAATCTGTAATTTTTTTTCCATGCGAACAAATTTTTCATTTTGTTCAAAAAAAACTTTTTTTTTTGTTTTTGCTTGGGCCTTAGAATAATCTAGTTCTTTACATTTCCCAAAAAAATTCTAATGACCGAAAATTTACCGATTTGGAGAAGAAATTCATTTTCATGATAATAATAGAAATGAATTACCTCGAGGGAAAATATGTGTAAGCTAAAGTGACCACTGTATTCACTCGTGGCAGTGCCTCAGATGCGTACATTGAAAAAAAAATCTCGTAATGAAAAAATTGCCTTTTAACAAAATTTTCTTTCACAATTTCAATATTTATACGTTTTTAAATTTTCTGGAGTGAAGCAGATTCTCTTCAACTAAGTAAATTTTCCTACGACGAATTTTTTCCTCAGTATATCCATTCAGCAAGTACGCGTTAAGTGAACCGTCTCAGGTATTGGAGGGCACCTAATAGTCATCCAATATCATTGAATCCGCCAATTAACTATTGACGAATTCTTTCCTCAGTATAAACAGAAATATGCAATGCATAACTCATTCGGTTTTGATTGTCACATGTCCTTCTGTAATCACTCCATTATAACAGATGTCTCAAAAAGTGGAGGGATTGATAACGAAAAACGTATCTCCCTACAGCTCAGTTGTCACCTCCCTGACATTTCGGAGACTCACGGCTTTTGGACGTTTTCAAGATCCCTTATGATGAAAATCACACTTCAATTCGTCATACAGAGAAACTTATAACGTATATTATCACGGGATCAATAGATTATCATTAAAAAAATTTTAGCAACGCTTAAACTGCAAACTTCATCGCATTTTCAGAACTGGAGACTTCCGGACACTTTCAACTACCCCACGAAAGAATTCAATATCTGAATTTACTATACAACCAAAATACGACACATGATCTGGCGAAATCGGTGGAATAGTGATTCAAAATGTCGAACCATCCCCCAATCATCACCTCCCTCACATTTCTGAGACTTAAGGCTTCTGAACATCCTCAAGTCACTCCGAGAAAAATATCATTCCGTGAATCGTCATACAAGGGAACTTATAGCGAGTAAGATCGCAAAATCTATGGTGTGGAGCAGGAAACCAATTCCAACATCCCCCCCCCCTTCTTATCACCTCCCTCGAATTTCCGAAACTGAACTACATTCCTCCAGAAGTTACACAAAAAAATTCAACGTCTTAATTCGCCATAGAGGGGGACTTATAACGAATAAGATCCCGGAATCAATGGTGTGACGGTTAAAAAAAATTCTAACCCCCCCCCCCTTCTTTTCATCTCCCGTGAATTCCAAAAAGTGAGGGCTCGTAAACGCCTTCAAGTATTACACAAAAAAATTTCACCCCTTAATTCGCCATAGAGGGGGACTTATAACGAATAAAATCCCGGAATCTATGTTGTGACGGTGAAAAAAAATTTTTACCACCCCCTTTCTTGTCATCTCCCGCGAATTCCCAAAACTGAGGGCTCGTAAAGGCTACCAGGTATCTCACAAAAAAATTTCATGCCTTAATTCGCCATAGAGAAGGACTTATAACGAATAAGATCCCGAAATCTATGGTGTGACGGTGAAAAAAAATTCTAACACCCCCCTTCTTGTCATCTCCCGCGAGTTCCCGGAACTGAGGGCTCATGAACGCTACCAGGTATCTCACAAAAAAATTTCATGCCTCAATTCGCCATAGAGAAGGACTTATAACGAATAAGATCCCGAAATCTATGGTGTGACGGTGAAAAAAAATTCTAACACCCCCCTTCTTGTCATCTCCCGCGAGTTCCCAAAACTGAAGGCTCATAAATGCTACCAGGTATCTCACAAAAAAATTTCATGCCTCAATTCGCCATAGAGAAGGACTTATAACGAATAAGATCCCGAAATCTATGGTGTGACGGTGAAAAAAAATTCTAACACCCCCCTTCTTGTCATCTCCCGCGAATTCCAAAAACTAAGGGCTCGTGAACGCCTTCAAGTATTACACAAAAAAATTTCACCCCTTAATTCGCCATAGAGAAGGACTTATAACGAATAAGATCCCGAAATCTATGGAGTGACGGTGAAAAAAATTCTAAAACCCCCCTTTTTGTCATCTCCCGCAAATTCCAAAAACTGAGGGCTCGTAAAGGCTACCAGGTATCTCACAAAAAAATTTTACCCCTCAATTCGCCATAGAGAAGGACTTATAACGAATAAGATCCCGAAATCTATGGTGTGACGGTAAAAAAAAATTCTAACACCCCCCTTCTTGTCATCTCCCGCAAGTTCCCAAAACTGAGGGCTCATAAACGCTACCAGGTATCTCACAAAAAAATTTCATGCCTCAATTCACCATAGAGAAGAACTTATAACGAATAAGATCCCGAAATCTATGGTGTGACGGTAAAAAAAAATTCTAACACCCCCCTTCTTGTCATCTCCCGCGAGTTCCCAAAACTGAGGGCTCATAAACGCTACCAGGTATCTCACAAAAAAATTTCATGCCTCAATTCGCCATAGAGAAGGACTTATAACGAATAAGATCCCGAAATCTATGGTGTGGCGGTGAAAAAAAATTCTAACACCCCCCTTCTTGTCATCTCCCGCGAATTCCAAAAACTAAGGGCTCGTGAACGCCTTCAAGTATTACACAAAAAAATTTCACCCCTTAATTTGCCATAGAGAAGGACTTATAACGAATAAGATCCCGAAATCTATGGTGTGACGGTGAAAAAAAATTCTAACACCCCCCTTTTTGTCATCTCCCGCAAATTCCAAAAACTGAGGGCTCGTAAAGGCTACCAGGTATCTCACAAAAAAATTTCACCCCTTAATTCGCCATAGAGAAGGACTTATAACGAATAAGATCCCGAAATCTATGGTGTGACGGTAAAAAAAAATTCTAACACCCCCCTTCTTGTCATCTCCCGCGAGTTCCCTAAACTGAGGGCTCATCAACGCTACCAGGTGTCTCACAAAAAAATTTCATGCCTCAATTCGCCATAGAGAAGGACTTATAACGAATAAGATCCCGAAATCTATGGTGTGACGGTGAAAAAAAATTCTAACACCCCCCTTGTTGTCATCTCCCGCAAATTCCAAAAACTGAGGGCTCGTAAAGGCTACCAGGTATCTCACAAAAAAATTTCGGCCCTTAATTCACCATAGAGAAGGACTTATAACGAATAAGATCCCGAAATCTAAGGTGTGACGGTGAAAAAAAATTTTAACAACCCCCTTCTTGTCATCTCCCGCGAGTTCCCAAAACTGAGGGCTCATAAACGCTACCAGGTATCTCACAAAAAAATTTCATGCCTCAATTCGCCATAGAGAAGGACTTATAACGAATGAGATCCCGAAATCTATGGTGTGACGAAGAAAAAAAATTCTAACACCCCCCTTCTTGTCATCTCCCGCGAATTCCAAAAACTAAGGGCTCGTGAACGCCTTCAAGTATTACACAAAAGAATTTCACCCCTTAATTCGCCATAGAGAAGGGCTTATAACGAATAAGATCCCGAAATCTATGGTGTGACGGTGAAAAAAAAATCTAACATCCCCCTTTTTGTGATCTCCCGTGAATTCCAAAAACTGAGGGCTCGTGAAGGCTACCAGGTATCTCACAAAAAAATTTTACCCCTCAATTCGCCATAGAGAAGGACTTATAACGAATAAAATCTCGAAATCTATGGTGTGACGGTAAAAAAAAAATCCTAACACCCCCCTTCTTGTCATCTCCCGCGAGTTCCCAAAACTGAGGGCTCATAAACGCTACCAGGTATCTCACAAAAAAATTTCATGCCTCAATTCACCATAGAGAAGGACTTATAACGGATAAGATCCCGAAATCTATGGTGTGACGGTAAAAAAAAATTCTAACACCCCCCTTCTTGTCATCTCTCACGAATTCCAAAAACTAAGGGCTCGTGAACGCCTTCAAGTATTACACAAAAAAATTTCACCCCTCAATTCGCCATAGAGAAGGACTTATAACGAATGAGATCCCGAAATCTATGGTGTGACGAAGAAAAAAAATTCTAACACCCCCCTTCTTGTCATCTCCCGCGAATTCCAAAAACTAAGGGCTCGTGAACGCCTTCAAGTATTACACAAAAGAATTTCACCCCTTAATTCGCCATAGAGAAGGGCTTATAACGAATAAGATCCCGAAATCTATGGTGTGACGGTGAAAAAAAAATCTAACATCCCCCTTTTTGTGATCTCCCGTGAATTCCAAAAACTGAGGGCTCGTGAAGGCTACCAGGTATCTCACAAAAAAATTTTACCCCTCAATTCGCCATAGAGAAGGACTTATAACGAATAAAATCTCGAAATCTATGGTGTGACGGTAAAAAAAAAATCCTAACACCCCCCTTCTTGTCATCTCCCGCGAGTTCCCAAAACTGAGGGCTCATAAACGCTACCAGGTATCTCACAAAAAAATTTCATGCCTCAATTCACCATAGAGAAGGACTTATAACGGATAAGATCCCGAAATCTATGGTGTGACGGTAAAAAAAAATTCTAACACCCCTTCTTGTCATCTTCCGCGAGTTCCCAAAACTGAGGGCTCATAAACGCTACCAGGTATCTCACAAAAAAATTTCATGCCTCAATTCGCCATAGAGAAGGACTTATAACGAATAAGATCCCGAAATCTATGGTGTGACGGTGAAAAAAAATTCTAACACCCCCCTTCTTGTCATCTCCCGCGAGTTCCCAAAACTGAGGGCTCATAAACGCTACCAGGTATCTCACAAAAAAATTTCATGCCTCAATTCGCCATAGAGAAGGACTTACAACGAATAAGATCCCGAAATCTATGGTGTGACAGTGGAAAAAAATTCTAACACCCCCCTTTTTGTTATCTCCCGCAAATTCCAGAAACTGAGGGCTCGTAAAGGCTACCAGGTATCTCACAAAAAAATTTCACCCCTTAATTCACCATAGAGAAGGACTTATAACGAATGAGATCCCGAAATCTAAGGTGTGATGGTGAAAAAAAATTCTAACACCCCCCTTCTTGTCATCTCCCGCGAGTTCCCAAAACTGAGGGCTCATAAACGCTACCAGGTATCTCACAAAAAAATTTCATGCCTCAATTCGCCATAGAGAAGGACTTATAACGAATGAGATCCCGAAATCTATGGTGTGACGGTGAAAAAAAATTCTAACACCCCCCTTCTTGTCATCTCCCGCGAATTCCAAAAACTAAGGGCTCGTGAACGCCTTCAAGTATTACACAAAGAAATTTCACCCCTTAATTCACCATAGAAAAGGACTTATAACGAATAAGATCCCGAAATCTATGGTGTGACGGTGAAAAAAAATTCTAACACCCCCCTTTTTGTCATCTTCCGCAAATTCCAAAAACTGAGGGCTCGTAAAGGCTACCAGGTATCTCACAAAAAAATTTTACACCTCAATTCGCCATAGAGAAGGACTTATAACCAATAAAATCCCGGAATCTATGTTGTGACGGTGAAAAAAAATTTTTACCACCCCCTTTCTTGTCATCTCCCGCGAATTCCCAAAACTGAGGGCTTGTAAAGGCTACCAGGTATCTCACAAAAAAATTTCATGCCTTAATTCGCCATAGAAAAGGACTTATGACGAATAAGATCCCGAAATCTATGGTGTGACGGTAAAAAAAAATTCTAACACCCCCCTTTTTGTCATCTTCCGCAAATTCCAAGAACTGAGGGCTCGTAAAGGCTACCAGGTATCTCACAAAAAAATTTTACACCTCAATTCGCCATAGAGAAGGACTTATAACCAATAAAATCACGGAATCTATGTTGTGACGGTGAAAAAAAATTTTTACCACCCCCTTTCTTGTCATCACCCGCAAATTCCCAAAACTGAGGGCTCGTAAAGGCTACCAGGTATCTCACAAAAAAATTTCATGCCTTAATTCGCCATAGAGAAGAACTTATAACGAATAAGATCCCGAAATCTATGGTGTGACGGTAAAAAAAAATTCTAACACCCCCCTTCTTGTCATCTCCCGCGAGTTCCCATAACTGAGGGCTCATAAACGCTACCAGGTATCTCACAAAAAAATTTCATGCCTCAATTCGCCATAGAGAAGGACTTATAACGAATAAGATCCCGAAATCTATGGTGTGGCGGTAAAAAAAAATTCTAACACCCCCCTTCTTGTCATCTCCCGCGAGTTCCCAAAACTGAGGGCTCATCAACGCTACCAGGTATCTCACAAAAAAATTTCATGCCTCAATTCGCAATAGAGAAGGACTTATAACGAATAAGATCCCGAAATCTATGGTGTGACGGTGAAAAAAAATTCTAACACCCCCCTTGTTGTCATCTCCCGCAAATTCCAAAAACTGAGGGCTCGTAAAGGCTACCAGGTATCTCACAAAAAAATTTCGGCCCTTAACTCGCGATACAGAAGGACTTATAACGAATAAGATCCCGAAATCTATGGTGTGACGGTGAAAAAAAATTCTAACACCCCCCTTTTTGTCATCTCCCGCAAATTCCAAAAACTGAGGGCTCGTAAAGGCTACCAGGTATCTCACAAAAAAATTTCATGCCTCAATTCGCCATAGAGAAGGACTTATAACGAATGAGATCCCGAAATCTATGGTGTGACGGTGAAAAAAAATTCTAACACCCCCCTTCTTGTCATCTCCCACGAATTCCAAAAACTAAGGGCTCGTGAACGCCTTCAAGTATTACACAAAAAAATTTCACCCCTCAATTCGCCATAGAGAAGGACTTATAACGAATGAGATCCCGAAATCTATGGTGTGACGAAGAAAAAAAATTCTAACACCCCCCTTCTTGTCATCTCCCGCGAATTCCAAAAACTAAGGGCTCGTGAACGCCTTCAAGTATTAGACAAAAGAATTTCACCCCTTAATTCGCCATAGAGAAGGGCTTATAACGAATAAGATCCCGAAATCTATGGTGTGACGGTGAAAAAAAATTCTAACACCCCCCTTCTTGTCATCTCCCGCGAGTTCCCAAAACTGAGGGCTCATAAACGCTACCAGGTATCTCACAAAAAAATTTCATGCCTCAATTCGCCATAGAGAAGGACTTACAACGAATAAGATCCCGAAATCTATGGTGTGACGGTGGAAAAAAATTCTAACACCCCCCTTTTTGTCATCTTCCGCAAATTCCAGAAACTGAGGGCTCGTAAAGGCTACCAGGTATCTCACAAAAAAATTTCACCCCTTAATTCACCATAGAGAAGGACTTATAACGAATAAGATCCCGAAATCTAAGGTGTGACGGTGAAAAAAAATTCTAACACCCCCCTTCTTGTCATCTCCCGCGAGTTCCCAAAACTGAGGGCTCACGAACGCTACCAGGTATCTCACAAAAAAATTTCATGCCTCAATTCGCCATAGAGAAGGACTTATAACGAATGAGATCCCGAAATCTATGGTGTGACGGTGAAAAAAAATTCTAACACCCCCCTTCTTGTCATCTCCCGCGAATTCCAAAAACTAAGGGCTCGTGAACGCCTTCAAGTATTACACGAAAAAATTTCACCCCTTAATTCACCATAGAAAAGGACTTATAACGAATAAGATCCCGAAATCTATGGTGTGACGGTGAAAAAAAATTCTAACACCCCCCTTTTTGTCATCTTCCGCAAATTCCAAAAACTGAGGGCTCGTAAAGGCTACCAGGCATCTCACAAAAAAATTTTACACCTCAATTCGCCATAGAGAAGGACTTATAACCAATAAAATCCCGGAATCTATGTTGTGACGGTGAAAAAAAATTTTTACCACCCCCTTTCTTGTCATCTCCCGCGAATTCCCAAAACTGAGGGCTCGTAAAGGCTACCAGGTATCTCACAAAAAAATTTCATGCCTTAATTCGCCATAGAGAAGGACTTATGACGAATAAGATCCCGAAATCTATGGGGTGACGGTAAAAAAAAATTCTAACACCCCCCTTCTTGTCATCTCCCGCGAGTTCCCAAAACTGAGGGCTCATAAACGCTGCCAGGTATCTCACAAAAAAATTTCATGCCTCAATTCGCCATAGAGAAGGACTTATAACGAATGAGATCCCGAAATCTATGATGTGACGGTGAAAAAAAATTCTAACACCCCCCTTCTTGTCATCTCCCACGAATTCCGAAAACTGAGGGCTCGTGAACGCCTTCAAGTATTACACAAAAAAATTTCACCCCTCAATTCGCCATAGAGAAGGACTTATAACGAATGAGATCCCGAAATCTATGGTGTGACGAAGAAAAAAAATTCTAACACCCCCCTTCTTGTCATCTCCCGCGAATTCCAAAAACTAAGGGCTCGTGAACGCCTTCAAGTATTACACAAAAGAATTTCACCCCTTAATTCGCCATAGAGAAGGGCTTATAACGAATAAGATCCCGAAATCTATGGTGTGACGGTGAAAAAAAAATCTAACATCCCCCTTTTTGTGATCTCCCGTGAATTCCAAAAACTGAGGGCTCGTGAAGGCTACCAGGTATCTCACAAAAAAATTTTACCCCTCAATTCGCCATAGAGAAGGACTTATAACGAATAAAATCTCGAAATCTATGGTGTGACGGTAAAAAAAAAATCCTAACACCCCCCTTCTTGTCATCTCCCGCGAGTTCTCAAAACTGAGGGCTCATAAACGCTACCAGGTATCTCACAAAAAAATTTCATGCCTCAATTCACCATAGAGAAGGACTTATAACGGATAAGATCCCGAAATCTATGGTGTGACGGTAAAAAAAAATTCTAACACCCCCCTTCTTGTCATCTTCCGCGAGTTCCCAAAACTGAGGGCTCATAAACGGTACCAGGTATCTCACAAAAAAATTTCATGCCTCAATTCGCCATAGAGAAGGACTTATAACTGTTAAAGAGAAAAAAGGGTTTTCCCACTTTATCGACGAACTCATTTATCATTCAGTCATTATAGATAATATACCCCAATAATCTACTTTATCGAACTCAATCAATCTGTCATGGCGTATCAGCCTCTCATGTAAACACGTATAATTTTATTGTCTAATTAAATATCCATTTTCTAATTAACTGATTGGATTATTTATTTACTAAACTTTATCAGGTTATGGGCCCAGGGCTCTTGAGTATGTCGATTATAAATTTGAATTGAAAATTGTTGAGCCATAAGAGTTTCTGCAGTTTTATTAAATCAAGTGTTTGAGACGGCGTGATTGTGCAAAAATGAGCCTGGCCATTTTGAATTCGTCAGAGCGTTTGAATAACGACAATTATGAACCATGGAAAATGCAAATGCAAAGTTTGCTGATTTTTAATGATTATTGGGACTATGTATCTGGAGCATCGGAGTGCCCTTTAGGCCCCATTGGTTCAGCTCTCCCATCAGCTGAATATAAGCAATGGAAATTGATGGATGCCAAAGCATTGGCATTAATTAGAATGGCAGTTACACCACGTCAAGGGCGCCATATCAAGAGTAGTGCAACATCGAAAGAAGCATGGGACAAATTGGAAAGTGTACACTGCTCAAAAGGCCCAGTACGTAAGTCAGTATTGTATCGAAAATTGCATTCAATAAAGAAAGACGCAGCGACGAGTATGGATAAACATATCGAAACGTTTTTTTACTACTCAGAGCAATTAGAGGAGGCTGGCATAATTATACCTCCTGAGTTATTGACAATTATGTTATTGACCTCATTACCTGATGATTATGAGAATTTTGTAGTAGCTATGGAAACAAGAGATGAACTACCATCGCCAGAAATAGTAAAAGATAAATTGTTTGAAGAAGAAGCAAGGCGATTGTCCAAAAATAATCAGAAGTCTGAGGATAATGAAGCAATGTTTGTTCATCAAAACAGGGATAATCAGGGAAATAATTATTCAGGTGATCCTAATAAAAGAAAACGTTTTCGTGGAAATTGTTTGAAATGTGGAAAATATGGACACATGGCGAGATTCTGCATGAGTAAAGATGGACCACAAGTGAAGAAAGAGACAAGAAATAGAAATGAATCAGCTAATGTAGCTCATGGGAGCCAAGGACAAGGGGTTCTTGATGATGATGATAATGAAATAGCATTAAATGTCACAACTACAAATGTTTTAATTGCTGAAGAAGTTGTTTTAAGCGTTACAGATAATCCTGGATGGTGTTTAGATAGTGGTGCATCCGCTCATATGTGTAACGACCGCTCGCTGTTCACCAATGTTGATGTCGGGCATGCTTGTAAAGTATTGAATGCTGATGGAAGATCGATGAAGGTAGAAGGAATTGGTACTGTCAGAATTGCAGTTCTAGTTGATGGAGTAGTCAATCATGTAAAACTTACCAACGTCTTATGGATTCCAGTATTGGCAAGGAATCTTTTGTCAGTATCAAGAGCAGCAGCCAAAGGTTATTCCTCAATTTTTGATGAGAAAGAAGCAGTGATGAAAAATCAAAATGGTAATATTTTGATGCGTGCACGTAGGCTTGGCAATATTTATCTAGTTGAAAAGGCCGATGAAGTTGCATATGGAGCTCAAGGTCGTGGAGTGGACAATTTGGAACGCTGGCACCAGCGTTTTGGGCATCTGAATGTACGGGATTTAAAATTACTGCAGAGTTCTGATATGGTGAAAGGCATGGACTTGAGAAGTGCTCGTCCTGATTTCGAATGTATTATTTGTAGTAAAGCTAAGATACATGAAATGCCATTTCATGCAGCCAGTAATAGGAGTGACAAAACACTAGGTTTGATACATACAGACATTTGGGGACCAGCAAGGACAACGTCGTTGGGTGGATCCAAATATTTCGTCACATTTATTGATGACAAATCAAGGTATATGGAGATTGCTGTGCTAAAACGGAGAAGTGACGTTCTAGAAGCATTTAAGACATTTAAAAGAAGAGTCGAAGCAGAGACTGGTCAGAAAATTCTGAAGGTTCGTAGTGACAATGCTAAAGAGTATCTCTCCAAGGAATTCTCAACATTCCTGGAAGAAGAAGGAATAAACAGGCAGTTGACAATTGAGTACACCCCGCAGCAGAATGGAGTTGCTGAGAGAGCCAACCGAACAATCGTGGAAATGGCAAGGGCAATGTTAATACAATCAGATTTGCCAGATTTCCTGTGGGCAGAAGCTGTAAGTACTGCTGTCTTTATCCGTAATCGTTGTCCTACAGAAGCATTGAAACACAAGGTAACGCCATATGAATGTTGGCATGGTGATAAACCCAATATTGATTTTTTTAAGGTCTTTGGAAGCAAGGTAGTAGCTCTGGAGAAGAGACCAGGGAAAGATAAGTTTGCTCCAAAAGGTAATGAATACGTCTTTGTGGGTTATGCACAGGAAGGAAAATCATATCGTTTATATGATTCTACAAAAAGAGTAATAGTGAGACGACGAGAAGTCCATTTTTATGAAAACTCTGTATGTGGTGGATGCGGTTTCCAAAATTGTGATTTCCATGAGAAATCAAAATCTGAAGTTTTGAGTGAAGATTTGAGGTTGAATCAAGAAGTAACACAAAGACCAGATCGTCCAAGAGAACGTGAAGATGTACCACAGAATGAAATTACAAATGATACTGGATTTTTTGATGATTTAACCTTGAATGACACTAGAAAACTAGATATGCAAAATGAAACAAGAGACCTGAATCAAACAGTAGATCCACCAAATCCTGAAATTGAAATACGAATAAATGATTTATTATTGCAGTCACCCGAAGTGGAAAATGATGATGATGGTGCTGAAATTTGGATGCAAGCACAAAATGAACGTACTTCAGTGAATAGACATCCCACTACTCCAGAAGACATTGGCAGAAATCCAATACAGGCAATTGATGAGCAGACTCCAGTGTCAAGAGGGTATGAAGGCCAAAGAGAAAATTCATTATCAGTTCAACGTGGCAAAAGAGGACGAGGTAGACCTACTTTGTTGAGAACTGGTAGTAGAGGACCACGAAGAAAAATTTACCAAGAGGCCGCTATTGCTTCAGAGGCTGAAGATGAAGATCCATCAAGTATTTACCAAGCTCAACGTTCTGGAAACTGGAAAGAGTGGAAAGATGCTCTGCAAGATGAATATAATTCATTGATGGAGAATGGAACTTGGGAATTGGTAGATCGTCCAGCAGGAAGAAAAATTCTGAGCAATAAATGGGTTTTTCGAACGAAAAGAAACAACGCAGGGAATGTTGAACGCTTCAAGGCTAGATTGGTAGCAAGAGGATGTGAACAAAAGTATGGAATCGACTATGAAGAGGTTTTTGCTCCTGTTGCTAGGTACGAAACGATTCGCACATTCTTAGCATGTGCAGTTGAAGGAGAAATGCATGTTCATCAAATGGATGTGGTAACTGCATATGTCCAAGGAAATTTGTCTGATGAACTGTACATGCAGCAGCCAGAAATGTTCAAGATCCCAGGTAAAGAAAATCAAGTTTGTCGTTTGAAGAGACCATTGTATGGACTAAAACAATCTGGAAGAGAATGGTATAAAAAGCTTGACGAGACTTTATTAAAATTGGGCATGAAGAAAACTGAGATTGACCCGTGTGTTTTTGTGAAGAATGAGAAAGGAATTTTGATAATTATCGTTGTTTATGTTGATGATCTTTTAATCAGTAGTAATGATTTAACGAGCTTGATACAAATGAAGAAAATGTTGAGTGCAGAATTTAAAATGAAAGATCTTGGACCAGCATGTGATATTCTTGGTATACACATTGAGAGAAATGGAGAAACTGGAAATATAAAAATAAATCAACAAAAATATATCAAGAATTTGATTCAAAAATTTGGTATGCATGATTCTAATTCAGTTGATACTCCAATGGATGCTAATTTCAAATTATCAACGAGCATGGCACCGATCAACGAGGAGGAGAAGAGAGAAATGGATAAGTATCCATACAGACAGCTAGTAGGAGCTTTGATTTATTTATCAAACGCAACTCGACCTGATATTGCATTTGTTGCCAATGTATTGAGTCGTTTTTGTGTTAATCCTGGACTACAACACTGGAAAGCAGCAAAGAGAGTAATTCGTTATCTCAAAGGCACACAAGATCTAGGGATAACGTATACGAAGAGTGACTGTCCATTGGTTTCATACACAGATGCTGACTGGGCTGGAGACAGTGATGAAAGACGATCAAGTTCGGGATACGTCGTGATATTGGCAAAAGGTGCAATAAGCTGGGAATCAAAAAGACAAAAGACAGTAGCTTTATCAACCATGGAAGCAGAGTACATGGCTTTGACTGAAGTGATTAAAGAGGTTATTTATCTGAGAAAATTAATTGCAGGGATGGGTTATTCTGAATTAGTTCCAAAGCCAGTGATTGTTTTCTGTGATAATCAAAGTGCTATTCACCTTAGTAAAAATTCAGTTTTTCATGGACGAAGTAAACACATACATACTCGTTACCATTTTAGTCGATTAAAGCAAGAAGAACAGTTAATTAAAGTTCAATATGTTTCCACAGAACAAATGTTAGCTGATATTTTGACTAAAGGTCTAGGAGGTACCAAACATAAGAAAAATATTCAACAATTGAGAATGACATGAATTAAAGAAAATTTTGCTAATGTTAAATGTAGAGTCCGACGATAGGAGGAGTGTTAAAGAGAAAAAAGGGTTTTCCCACTTTATCGACGAACTCATTTATCATTCAGTCATTATAGATAATATACCCCAATAATCTACTTTATCGAACTCAATCAATCTGTCATGGCGTATCAGCCTCTCATGTAAACACGTATAATTTTATTGTCTAATTAAATATCCATTTTCTAATTAACTGATTGGATTATTTATTTACTAAACTTTATCAATAACGAATAAGATCCCGAAATCTATGGTGTGACGGTAAAAAAAAATTCTCACACCCCCCTTCTTGTCATCTCCCGCGAGTTCCCAAAACTGAGGGCTCATAAACGCTACCAGGTATCTCACAAAAAAATTTCATGCCTCAATTCGCCATAGAGAAGGACTTACAACGAATAAGATCCCGAAATCTATGGTGTGACGATGAAAAAAAAATCTAACACCCCCCTTTTTGTCATCTCCCGCAAATTCCAGAAACTGAGGGCTCGTAAAGGCTACCAGGTATCTCACAAAAAAAATTCTACCCTTAATTCACCATAGAGAAGGACTTATAACGAATAAGATCCCGAAATCTAAGGTGTGACGGTGAAAAAAAATTCTAACACCCCCCTTCTTGTCATCTCCCGCGAGTTCCCAAAACTGAGGGCTCATAAACGCTACCAGGTATCTCACAAAAAAATTTCATGCCTCAATTCGCCATAGAGAAGGACTTATAACGAATGAGATCCCGAAATCTATGGTGTGACGGTGAAAAAAAATTCTAACACCCCCCTTCTTGTCATCTCCCACGAATTCCAAAAACTAAGGGCTCGTGAACGCCTTCAAGTATTACACAAAAAAATTTCACCCCTTAATTCACCATAGAAAAGGACTTATAACGAATAAGATCCCGAAATCTATGGTGTGACGGTGAAAAAAAATTCTAACACCCCCCTTTTTGTCATCTTCCGCAAATTCCAAAAACTGAGGGCTCGTAAAGGCTACCAGGTATCTCACAAAAAAATTTCACCCCTCAATTCGCCATAGAGAAGGACTTATAACGAATAAAATCCCGGAATCTATGTTGTGACGGTGAAAAAAAATTTTTACCACCCCCTTCCTTGTCATCTCCCGCGAATTCCCAAAACTGAGGGCTCGTAAAGGCTACCAGGTATCTCACAAAAAAATTTCATGCCTTAATTCGCCATAGAGAAGGACTTATAACGAATAAGATCCCGAAATCTATGGTGTGACGGTGAAAACAAATTCTAACACCCCCCTTCTTGTCATCCTCCGCGAGTTCCCGAAACTGAGGGCTCATGAACGCTACCAGGTATCTCACAAAAAAATTTCATGCCTCAATTCGCCATAGAGAAGGACTTATAACGAATAAGATCCCGAAATCTATGGTGTGACGGTGAAAAAAAATTCTAACACCCCCCTTTTTGTCATCTCCCGCAAATTCCAGAAACTGAGGGCTCGTAAAGGCTACCAGGTATCTCACAAAAAAATTTCACCCCTTAATTCACCATAGAGAAGGACTTATAACGAATAAGATCCCGAAATCTAAGGTGTGACGGTGAAAAAAAATTCTAACACCCCCCTTCTTGTCATCTCCCGCGAGTTCCCAAAACTGAGGGCTCATAAACGCTACCAGGTATCTCACCAAAAAATTTCATGCCTCAATTCGCCATAGAGAAGGACTTATAACGAATGAGATCCCGAAATCTATGGTGTGACGGTGAAAAAAAATTCTAACACCCCCCTTCTTGTCATCTCCCGCGAATTCCAAAAACTAAGGGCTCGTGAACGCCTTCAAGTACTACACAAAAAAATTTCACCCCTTAATTCACTATAGAAAAGGACTTATAACGAATAAGATCCCGAAATCTATGGTGTGATGATGAAAAAAAATTCTAACACCCCCCTTTTTGTCATCTTCCGCAAATTCCAAAAACTGAGGGCTCGTAAAGGCTACCAGGTATCTCACAAAAAAATTTTACACCTCAATTCGCCATAGAGAAGGACTTATAACCAATAAAATCCCGGAATCTATGTTGTGACGGTGAAAAAAAATTCTTACCACCCCCTTTCTTGTCATCTCCCGCGAATTCCCAAAACTGAGGGCTCGTAAAGGCTACCAGGTATCTCACAAAAAAATTTCATGCCTTAATTCGCCATAGAGAAGGACTTATAACGAATAAGATCCCGAAATCTATGGTGTGACGGTGAAAAAAAATTCTAACACCCCCCTTCTTGTCATCTCCCGCGAGTTCCCGAAACTGAGGGCTCATGAACGCTATCAGGTATCTCACAAAAAAATTTCATGCCTCAATTCGCCATAGAGAAGGACTTATAACGAATAAGATCCCGAAATCTATGGTGTGACGGTGAAAAAAAATTCTAACACCCCCCTTCTTGTCATCTCCCGCGAATTCCAAAAACTAAGGGCTCGTGAACGCCTTCAAGTATTACACAAAAAAATTTCACCCCTTAATTCGCCATAGAGAAGGACTTATAACGAATAAGATCCCGAAATCTATGGTGTGACGGTGAAAAAAAATTCTAAAACCCCCTTTTTTGTCATCTCCCGCAAATTCCAAAAACTGAGGGCTCGTAAAGGCTACCAGGTATCTCACAAAAAAATTTTACCCTTCAATTCGCCATAGAGAAGGACTTATAACGAATAAGATCCCGAAATCTATGGTGTGACGGTAAAAAAAAATTCTAACACCCCCCTTCTTGTCATCTCCCGCGAGTTCCCAAAACTGAGGGCTCATAAACGCTACCAGGTATCTCACAAAAAAAATTCATGCCTCAATTCACCATAGAGAAGAACTTATAACGAATAAGATCCCGAAATCTATGGTGTGACGGTAAAAAAAAATTCTAACACCCCCCTTCTTGTCATCTCCCGCGGGTTCCCAAAACTGAGGGCTCATAAACGCTACCAGGTATCTCACAAAAAAATTTCATGCCTCAATTCGCCATAGAGAAGGACTTATAACGAATAAGATCCCGAAATCTATGGTGTGGCGGTAAAAAAAAATTCTAACACCCCCCTTCTTGTCATCTCCCGCGAGTTCCCAAAACTGAGGGCTCATCAATGCTACCAGGTATCTCACAAAAAAATTTCATGCCTCAATTCGCCATAGAGAAGGACTTATAACGAATAAGATCCCGAAATCTATGGTGTGACGGTGAAGAAAAATTCTAACACCCCCCTTGTTGTCATCTCCCGCAAATTCCAAAAACTCAGGGCTCGTAAAGGCTACCAGGTATCTCACAAAAAAATTTCGGCCCTTAACTCGCCATACAGAAAGACTTATAACGAATAAGATCCCGAAATCTATGGTGTGACGGTGAAAAAAAATTCTAACACCCCCCTTTTTGTCATCTCCCGCAAATTCCAAAAACTGAGGGCTCGTAAAGGCTACCAGGTATCTCACAAAAAAATTTCACCCCTTAATTCACCATAGAGAAGGACTTATAACGAATAAGATCCCGAAATCTAAGGTGTGACGGTGAAAAAAAATTCTAACACCCCCCTTCTTGTCATCTCCCGCGAGTTCCCAAAACTGAGGGCTCATAAACGCTACCAGGTATCTCACAAAAAAATTTCATGCCTCAATTCGCCATAGAGAAGGACTTATAACGAATAAGATCCCGAAATCTATGGTGTAACGGTGGAAAAAAATTCTAACACCCCCCTTCTTATCATCTCCGGCAAATTCCAAAAACTAAGGGCTCGTGAACGCCTTCAAGTATTACACAAAAAAATTTCACCCCTTAATTCACCATAGAGAAGGACTTATAGCGAATAAGATCCCGAAATCTATGGTGTGACGGTGAAAAAAATTCTAACACCCCCCTTTTTGTCATCTCCCGCAAATTCCAAGAACTGAGGGCTCGTAAAGGCTACCAGGTATCTCACAAAAAAATTTCACCCCTTAATTCTGTTAAGCTTGACAACGAAGTTGTTTTATTAACAAAAAGAAAAACGATTAACATTCTTTTGTATCTCTTAGAGATCTGTCATTAATAAAAATACATTCATTGAATCAAGACGTTTAGCGATTACTCTGTATTAACAGGTTATGGGCCCAGACATAATTAAAATAAAGAAATAATTAGAAATGTCGGGTCAAGTGAGAATAGAGGCCTTAAACAAAGAAAATTATGATACGTGGAAGATTCAAATGGAAGCGTTATTAATCAAAAATGATAACTGGTGTTATGTTTCTGGCATGTCAGTTAAACCGGAATTGACGGAAGGAAATGCAAATATCCAAGCAGTAAGAGATTGGGAGAGCAATGACTTGAAAGCCAAGTCAGATATTATTTTATGTATGGAGCCATCGGAATTGAAGCGAATTAAAAATTGTCGAACGTCAAATCAAGTATGGAGAAAATTACAAAATATCTATCAATCAACAGGACCAGCGAAGAAAGGGAATTTATTGAGTAAATTAGTGTTACATCGTATGGAAAATGGAGGAGATTTGAAAGAGCATCTTAGAAATTTTTTCGATATTGTTGATAAACTGAATGAAATGGGGATGCAGACTGATGAAGATTTATTGTCAATTTTATTATTGTACAGTCTTCCATCAAATTTCCAGAATTTCAGATGCGCCATTGAAACTCGTGATGATTTACCGAAGCCGGAAATACTCCGTATTAAGATTGAAGAAGAGTATGAAGCTAGGAAACATGAAAATCGCGTAGAGGAATTAAATGCATTAATGGCTCGAAGAAATTTTCAGAAGAAGAGAAGTAACGAAAATTCAAATATTATTGGTCATTCAAATGGTGAAAAATTTGAGAATGGAGTTTTTAAATTCAAATGTCATAATTGTCACAAGAAGGGGCACAAAAGTAAATATTGTCCTGAGAGAAAGAAAAGTAATGGGGCAAATTATGCGCAAGATTTGAGTTTATATTCAGTGTTTGAGGAGAATGAACCAGCAAATCAGGCGTTCAGAGGAACATTGAAGTTAAATACAGAAGACTGGTGCTTGGACAGTGGCTGTACTTCACACATCTGTAAGAATAAGGAAAATTTTACTGAAATAACAGACAAAAATGTGGGAAAATTAAATCTCGCCAGTCATTCATCAACTAATATTGAAGCAGTTGGAACAGTTCAAGTATCATTTAATGTGGAGAATGAAATTAAAAATGTCACATTCAAAGATGTTTTACATGTTCCTGATTTAAGAGTGAATTTACTATCGGTCGGAAAGATTACTGACAACGGATTCAAGGTACTCTTTGAACAAAATCAGGCTGTAATTTTTGATAACGACGGAAAAGGTATCTTAGTAGCTGAAAGAAGAGATGGACTATATTATTTTAATGGAAAATATGAGAATTGTAATTCAGTTGAAGAGAAACTAAATGATTCATCAGGAATTGAAAAATGGCATAGAAAAATGGGACATCTGAACGTGAGAGATCTTGTAGAAGGAGTGAAGAAAGGCACAATTAAAGGAATCAAATTGAACTTCAAAAAGGAAGAATTTGAATGTGATGTCTGCGCTCTGGGTAAAATGAAAAGATCTCCATTCCCTACCAGACCAGAAAAAGTGAAAAATTTATTGGAAATTGTACACTCGGATGTCTGGGGCCCTGCTAGAATTGAATCAAATGGAAAAGCACGTCATTACGTCACATTTATCGATGAATCCTCGGGATGGTGTGAAATACGATTTTTGAAGAACAAAAGTGAAGTATTTCAAGTATTCAAAGAATACAAGGCACTAGTGGAAAATCAAACGGGAAAGAAAATAGTTCATTTTCAGTGCGATAATGGAAGAGAATTCGTAAACAATGAATTCAATAATTATCTGAAAGAAAATGGGATTTCTCGTAGACTCACAGTGACTTACACTCCTCAACAAAATGGGATAGCCGAGAGAAGGAATCGTACGATAATAGAGATGACGAGATGTTTACTAATTCAATCGAAATTACCTTTATCATTCTGGGCAGAGGCTGCAAATACAGCGAATTACATAAGAAACAGATGCCCATCCAGAAATAATGAAGGAAAAACCGCTTTTGAATTGTGGACAGGGAATGTACCAGATGTTGAACAATTTGAAGAATTTGGAAGTAAGGTTTTTGTGTTGGACAGATTACCAACAGGGAATAAACTTGAAGCGAAATCCAAAGATGGAATTTTTCTGGGATATTCTGAAGAATCAAAAGCGTTTAGAGTCTGGTTGAATGAGGAAAAACGTGTGGATATTTCACGAGATGTAAAATTTATGAAGAATGAAATTGGAATTCAAGGATCAAGTGAATCTGGGAAAAATGAAAAGAAATCAGGAAAAAGATACATCGACATCTCTTTGTCACCAAGTACTGTAGAAGAGATAATGGATGAATTTCCTGAAGAAGATTGGTTCGATGCTGAGCAAGATGGTGGTGAAAATGAACAATTGCGTGGAGGTCATGAGGATCATGGTAATCATGAAGAGCACGATGAACACATGGAAGTTCATGGAATACCTGAAGAAATGCATGATGAATCAAGTATTTCAGATGAAACTGAAACCACTGAAATAGAAAATGTGGAGCAAGGAGTCGAGTTGAAGAGAGCCAGGGGAAGACCAGAAATAGTTAGAACTGGTAGACCAGGGAGACCAACTAAAAAATACAAAATGGTACCTGTAGAGAGTACGAACTATTTTTCAGGATTGGCAGAAATCTCGATGCATGAAGCTATCACAGGGTCGGATGCTAACGAGTGGTTGGATGCAATGGTAGTAGAAATGAAGTCTATTATCAAAAATAATACATGGATTATTGTGGACAAACCAAAAGATGAAAAGATAATAGGCAGCAGATTCATATTGAGAAATAAATTTAATGCAGATGGGACACTAGATAAGAGGAAAGCAAGGGTAGTAGCGAGGGGTTTTAGTCAACGTCCAGGAATAGATTTTGATGAAACCTTTGCTCCCGTAGCTCGAATAAGCTCTATACGAGTAGTAATTGCTCTTGCAACTGAACATCAAATGAAAATCAGACAATTCGACATAACTACAGCGTATTTAAATGGAACACTTGAAGAGAAAATATTCATGGAATTACCGGAATACATGGAAGAAATACTAGAAAAAATAATTTCCAATGAAATAAAAAGTAGTGAAATTAGGAAGAGAAGTGAGATGATGTTAGAAGAAATTAAAAAAGGACAAAAGGTCTGCCTCATGAAGAAAGCTCTCTACGGCTTGAAGCAAGCAGGACGTTGTTGGCATGAGAGACTATGTGAAGAATTGAGGAACTTCAACCTGACTTCATCAAAACACGATCCCTGTATTTTCTATTCTGGACGAGGGGAAGAATTAAGGGTGGTAGTAATTTACGTAGACGATATTGTAGTAATTTCAAAAATTCAAGAACATATTGACGAATTCGAGAGACATCTGATTAAATCTTTCGAATTGAAGAGTCTAGGTGACATAAAATATTGTCTGGGAATTGAATTTACTCAAACTGAAAATGGAATGAAACTAAGCCAAAAGGGATATATAAATGAATTACTGGAAAAATTTGCTATGAATCATGCTAATCCAGTGAACACGCCAGTTGATCCAAGTCATAAATTGAGAAAAGATGATGAAAACAATGATTCTAAGAAAAATTTACCATACAGAGAGCTAGTCGGATCACTCATGTATCTAGCGGTGTGTACAAGACCGGACATTGCATACGTTACAAGTAATCTCAGTCAATACAACAATTGCTTCAATGATACACACTGGAATGCTGCAAAACGCGTCTTAAGATACTTGAAGGGTACTCAAAACATTGGAATTAATTTTGAACGAACTTCGAGACCATTGGTAGGATACGTAGATGCTGATTGGGCAAATTGTTTAGACGATAGGAGATCTTATACTGGTTATGTATTTATCCTCGGAAATTCTCCAATTTCTTGGGAATCGAAGAAACAGAGGACAGTTGCTCTTTCTACAACTGAGGCCGAATACATGGCTTTGACTGAAGCAGTGAAAGAAGCAATGCATCTGAAGAGATTTCTCATGGAACTGGGATTTAATTCAATGGCGAAACTACAACTATTCTGTGACAACAATGGAGCTCTCAAATTAGCTAAAAATCCAGTATTCCACAGCAGAACTAAACACATAGATGTTAGGCATCATTTCGTGCGTGAGGCCATTCAGGATGATGAAGATTTGAAGATAAATTATATTCAGACATCTGATATGACCGCTGATATTCTAACGAAGGGCTTACTGAGAACTCAACACAAGAAGTGTATTCAACTATTGGGTTTATCATAAATGAAGTTTTTCGTTTTGAGGGGAAGTGTTAAGCTTGACAACGAAGTTGTTTTATTAACAAAAAGAAAAACGATTAACATTCTTTTGTATCTCTTAGAGATCTGTCATTAATAAAAATACATTCATTGAATCAAGACGTTTAGCGATTACTCTGTATTAACAAATTCGCCATAGAGAAGGACTTATAACGAATAAGATCCCGAAATCTATGGTGTGACGGTAAAAAAAAATTCTAACACCCCCCTTCTTGTCATCTCCCGCGAGTTCCCAAAACTGAGGGCTCATAAACGCTACCAGGTATCTCACAAAAAAATTTCATGCCTCAATCCGCCATAGAGAAGGACTTATAACGAATAAGATCCCGAAATCTATGGTGTGACGGTAAAAAAAAATTCTAACACCCCCCTTCTTGTCATCTCCCGCGAGTTCCCAAAACTGAGGGCTCATCAACGCTACCAGGTATCTCACAAAAAAATTTCATGCCTCAATTCGCCATAGAGAAGGATTTATAACGAATAAGATCCCGAAATCTATGGTGTGACGGTGAAAAAAAATTCTAACACCCCCCTTTTCGTCATCTCCCGCAATTTCCAAAAATTGAAGGCTCGTAAAGGCTACCAGGTATCTCACAAAAAAATTTCACCCCTTAACTCGCCATAGAGAAGGACTTATAACGAATAAGATCCCAAAATCTATGGTGTGACGGTGAAAAAAAATTCTAACACCCCCCTTTTTGTCATCTCCCGCAAATTCCAAAAACTGAGGGCTCGTAAAGGCTACCAGGTATCTCACAAAAAAATTTCACCCCTTAACTCGCCATAGAGAAGGACTTATAACGAATAAGATCCCGAAATCGATGGTGTGACGGTGGAAAAAAATTCTAACACCCCCCTTTTTGTCATCTCCCGCAAATTCCAAAAACTGAGGGCTCGTAAAGGCTACCAGGTATCTCACAAAAAAATTTCACGCCTTAATTCACCATAGAGAAGGACTTATAACGAATAAGATCCCGAAACCTATGGTGTAACGGTGGAAAAAAATTCTAACACCCCCCTTCTTATCATCTCCGGCAAATTTCAAAAACTAAGGGCTCGTGAACGCCTTCAAGTATTACACAAAAAAATTTCACCCCTTAATTCACCATAGAGAAGGACTTATAGCGAATAAGATCCCGAAATCTATGGTGTGACGGTGAAAAAAATTCTAACACCCCCCTTTTTATCATCTCCCGCAAATTCCAAGAACTGAGGGCTCGTAAAGGCTACCAGGTATCTCACAAAAAAATTTCATCCCTTAACTCGCCATAAAGAAGGACTTGTAACGAATAAGATCCCGAAATCTATGGTGTGACGGTGAAAAAAAATTCTAACACCCCCCTTTTTGTCATCTCTCGCAAATTCCAAAAACTGAGGGCTCGTCAAGGCTACCAGGTATCTCACAAAAAATTTCACCCTTAATTCGCCATAGAGAAGGACTTATAACGAATAAGATCCCGAAATCTATGGTGTGACGGTGAAAAAAAATTCTAACATCCCCCTTCTTGTCATCTCCCGCGAGTTCCCAAAACTGAGGGCTCATAAAGGCTACCAGGTATCTCACAAAAAAATTTCATCCCTCAATTCGCCATAGAGAAGGACTTATAACGAATAAGATCCCGAAATCTATGGTGTGACGGTAAAAAAAAATTCTAACACCCCCCTTCTTGTCATCTCCCGCGAGTTCCCGAAACTGAGGGCTCATCAACGCTACCAGGTATCTCACAAAAAAATTTCATGCCTCAATTCGCCATAGAGAAGGACTTATAACGAATAAGATCCCGAAATCTATGGTGTGACGGTGAAAAAAAATTCTAACACCCCCCTTTTTGTCATCTCCCGCAAATTCCAAAAACTGAGGGCTCGTAAAGGCTACCAGGTATCTCACAAAAAATTTCACCCCTTAATTCGCCATAGAGAAGGACTTATAACGAATAAGATCCCGAAATCTATGATGTGACGGTGAAAAAAAATTCTAACACCCCCCTTCTTGTCATCTCCCGCGAATTCCCAAAACTGAGGGCTCATAAACGCTACCAGGTATCTCACAAAAAAATTTCATGCCTCAATTCGCCATAGAGGAGGACTTATAACGAATAAGATCCCGAAATCTATGGTGTGACGGTGAAAAAAAATTCTAACATCCCCCTTCTTGTCATCTCCCGCGAGTTCCCAAAACTGAGGGCTCATAAACGCTACCAGGTATCTCACAAAAAAATTTCATGCCTCAATTCGCCATAGAGGAGGACTTATAACGAATAAGATCCGGAAATCTATGGTGTGACGGTGAAAAAAAATTCTAACACCCCCCTTCTTGTCATCTCCCGCAAATTCTCAAAACTGAGGGCTCGTAAAGGCTACCAGGTATCTCACAAAAAAATTCCATGCCTTAATTCGCCATAGAGGGGGACTTATAACGAATAAAATCCCGGAATCTATGGTGTGACGGTGAAAAAAAATATTTACCACCCCCTTTCTTGTCATCTCCCGCGAATTCCCAAAACTGAGGGCTCGTAAAGGCCATCAGGTATCTCACAAAAAAATTTCATGCCTTAATTCGCCATAGAGAAGGACTTATAACGAATAAGATCCCGAAATCTATGGTGTGACGGTGAAAAAAAATTCTAACACCCCCCTTTTTGTCATCTTCCGCAAATTCCAAAAACTAAGGGCTCGTAAACACCTTCAAGTGTTTCACAAAAAAATTTCACGCCTTAATTCGCCATAGAAAAGATATAGTTTATGAAATTGCAAAATCTATGGTGTGACGGTGAAAAAAAATTTTAACACCCCCCTCCTTGTCATCTCCCGCGAATTCCCAAAACTGAGGGCTCGTAAACGATACCAGGTATCTCACAAAAAAATTTCATGCCTTTATTCACCATATCACCAACGTTATTGAATATTATCTCTTAAATATGGATAAATCGTAGCTGTCATAAGGCCCAAATTTTTGAGGATGTTTCCGAGGATGTTTTCGAGGCTGGCTTCAGCGACATACAGACAGGTGAAACGGAAGAATGGATCTTGAGGGAAAATGGCGTGAAACCTTTCTTGTGAAGAGTATCACGAGCTACAGATGAGCTCTCAGGATTTATTCTTGAGAATCTGCGACTCTGCAGGATATTGATGAAATTATTAATATTTACAAACGAATTGAAGAATTCACATACCTGCTTTCTTAAATATCTGTGAAATGAAGGAGTTTATCGGAAAAAGTTAGAAAATTCATTTTAAAGAGAATTCGAAGAGCTTGAAGAAAGATTCAGATAAAATTGTCTCGTCTTGTTTAGTTTCCGAGACATTCTCACGGAAATGGTGAGAAGAATAGATTCATTCGGTCTTTCCTCGTTTAATGTTCTCATACTATTTTTATTCTCGTTTGTGAATATTGGAGACATACCTTTTTCATTGTGAGATTTTTTGTATAAAATTTCAAGACCTGTTATAACTGAATTGAGACAATTTGAGGCTAATCGTTTTCTCTCTCTACGTTATTTTCAGTGAATATCTCGGAAACTAAGAGAGGGAGAGCGATTCTGCTCTAATTTTTTTTCGGTGATGAGAATTCCTCGTTTAGTGTCTGACATATTCTCAGGAAACTTGAGAGAAAAGGTTCATTCGAGTTCTTTCCTTTGACACTGTTCTTGCTCTACACTTTCTTGCACTGTACACATTCTTGCTCTTCAGAATATTTCGATGAATAATACAGATATGCTATTACTTTTTTTTTTTATTAAATATGCTATTATTGCTTCTCAAATCTTCTATAGAGAGTTTCAAACGTTTTAAAAAGGATCAAGGCAAAGAGAGCATATATTTATCAGTTTCAGAGGTATTCTGTAGTGAATAATCGCAGAGATAAGTTCACTCATCTTCTCTAGCCACGCACAGCGCGTTCGCGCATCAGCTGGACTGTACTACTACTTACGATTCTTCCAGGCGCATACGGTGTGGGAAATCCAGAGCTGGCAAGAGATGTACTGGCAGTGGAGTACTGCATGACGATGAGCAATTCGTCCAAAAAGACACGGAACATCATTCCTCTTGGTGTAAACCTAAGGAATATGCTGAAGAACTTCACCAGGTGAGGGTAAACTACAAACGGGATATTGGCTCAACTATAGAGTGGCCCAAGCGTACTTTCGATTGTCATCCTAAGTCATATGTAGTATTCAAAGATGTCTAAATTTCATATTCAAGACAAAAATGTCGTCCTTTTAGCGAACAAGTGTGAGTAACAGGAAAGGAGGAATGCTGTAAATCATCGCGAAAAGAGAGAATTGTCTTTTGTTATCGAAAAAAATTCTCGAAATATGTCACTTACGCCCTTTTGCTCCGAGGACGACGTTATAATAATAATGTTTAAGAGCGTACATACCCTTGGGAGCGCTAAAAATCGGATAATTCTCAAAATGCTCTGTTTAGGTTATAGGGTGAATAAAACAATAATTTTTTCAATTTATATCGTTTAATTACTTTTCAACTATAACAAAGCAAAGAAAAAATATTTTTCTAAAATACTATCATTATTCTTTACAGCCATGAATAGTTGACTGAAACGAATCATGATACCTCGTGTTCGACATGATAACTATCAATTTTAAATATTTTACCATTTTTTTTCAAATCTTGATAATGATTGTCTCTATATATATATGTCTCTTTGTGTAATTCGAGAAGAAAGTAGCGTTCAAAGATTTATCCAAAAACGGCTAATTCAAAGATTAGAAAAATCTTCGATAGACGATAGGGATAATTATTATGCAAATGAGAAGAAAACGTTGAAGAATTTCAAAAATTGATTGAGCTATCATGTTGACCACGATGTATCATGATTTTTATCAGTCATCCATTCACGGTCGTGAAAATGATGATAACAATGAGAATAAATGTTTTTTTCGTTTTCTTATAGTTGAAAAGTCAATAAACCATATAAATTTAAGAATCTTCTTTTCCTTTCATCCTCTAACCCAAATGAAAAGTATTGAAATTTACACGATTTTCGGCGCTCCCAGGGGTATGTACCCTCTTAATATTACTACTACTTGAGAGAACTCAATTCTTCCATCTCGTGGATGCGTAAAAGATTGGAGATAGGACAAAATAAAAAATTGTGTTTTGAATTGAGCTTCTTCCGGTACAGCTATCCTCTCAATCAGAACCAAGAACTAATATACCGTCTTACGTGACGCGCAATTCTCAGTAGCTTCTTGGCTAAGAATGAAAGTATCTCCATGCTCTAATCACTTCGACGCTTTTCTTTAGCTTCACAGTGACTAGTAACAATTCAACCGGGGTCAGCTTAAGGTGAATCTACACTAACGCGCGTTGCGAATTCACGTCGCACTGTTGAAGTGATTGATATATCTACATTTATTAATTACCGTATCTATAGATATATGTATTACCTTAGCAACGCGACGTGAACTCGCAACGTGCGCTATTGTAGACTCATCTTTGCAGTATAGAGATGACTTTCCTTACTCTCAAAAAGCTAGAGTAAACACTCGCGATGTCAGAACATCAGAACGTTCTTGCTGCTGACTTGAAAAATGAGAGGAGAGCAACAGTAATAATAAATCGAAAACTAACGATTCGCTCCTTTTCCAGTTTTGTATGCTCATGAGAAACGAATTTAGCTTATTCTACTTTACTGCACAAGTATAGAAAGGATCCCCTATCGTTCCATCACTATTTCGTTTTACAGATTCAGTATCGAGAATCCTGATGCTCCACCACTGAATCATAACGACTTCAAAAATCTAACGACGCATGCTCAACGAAAATGTAATCCTGCCTGACCAAAAAATATTGAAGAAATAGCAAAATCTTCAAAAGCGGAGATTTCTTCAAGTATATTGAGGTATAATTGGAAAGGTGAAGCACAATTGGATATCGACATCGTACAGGCTATCGACCGCTCAGACAATTCCACATCAGATTCCATAATTTTTGCAGATGCGAAGTGGATTAAACATACTTTAAGCTATATTGCAGATGAAGTCAATATTTTCTGCGATGGTACATTCCGAGTGAAGCTTGCAGCATTGAAAAGCGGTCAGTTACTCAAAATTGAAGTTTCTTGCTTCAATATTGGGGTTCCACTAGCATACGTGCTAACGGAACGAAGAACTTCCAATGATTATAAAGCCGTTTTCGAAAGTGTAGTCAATAACTACGCGGGAGAACTCCTAAAGCACCCTGTGAAGATTCACGTAGATTTTGAAGCAGCGAAACGGTTGGAAAGAAGTATTACCCCAAGCAAAAAGTTCCATGTGATTCCACTGGGCCCAGATACAATGGAGAAATGCTAGATGCTATGGGCTATTAAAAACTGATAAGAAATTAAAAAAGAAGAATTTAAATAAAGAAGAAAAGAAATTAAAAGTCGCAGAAAATTTACTCTTGGCTGAAATCAAAGGAACGATGTATTTAATTCTTGGATTACCGCTTCTACTTCCTACTGGAAATAATAATGAGATGCTGGTCGATGCGAAGTTGCTGGACCGACTTTTCGACCGATTGAGTGACAAAGCTAAAGAATAGATGTTTGCCCTATTTTAATTATTTTCGTAGAAATTTCTCAACCAAGAAAATTCCTCGAGTCACATGGAATGTATCTACGGAACCTTACAAGGCAAACAATATTGCAGAGTCAGGCAATCGAGAAATGAACAGTTTATTCTTCCCAAATAAACATCCACTACTCTGGCCGTTCGTCAGGGCCCTCGTTCAGTACCAGGATCGCGTCGCTCGAGAGTTCACTGGTAAAGTGGGTACGGCTGATTTAGCCCGAGAAAATACAATTAGAGAGTATAGTGATTCACTATCGTCTGATCACATCCAGCAAATTGAATTTCTGCTCAGCGTTGCTCAAACAGCACATCCTGATTTTACTCTCACTTTTCAAGAAAAAGTGGATATAGCTGAAAAAGAAGAAGAGGGAGGAATAGGAAACAAAGATGAATTCAAAGAAGAGGATGACGATGGGAATATTTTAGCAGAAAATTCCAATGAGAACGGTGATCAGTCTCGAAGAGACGCATTTACCCAGGGTGGCCTTGGCACCCCCACGCTGAAAATATTTGTGCATCGATTCATTCAGACAAGCCCTCAGAGGAACAGGGGACAGTAATGCATGCTATTCGGAGAGGATCATTGAGACTGACTATTTAGAAATGAAGAAAGAAAACAATGTCGCACTCGCAGTGGTCACGAATTCGAGTGCAAGATTCGTTACATTCTCATTCTCCATAATGACCAATGAAAGATATTCTGTCGAAATTATTCCGTAGCAAAAAAATGATCGCGTCATGGTTCTTCACTCAGGAAAAAATTGAGAATGAAGAATACTGATGAAATATACGCTATTTTCGACTTATTCTGGTTGTTTTTTCAGTTTTTTATTCTTTGAAATTCGAAAGAATAGGAAGAATCATAATCCCACGATGCCACTCGCACAAAAGTTGGAGAATTAGAAAAATTTTAACATAAAAAATTTTCAACAAAATCGATTGACCCAAACATTTTTTTTTTTAATATTTTGAGACAAAAAGTGGATTATTGTATTGAAAAATACGTTGAATTTTTGATTTTTCTTCCTACTCAGATACATTTTCTCTCGCAATTTGCTATGCTACTCGTAATCGTTTTCATAGCTCCAGTGCATAGTCATCATATGAGTATGTTCACCTTGGTGGTTGCTTCACCCACATTGGGATTTCAGCTGTTTACTATAAAGAAGCTCAAATGGTGTCATTTTTGTTGACGTATGCAGTGTTGCGTTGTACGTCAACATAGCGTACGGCAACCAAGTATCGCAATTTGTATGTTCTTCATCTATAAAATTCCTCAAATATTCTGATAACGTCCGATGTGATTTTTCCAACGCTCCATTTGTCTGTGGATGGTATGCTGTAGTCTGAATCTTCGCGATCCTCAGTACTTTACAAACATGTTTGAACAACTCACTTGTAAAATTTGTTTCTTGGTCTGTGAGTAATCGTTCAGGTGCGACATGCTCACCAATGATTTTTTCAACAAAAACTGGTGCTATCGTAGACGCTTTTACGTTTGGAATAGAAATGGCTCTACTCAATTTCGTGAGAGCATCTTGAACGTCAATACATATTTATTACCCAGTTCAGGCTCGGTTAATGGTCCGAAAATATAAATGGAACACTGTTCAAATGATGTTTCAGGTGTCTCGAAGATTACCATGGGGACTTTCGTGGTTTGCCCTAATTTATTCAGTTGACACTCCTTACAGGATGTGATGTGTTCTTCTACATTTTTTTTCATACTACTTCGGTAGTATTTCGATTTCACCTCATCATGCATCCTTTCAATCCAAAGATGTCCTCCTAAAGGGACATCATAATATTCCCTAAGAATTATTGGGATATCAGCAGCAGGTGGCGTCGTCACATCGTTTTCGCACAATTTTGTTGACTGGTTTTTCAGTTCTTCTTCTGTCTCTTCCTTTTGCTGAGCCCACGTCACAACAAACATGCGACTCAATGCGTCAGCATTTGTAGTCAATTTACCAGCTTTATGAACTACTTCGTATTCATATCCTCCTAATTTTAATTGCCAGTGCATCAATCTAGATCCTGGATTCTCTACATTGAAGATCCATTTCAATGGTCGATGGTCAGTAATGACATAAAGTTTTTTCCCATAAAGATAAGGCCTGAAGTTTTTTACACCCCAAACAATAACCAATAGTTCTTTTTTTATTGTACTATAGTTGGTTTCTGCCTTGTTTAATGTCCTGCTAGCGTAGGCGATTGGTAAATCTTTGCCAATTTCTCCTTGAGAAACAATAGCACCAATAGCCTTGTTAGATGCGCCTGTAGTTAATGGAACGGCTTGGCAATCGTTGTTGATTGAAGCAAGTTCTCCACTTTCGTTTTTTTGTTAATGAATTGACTGGTCTTAATTAATGAAAAAACGACTTGTCTTTTTACAGCAGTAGAATCAACCAGGTCACAATGGGGTATGTTCTCTATTTTCAGAATTTTAGAAAGATGAGAGTGCAATTATTTTTTTTCATCTCCTTTTTCGATTTTCCCTTTGCAGATTATACCACTGATGATCCTCTTGATGATATCCACCTCGCGTTGGGAGAGATTCTTCACGTTATTTGTCATCGAGTATCGGCGAATACCGAGTTATTAAGTAATCAAAATCAGACAAAAATGATGCTGCAGAGATTTTGCATAATCGCAGATAAAATGCTGGGGAAATTGGATGGTAAGGCTGGCAGAGAAGCAATTATTGGCGAAGAAGTTACTCCTGGTGTCGAAGGACATACCTTTGGTAAGAAAAAATTTTAATTGGGCGATGAAAGATATTCGATGTCCGGACTTAATGAAGTTTCCTTCGGATTTCCGTGTTATTACTCGAAATCTTTGAGGATACTTCCATTTTTGTAGATATTCATTTTATAGAGATGAGTTAGAGGTGCAGAAAAGATCTTCACAAATGAGTTTCTATCTCCCCAGTATTTTGAAATCTATTATAAAATTCAATTAACCAGTGTTACGATGTGATCGTACAAGGGTTTTATCGTCGAGGCGCCTCTCCCTCCTCCTCCGGATAGGGGTAATAATCAATAATCGATTGATCGAGTGATCATAGATAGAGGCAGCACCTGCCGGAGACAGAAAGCCAGGATTTTCACAGCTGAGTGAAAATCCCCACTCCTGTGTAAGCTGCCAAAAAGCAAACAACGTTAATTTAAGTTCAATACAATTAAGTCAATTTAATTAAGGATAATTAGTGATAAGTGAATAAAAGACTCAAGAGAGAAAAGCATTAAGTGATATCATAAAAAGACTCTACAAAGAGAAAATAGTGTAAGAAATTCAGAGAGAGAGAACCTTTGGCTGTCACAAGTAAGTCTGACTCCGTTACCACGTGTTCAGCCTCAGCATAATTGAATAAATATTAATTAGTGGAATATTGTGGGTTAATTGATCCGGATAAAGGGAGAGAATAATTGTGGATAAATACGGCATCGAGTTTGGCCGAAGATTTAATTATTTGCTACAGAAGAAATCTGTGAAAAATCCGAGAACGTAATTGGCGTCCCCACGCCAATTAAATATAATTAGAAATAATCCACAATTATCTCGGGCATCCGGACATTAATGAATCGGAAATCTCAATACAATTGTTGACAAGGAATTAAAGAATATATTCATGCAGTTATTTCCGGAATAACTAACAATAAGAATCCATAATATCTGAAATCCATAAAAGGTCGTCAACAGGTGTTGTTGCGTACCACGCGGTTGGCCATATTGTACACCGGCTGGCTCACTCCCACCACCCTCAAGGCGCACTTGTGTGACGTCAGTCCTTGGCGCCAAATTCAAACGGATGAAAACCGGATTCATCATACTTTCAACAATTAAAGAGATAATTCATTGAACAAATAGTCGTTTTCATATTATTTATTTGAAGAATAATCCCGAATCTTAATTCCACGTACTTGACGGTGAGTCGCAACACAGAGGGCGTTGCAGTACGCTGAGCAACGTTGGTCGTTCCGGATTCTTTTGTAGAAAACCCTCTTTTGAATGGTAAAAGAGTACGTCCGCCATCAGACACATACACACGCACCTAAAACACACACACGCACCTAAAACACACACACGCACCTAACACACACACGCACCTAAAACACACACACGCACCTAACACACACACGCACCTACACACAACGAGGCAGGGATTCCTCCCAAATTTCTGGTCTCGTTACACCAGTTACAGCTCCGCTACCAGTTTATACTAATCGAAATTTCTGACGTTCCCAGGTACCATTCCATCTGAAGAGAGACTCGATTGAGGATCGTGCCGCGATGGAAATAATACCACGTCTGCTCATATTAGTAAGGGAGCTGAATGATCTGATGAATAAAAATTCTTATTTGAATTCTTAATTGTTATTATATGAAACGAAAAATAAAGGAAAATTAATCTCTGACAATACTTTTAAGGAATAAAAATTTGACTGACAAAATTGTTGAAAAGAAGGGATTATTGATTGACTGATTGATCGACTGATAAGTTGATGAAAATGGATACGAGAGGTTATGAAAATTAGTGGAAATTGACGAAGAAAGGTGTAATCGGTTCTTGCTGATAATTCTATTTGAAAGCTCAGGAAATTTCCCATGAAAATAATGAGTTAAAGAATTTTTTTTTTTAATTTCTCAATAATGACATTCTTTACTGAGGATTTGAATGTGAGATTCTCTGCTCTAGGAAAATTTCGGTTTTTCGGGAATATCTCGGCTTTTATTAGCCGTAGCTACCTGGGGTTGATCTTGAATGAAAGGTGAGTTAATTTCACTCCAATTTATGTGGTAAAATTTATTAATTTTAAGAGTACTTATGGGACAGAATCTCATTTTCCGGAAATGGCCGATAAGTATTTCGTAGAATTGCCTAAAAAAGAATTCAGAGGACTTATACCGATAAGAAATGAGTGCACCTTCCATTCGAGATCATCTCCAGGATGCTACTGCCAGGAACCGGAGATACACATTTACAGAAGGGGTACAAATTCCCATATGGAGTACACATTCACTAATTTGAGCGAAAGAGTAAAATGAAAAAAATACAAAAACAAATTTTGACACGTATTATCGACCTCCAATTCCCTCTGCTTCCCAATTGAATCATTAGAGAATCCGTATCTCAAACCGTAGAATTGAAATATTTATTTTACCTCACCTTCCCTTATAATATAGAATATAGCGTAAGGGAAGGTGGGGTGAAATAGATATTCCAATTCTACGTTTCATTTCATTAGAACTATAAAACAATTTAGGGAATATTTTAAAGGGTTTTCAAAATTAGGGAATTGGAGCCGTGAAAAATGGTCGATGACTGCATTGCGAACTGCAATGCCCCCCTTCATGGTCGGCATCGAGTTCCTGCACTTCATTTTCCAGTTCTTCCATGTCCATTGGATCGTGATAAACTCCATCCCCGTTAAGAGCAATGCTCCGTCTGAGCCTCATATTATGCAACGTGCAACATGCATTTACAATTAGTCCTGCAAATACAATTTTATATTTCTAAAAAATATCTGTATATATGGGTATGTGTGGCTGGGGGTGTGTGTGTATTGTAACGGGAGGAAATACGACCAGAAACAAACTCGTAGCAAAAAAACATTAAAATAAAAAGAAGCGTTCTCGTGATTGGTCGGAAGTGAGTGAGTGGGGGTAAGCGGTCGACTAAGGGACGCGCGGCGGGGATCTAAGGAGCTCGCAGCGCGGGCCACAGTCACTCTGCCTCGGACAGCGGTAGCAGTCAGACCTCTCCTCTCCGACGAGCCAACGCTCCTAGGATTCCTTTCCTCTAAACCCAAGTGACACGACGGCGTCTAGCCCTAGTAAAAGCAACGGTGATTCCTCACGCCGGCGTAAGCCCTAGTGAAACTCCCAGGCGACGAGGAAACTCTTAGCCTAATCCACCTGAACATCGGAACATCGAGGCAGCCGCACGGAGCCCAGCAGCCAATCCGAAGTCCAGAACGAAGCAGCCAATCAACGCAGAGTCTAGCAGCGAGGGAAGGGGAAACCGCAGAGTGGGGGATCGGAACCGCTGACCACATCGGGCATATAAAGAGCCCACAACGATGAGAAAACTCAGTTCGCTTCTGCCAACCACGGCAGAAACAACTCACCTCTCCAACGAGCTCTCGTAGCTCCTAGGATTTCCTTTCCTCTCTACGACGGCGGATAGCCCTAGTAATTTTCCTTGACGACGGTGCCGAACCCTAGTCCGACAAAGCCCCCATCCTTCACGACGGCGAAAGCCCTAGTGCCCTTGTGACGAGTCACGAGCTCCTAGCAAATTTAATAAAGATTTTCCCACAGACAAAAGAGAGTACGAAAGCCACCCACGGCGAAGCCTTTCGAGGACGCACCAGGTCCCAGGAAAGCAAGGGCCAGGACGATGAAGAGCACCCGGAAGATCACCAAGAGGAAGTAGCCGTCGGTAGCCTTTGATCAATGAAAATACTACGAATTTAGTAAAATAAAAGGGTTATTCATTCATAAAATGAAAATATTAAGATAAAATTCAAAGAATGAAGATCATTTGTTGTAACGGAGGATCGATGCTCCTCTCCAAATCATTTGTAAATAATTTAATAAATACGATTCTATGGAGCATAAACTCAACTGTTTCGACCACATCATTTAATACTCTAAAATAAGTCTCTCTGGTTCGTGGACAAAGACCCATCCACTCCTTTCGTTCTTTCGTACAAAAGTGGTACGTTACAGTATGTGTGTGGTAAATAATACTCCATTGCTCCGGAGCGTTAAAATTTGTCGATTTGCCAATTGAACAGTATTGTCCGTTCCTATGCAAGATGCTGTCAGTAGAATTTGAGCAGAATCGGTCGAGTATTTTCCGAGACAAATAGAATATCCAAAAAATAATTTTGTAGAGTTTTCTCACCGAAAAATTCATCCATAGCGATTCGATTCATCATGGATAAAATTCCATTCGGAAGCGTTTTGCCAATCGAATTGGCAAAATATCAAATTTCACAAAAGAAGGGGATTTTGTAAATAGCACGCAAAGAGTGGAGCTTCTGCTTAGTTTCAACATTACTTGCGTGCGGTGACTGGCGTATAATGAAGTACACGATCTTTCCTCAAGCATCGGAATATCCCCTTCAGTATCCCAATAACTCTTTCCACCAAGCTTCTGATGTGACACAGGGCTCTCGTATATTGGTAACCGGGTGTTCTCTCTGGCTGATTCGGTAGCGGCGTCAAGAGGTACGGGAGCAGAGAATATCCTGAATCTTCTATGGATCAGAAAAGTGAATAAATAGAGCATGCCACGCTGTAATTATTGAACAAAATCACTTACCCAATAGCCAAGCAGTTCATTGACCATTCTGATGTTCTACTCGAAGATGATGTGAGAGTAATGAGCCGCGAAAGACGCGTGAATCATGTGTTCTCCCACCCTGAGTTGCATTAACAAAAGTAATAATCATATCCGCGTCGCACACCTATTATATTATCACTCCATCAGTATAAACCATAAGTAGACAATCACAGGTATATTGTCGCCCTAGAAACTGAGGGGCGTAAGCGCCCAAGAACTCATTTTTCAGAGGGAAAAGGCCATATGTCAAAAATGCTTCTGAAAATTTTTTTTATGCTCCAATGATGCAAAAGAAATGAATTTCAAATTTGAGTAACAAAAGGGCGTATTTGCCAATTCTAGCATGAATAGGGCGTATGTGCAACATATACGCCTTCTTGTTATTTTTTTTCTTTTTGCTCCATCTCCCTGATTTATTTAATAACAACAGGGCATGTGTGCAAAACATACACCCTTTTGTTACTATAAATCATGCAGCGGGATCACGCAATTGAGAATAAAATGAATAACAAAAGGGCGTATGTGAGGAAGATACGCCTTTTCCATATTAATACTTGGAGATACGCCTGTTTGTTATTCGAGAAAAAAAAATGCTCCAAATGATGGGCGAAGTCGAGCGTAATCGATAGAGCGAAGAGAAAAAAAAATTACGCCATCTTGTTATTAAAAAAAAAAAAGAAAAAAAATGGCACTTACGCCCTTTTGTTTCTAGGTCGGCGATGTGTTAATGTATAATGTGAAATGTGCTTACAAGCATTACATTTAATGAATGATAAGATTTGCGGTTTACGAACAAGTGTTCAGGTTCCACTGAAGGGGGAATAATGGCAACATGAGTTCCATCTATAATTCCGATGATCCCGGAGAACCGATGTTGCTCCCAAAAGCTTTTTTATAGAAAAAAGTTCTATATATTGTAACGTGATATTTGGATTACGTTACTTTTTGTCGTCTGGGCGCGTAATTAATTTTCGAATTTTATAGTTTTGGCACCACCAACCGAGAATCTAAATAAACGAATCACGAGAGTTCAGTTTTAGTAAAAAAACTTTTTAGTAGAGTTGGTCAATGAGAGAAAAGTTTTGGTGCCAACGACGAAATTCATCGGAAGGATTAATTGAGACGTTTTGATGAACTTTTCGTTGCATCCTTGGACAAATTAATTTGTCTCAACTGTTGTGTCATCGACGTGGAGTTCCTCAATTTACTTCGTTGGAATTTATCGTCGTTGTAAAGAAGAATACTTAACGTCAGGTTAAGCTGTACTGAATGACGTATTCTGGGATTGACCAATGAGAAACGTCCTTCTCAGAAAAGACGCCTAAGCCGGTGCACAGCGCTTGCTGTCGGCTGATTCTCGTTTGGTGTGCCGTGTTGAACACACATGTTTTATCGTGACATTTTGGACATTTTGTATAACCGCCATTTCTTTACGTTTTGTCGGAAATAATTAATTCAATTGGAATTAATCATATTAATCGTCGTTTAATTGAAAATTGAGAAATATTGTTCATTGATTGAATTGTGAAATAATCTGGTGAGCAAAGATTTTGATTAATTAAATTTTGTACGGTTATTAATTTCGTGGTCGTTGACTTTTATTTTTTTTTAGCGTAATGACGCTTCGTAGTGATAACGCCACGAGATTGAATACCCTTTTTCGGTGACATTTGTATTTGATAATTTTGGAAACCTCTTATTTTTTAAGAAAAGTAATTTTATTGGACTCTCGTTATCGTTTCTCGATTGATTATATTTTTTTGTTAATTTGATTATTTTTTTTTGTTTAAAAGAAAATGAATTGTCGCGAATTAAAATTAATTAACGGATATTTTTGGCGTCGTGGCCAAAGTTAATTAATTATAATTTATTGATAATTTGAGTCTCGCGACTTTGTAGAATTTTTTTTTGATTTTGTATTTTTTTTATTTGTCATTTTTTTTTAAAGATTTTGTGAATTAATTTCACTTTATGAAATTAATTTAATTAATTTCATTTGTTGGCATATCGCTTAGTCGGCCATGACACGTAGGGAATTTCACTAGGGAAGTTTTAGTTACTTTCGTTTCGTTGCGAAAGATAACTGTAGGTGGCAGCACCATGGAATTTTTGAATTAGTTTAATTGTTATGATTGATTTAAATTTCGATCTCGACGGTTAATTAATGAATCAATCAATTTATTACTTAATAAGATTTCATTCTTGATCGACATTATTATTTTTTTTTAGTTTCAAAGAATCTGTTTATCATTAATTGTTTATTTATTATGAGTTGTTTTGATTATGTTTTATGTTATGAAATTTGAAATATTTATTTATTGTGCTGCGCACTCGCCGGTTTAACGCAGGGGTTAAATAATTTATAAATTCAATAATTATTTTTTTTATATAAAAATTTTCATTTTATCCCCGAAATTATTTGTTTGAAATTATTTTATGCTCCTTATTTAAACCCATAACAGCGAACTTGAGAGGAGGCTGAACTAGTTCGTGCTGAATAAGGGAGTATTTGAGTTTTTGGTTTGAATGATTAGATTTTGATTTTTGATTTGTTGTGTTTAGATCAATTTGAGATTGATCGGATGTTGAGATACATCCTGGCGCCCATTTGGATTTTGCATTTGTTTTGAATTTTGTTTTTGGCTATTGGGTGCTTTTCAAGCGTGCTTAATTGTTGAGCTTACCGCTAGGCTCTAGAATTACGTCACAATATATTAATCAATTGCTATGAATGGATATAATATGAAAATCAGAAATGAGGAACTTGGAAATTAAATTACAATTTTCTTTAGGTCTATATACATTACAGTATTTTTCAGGATGAGGAAAGAAAAGGAAAATTGGGAAATCATCAATTGCAAACAGTTTCACAATTGAAAATTAATCAATTTCATATCACTGTAATCCGGATCTGAAGTCATAATGGCTGAATACATTTGAATTTTGAAAGCGGCCGATTTTCGTATTTGCCATTCATTATGACCGGTAAATATTGAGAAAAAATATGCAAGTTCCCCATTGAAATGATACCGGTCCCGGACAAGCTCAACTTGGATATGGTCAGACAAGCAGTTCCGTACATATACGCTCATTGCATGGAATAGTTTTTCAACAATATCTCAGGAGCTGTTCGGTCGATTACGCTGAAATTTGATACCGAAATTTGCGCTCATAAGATGTACCAACACACGAAATTTGAAGTCTCTAACTCAAATAGTTTTTAAGTTATCGCGATAACCGTGATTTTTCGAAAATCACAGTAAAAAAAATATAATAAAGAAAGTAAAAATGGGAGCACTGGTCACCCGTGGGGTTTAATGTGTGCCCTATCCGTGCGCATCTCCTCGCGGAGGATGGACGCTGTAAATTGATTTTTCGCTGAGAAAACTTGAAAAAACGATTTTTTGATGATTCACTTTTTCTCGAGAACTATTGAACCGATTTAGTTGAAATTCAATAGCAAAGTTGGCACTCATAAGATGTATAAACACACCAAATTTGAAGTCTCTAGCTCAAATGTTTTTTAAGTTATCGCAATAACCGCGATTTTTCAAAAATCATAGTAAAAAAATTATTTAAAAAAACTAAAGGTCGGAGCCCTGGTCACCCCCGGGGTTTAATGTGCGCTTCATCAGCGCGCATCTCCTCGTGGAGGACAGACGCTGTAAATTGATTTTTCGCTGAGAAAACTGGAAAAAACGATTTTTTGACAATTCGCTTTTTGTCGAGAACCATTGAACCGATTTAGCTAAAATTTCGCAGAGAGCATTGCGCTCACGTAGTGAAGATTCCCTCAAAATTTCATATCGATACATGCAGCCGTTTCCGCATAAAGTGATGGAACGTGTCATCACACACATACACACACACACACACACATACATACACACAGACATGTGAAAAAAATATTTTTTTCCGACATTTTAGATCATTTAGAGTCATAATCCGATGAAATCTCAAATTCGAAAAAAATGACGATTACAATGCTTCCATTCGGAAGCAAAAAGAAGAAAAATAGTCTTGCGATTGCCCCAACGGATGATAACTATCATTATTGTAACATACGAATAGGGAAATATTAATGTACTTTATCACCTCCATGTGTATGACGAGATTGCCACAAGAAATTGTTCTGATGATTGAGGTAATGGAATTAATGATAAAAAAAATGTTACAATCTTACCTTGAAAATGTAATGAGAATTAGTAATTACTTTTTATTTTGATATTAAAAATATGTAACGGAGAAGATAGTGCTCGTAATAACTTGACTATAGACATCAATTCTCCTCTCATGACTCTCTTTCGTTTTTTGACATTATTGTTTAATAACCCTCTGTGTTAAAATTTTAAACAATGGTTAACAATCGAATTACAGACGAACAACGAAAGGTAATGCTGGATTTCGTAGAAAATCATTCAGAAATGACTGGAAATTCAATAATATCTCCCGTGAGTTCATATAGAATATATAATATTATATATAAATAATTGAAATTCTCAACTTCCCAGATGGTCGCTCAAACATAACCAAGAAATGTGAGGAAAACTGTACGTGAAACCGTATCATGATTTTTTCCTCATTGCTTTTTGGAGAATATCCTGGAGCTGAGCGAGATAGGGCAACCATACCCAAATCCTGTTTTTGTTGACGAAATTCAAGAACTACAAAAAAGGATAGGAGTGAAATCGTCATGTCTCACTTACCTTCTGGGATGTGCAAAAATATGTGATGTTAAAGTAAAGCTGGTCTGTATCGACATTTTTGAAGTGAAACTTCTTTTGGGAGGGTACCAACTTTTTTCTTGCGTCACGAACGAGTAAAAGGTTTTAAGGGGAACGTGGTAGTAGAGTAGTGGGGGAAAAGTGGAAGCAAGAAAGAGAAGAGTCGGTTGGTGGGGATGCCACTCTAGCATATGCTTTAGCAGCGGAGAGGGAAGACGGCAGAGGGGGGGGGGGGATAGGATCTTCTCGTAGAGTGCTACATACATACTGTTCTTTCATTTTGTAATTTTTTATCTTCCCGATAAGGGAAGTTTATGTAACGACCCCGAAAATGGAAAATTGATTTTTCGATCGATCTCCATGTTTTAAGACCTCCCGAACATTTTTCGATAGTTTTTACGATCATGTCTGTGTGTGTGTGTGTGTGTGTATGTATGTGACCAATTTTTTCGTTCACGTTTTCTCATAAATTAATAACGCGATCGATATGATCGATGTTGCAATCGAAGCATCTCGATATAGATTCGATCTGATTAGTTTTTGATTGAAATCGATACAGTACTTTCTTAGTTTTTTATGAAAAACATTATTAAATTTTCTTAAATCCCAATAGGTGGAGTCTATGCACGACCTCCGAAAATGAAAAATCGATTTTTTCATTGATCTCGATATTTTGAGATCTACCCAAAAAATTTTGAAAGTCCACTCCTTGTCAGCTATGTTTTTTGCATTCATTTTCTTCATTCATCATTTTTTCTAATAATAAGTGAGAGAAATTATCGGGAAGTTTTTAGTGTGGCTCGAAGGGTCACATACATCACAATACATTCCTACTAACTCCTTCCAATTAGCAATAGCGCACTCCTCCATTCGCGAGCGAGCGTAGCGAGTGAGCAACAACGCACTCCTCTATTACGCGAGCGAGCGTAGCGAGCGAGCAACTGCTCACCCCTAGTTTTTTCAATACACGGAGAGGATAATATGGGAATTTTTTAGAAAGATTTTCATAAAAATTACCATTCTCCACATCATAATCTTCGCTTCTTATTTCTGAAGAAAATTGCCATTTTACACTTGGCTTTCGATTGAAATATCTCGAAAACTACTCAAAATTCATCGAGACATGTTGTGAATGAAATTTAGAGGGAAGATTAACGAATAAAATAAGCAAAACTCCGTTTTTCTATGACTCGTAGTTATCAAGATATCAATTTTCTAATGAAAAATTCAGAAAGGACATCCGAGCGCTCATTCGTTTACTATCGGGCCTCGTCCATTGTTTCTGAACTATCCATTAAAAAATTGATTTCTCGGAAACTACTGGTCGTAGAAAAACGGCGTTTCGTTTATCTTCTTCGTCAATCTTCCCTTTGAATTTCATTCACAGCATGTCTCGATAAATGTTGCGTAGTTTTCGAAATATTTCAATCCAAAGTACCCGACTATGCCCCTTCCTCTACCATATTATGCCGGAGTTTCAGCAAGATAGAGCAAGCTTGCACGAATCCTCCTTTATAGAGAGTTTTGAGAGCTTCAAGAAAGGATTGAAGCAAAACCGCTCCATCTCGATCAATTTCCTGTGTAATTACGAAAAAATGATTTTAAAAAATATAGTTGTCTGAACACTTTATAATCGTGAAAAAATGATAATTTGTTAGTGAACAAATAATCAAAATACTATAGGCAGATATTCAAATTCTCAAAGTGTTGTGTTCATGACACAGCTAAATGTGCTGAGCTGTGCTTTTTGCCGTTTCCCTTCGAGATTAACCCCGTATCCTCACATTTCTCAATTATTATCACTTGTTCATTTGAGAAAATCCTAATAATTCATCGCCATCTATACATAATAAGCAGGAAGTTTCACTTCTGTCGCGTGGGTTCCACGCACCCTCTTTTTTCGGCAGTTTTTTAAGAATATTGTTCCTCCAATCGGTGATTATCTACTGATAATGATTTGCTCTATCCAGAAGGTTCTACGTGCTAATTCAATATCATCCGGCGCTGAATGCTGGTGAGAACACTTGACAAGACCCTGTAGTTCATCCTAAATTTTATTTTCGTGCCTCGAATAATAATGCAAGTGAATTTTACTTGATGATGGTAAGTTTTGGAGCTTTGGTGAGATTTGGCGAGGATTAGAATCGTTGATGGCACTTGCAGCACCAGAAATCTATTCTATTGATAATCTGGAGGATTGGGTACGGAATTTTTTGAATATCATGGAGAGACGTTGGCTTTCTGAATTTGGGCCTATCTGATAGTTTTTTCCTAGTCAATTTTAAGAGCATAACTGTGTTGGTGTTGGTGATTCTCTAACAATTTTTGATGATTTTAGAGGGGGTAGAGACACGTGGCTCAGTGATTCGTTTTTCAAAGGACGCCATAGGTTTCCCGTCTTTTGGGGGAGCTCTGGGTACTTTTTGAGTCTCTTCTCTAGGAGGAAGGATGATAAATGGATTGATGGAAGCTGGAGGAGATGAGAAAGGCAATTTTTTAATTTAGATAATAATCGATGTATACGATCCTGCTACCTTGCAATCGGATCTTTTTGCATTTCCATTTTTCGGAGGCACTGCACTGCCTTTTTCCTCCTTTGAGCAGCTCATTGATTGTTACTTACTTGATTTTTACATCTCTAGATCGGGCTGATCTGCGTACCAAGCCTATATCCTCCATGTCTTCCGATATTTTAATCGGATGTCTAATATTTTTTTATCGTACATTCACCAAAGCTTTGAGTCTTTGCCATTCTCAAAATTATTCATGTTTTTTTTCACGATGTTTTTGCTCTGTCCAGAAGCTGCCTCGATATTGCATTGGCTTCGTTGTGGACCAGTTCCAATTGTAGGGTGGTGATTGATCTGAAAAACCTAGAAAAGTAAGGGAATTAAAATATTTTGGAATAGTCAGGGAATTTTAATCTTAGTCGGGGATATTTGTAGTTTATTTTTTCTTATCTCCATATTTTTCAAAATTATAGATATACAATCAAAAAAATTAAACGTTTCAATCAGTTGGAAACTGCAAAACGATTAACAAAAAATCACAATTCTGAAAATTTAACGCAGTTTCGGGGATTATTGTGAAATTATAATAGAAATTGTTCTCAGGAATAAGAAAGAATTTCAACGTATATTTAAATAAATTTTTTTTTGTCTGTCCTGGAATTTTTCACTTTTACTCAGGGAAAAGTCATGGAAAAGTTAAGGGATTTTTTAATTAGTTTTCGGTCGCCACCCTGATTTTTACCTGAATCGCCGTCTTCTCCTTTATTCACATTCATTCTCCTGAATTTTCTTCAATTCTTTCGCTTATGCACATGGGGTTACCATTGACTGTTACGCTACTAGACATTTTTCCGATTAACATCAATCAGCAGCAAAAATTACGGACTTGTTTTTTCAAACTTTCAATGATTAATTTTTTAATTTTACTTTCGATATTCGACACCTCAGAACATCAAATGGTCTTTTTCAATTCCTCATTTTCTTCCTTACTTGAAGAAAGTATATATTTTCTGTTCAATTTTGTAAATGCCATGAATTGTGAAAATAATTTTTTGCAGAGTGAAGGAGTTGAGGATGAATGCTCAAAAAATCACAAATGATACTGCAGTATGCCAACATTGTTGAGTAATTTTTTGAGATTTATTCCTGAGATCTATCAAAAAAAAATTTGATTATTCTGTCGTTTCCTATTTTTGATATCAAGTCGCTCGGTACTTTGATGCTGAGGATCAAATTATTTCCATTTATTTGTGTTTGTGAAATTTATTTCTTCACTTTCTATCATTCCAGGAAATGAGCAGTGCATTATCGCTGGCAATCAACGCACTACATAAAGGCCCAGATAAATCACCAAAACAAGCATTAGTTGCAGCTATTCAAGTACTTCCCTATTTAATTATTTTCCGTTGGATATTTTCTTTGCTGAAGAAGGCTTAAGAGGGGGAGGGGGTGCGGGTTTACGCGTGAAAAAAAAAATTTACGAATTTTTTTTAGATATATGGATTGAGCGAATTATTGAAGCCTTCTGCACATTATTAAGCATGGATTCAAAAGCATTGAGTAATTTTTCGATGCGGAAATATCCACAAACAAGTCGGTGACGGAGCTTTTCCAAGAACGTCTTTTAACCCTTCAAGTACGGGACCCATACGCTGCGAATTGTCCCATCGGCCGGGAGCCATTTGACAATCAGACTATGCTGCTCAATACGCAACGTCTCTTGAACGCTTTATCCAAAAATTATGAAAAAACTTTCATTGAGTGCATTAGTTTTCCATGGAAATACTATAGAGATATAGATTTTCCTCAGATTTTGAGTTATAGAAATATTTCGTGAATTTTTGAGCCCAATTTTAATTTCATCAGATGATTAGTTGCTGAACTAGTCTTGCACGCTAAATTTATTTATAACAAACAAATTATCAATTCGATTGAAATTTGCATTGCGCCATTTGATAGACGAACCTTCAGAGTAATTTGAGTAAAAATTTCGGAATTTTCAAAGAAAATTTTTCCGATAAACGAAACGATTGAATATATCAAGCGTGGAATTTTAGCCCACAACTTTTGTTTATTAAAAATAAGGGGTCAAAATATTGCAAAAAAAAAATAATTCACCACTCCGAAGACAGTTCCATTATCTACCCAAATCAATTTTTTCAATTTCTACATCTGCGATAGTATTTGAGAAAATGATTTTTTAATGTTAAAAGAGAGGTATCGACCCCGGCTGATAGGACAAGAAAGTAGGTCGATACCAAGTATGGACCCCGTACTTGAGGGGTTAAAATAGACGATTTGCGGTGATCACTGCATCTCATCTGGGAATTATCAGAAATAAAGAAACCATTGAAATTTAGTCGAAGTATCATTAAGTCCTCCCCCAAAGTTCTTTGATAATTTTTTTTTTGCAATAAGGTTTAAGTTTTCCACCTACAAAATGGCGCGACTTTCCGTAAAAAATAGCAGTTTTTGCTTTAAATGACCACGAAAAATGGAAAAAATAATAATCAGAGATCGTTGGGGGGAGAATTTAATGATACTTTGACTAAATTTCAATGGTTTTTTATTTTTGATAACTTCCAGCTAAGATACAGTGATCACCGCAAATCGTCTATTTCAAAAGACGTTCTTGGAAAAGTTCCGTCCCCGAGTTGTTTGTGGATATTTCCGCATCGCAAAATTACTCAATGTTGTTGAATCCATGCTTAATTATGTCCAGGACTTTTTTTCAATAAATTTGCTCGATCCATATATCTAAAAAAAATTCGTAAATTTTGTTTTTCACGCCTAAACCCTCACCCCCCCCCTCCTCTTAAGGTTAAATATCTCAGAAGCAATAGGAAAGATAGCTAAATTCCTGATGGAATTCCTTATTGAAAGTCTCTATCTTCTTCAATTTTCAAATAACTAATGAAAAGTTATGAATAGGGCCGGAGACTTTATTTTCGAAAACGGCTCATTGATCTGAAGTTTGATTTAGTATCGAATAATTCAAATGTTTATGACAGATACGTCAACACATTGAATTTATTAGAAGGTTCATCTGCGGGGATTTCGACAAACTTTCTTCGTCCTTCTTCATTCCAGGTAAATCTCTTATGCCAATCAGTTCGTCACAATCCCCACGGATCAACCTTCTACTACATTCAATGTCTAGACGTATCTATCATAAACATACGAATTATTCAATACCTATTCATTCTCAGCTTCAACGGCCTACTAGATCTAACTTCAGATCAATGGGCCGTTTTCAAAAATAAAGTCTCCGGCCCTAGTTATGAAACATAAGATAAGCTCATTTCACTTGAGCTCTTGACATAAGCTCAAGCGAGATAAATCTATATTAGGGAAGAGTGGAGCAAAATGGACTTCCGGGGAGACATGACTAAGGATTCTTTTCCGGAGTGAAGAACTTCATGGAAAAATACGAAAAAATCGAGACAATGCCCGAATGTGTAGAAATTGCTGGTGAATTTTTTCGTAGAGGCCTTCACTCTCAAAAAGAATTCCAAATAATTTTGAAAATCAGGTCGATTTCGCCCCTTTTCTCCTATGTTCCATCACTTTCTCTGATTCGTTTTCACCTGCAATAACTCCATGCAATTTCCTTTTCCAGTCTTGGCGAGATTGGAAGACCAAAGTATTGAATAGAAGTCAAGAAATTATAGATGAGACAACCCACTACGGGACAAGTACAAAACGCCTCTCAAGCCTCGAAATGAGATTTCTGAGTATTATGACACAGTATGGCAGTATTAATCAATCTCTTCGCGATTTTTATGCATCCCCTTATTTTTAAAAATAGAAATAAAAATGAAAAAAAAAATGGTCATGATAATCAGATAAAATGAAAGATACAATTATACTATATTGTAAATTGATTGCATGTGAAATCATCTGTGAGAAAAAGAGAGAAAAAAAAGGAAAAAAAAAAACAAAACAAAAGGACAAATACAACCAATAGATTAAAAGATATTTTGTAAAGCATTGCCAGATCGACACCTCGTTTGTACAAGATCTTGTATCTGAACGAAGTAATAAATATATTGATTATCAATTAATTATGCATCCCTTCCCAAGGTGGTCCCTCAGAAATCACGCTTATGTGAAAATACTCCACCAGAAAGTGTGCTTCTTCCTTCACCAGCCCACGCAATAACTTCTTCCAAAGTTACCAACAACGTGCCTTGTCTCTCCAATTTGGAGCAAAGTGACCGACAACCTTTCCAAGCTGTCACCCCATCAAATAATTCTTCTGATGTTTCGAGAAAAATCCAAAAACCAGCTTTACCAGACAATGACCTCAGTGCTGGAAAATCGTACCCTGATATGTTTGAATCAGTAAATTCTGGATTGTCAGACAATGATTCATTTGATTCGAGTGGTGATGTAGATTTTGCCTTGAAAAATCATCTGAAAAAATGCAGTAGTTCAACGGCTCAAACGGTGCCCATTATCTCAACGAAAAATTCTGGGAAATCAAAGTCTTTTGAGGCTGATGCGAAGACCTCTGAAGCCAATTCTGTCAGTAAAAATCTTGGTAAGAGAAAATTGTCAAAGCCAAGTAATCCAGTGCTGGCCATGTATGAGAAGACTGAGAATATTAAGAGGAAAGACGTAAAATTTAATGATATGATGAAAGGAGAAAAGGTAAAGATATTGGAAGGAGCAGTTGGAGCTCGAAAAAGAAAAATTTCAATTTATGAAAGAAGAGGCGTTACGGAAGCGAGTGTGCTTCGAAAAAATAGAAGGTCATTTGGAGAAGCTTGTTGTGGAACAAGCAACCGCACTAAGTGACGGCGATTCTCAATAAAAACTGAGATTGACTTAATTTTCTCAAAATATTACTAGCATCTAGCATTACTTTTCTCCGATAAATTTTCGTTTCAAGAAAACTTGAGTATTCCTTGAATTAGGCTTCTGAGAATTTTCGGAATAATCGCTTTAATCGCAATTGCCAAAAATCTCGAATTCATTAATAATTTTTTTTTAATTTTTTTTTATCATGCCTTAGAAACCCATTCTCAGGGCTTATTAGCTGTCATTGATAATTACATCAATATATTTTTGTTCCTAAATGATAAATTGTTATTTTCTCAAAAATAAATGTGATTTTTCATTTATTTATGTATTATTGTTTTGCTCGTATTCAACATCGTGGCTTGCATTCGTCTGTACATCCGTCTCTCGCTACACACACGCTCGTTTTCCGTCATCATCGTCGTCATTGAGCCAGTTGAACCAGATAAAAATCTGGAGTTTGAACTTCGGATGGGGTCACACGACCAATAGATGCACACTGACCAAAAGATGGACGGCTTCTATTATCGAGGATTTTCATAAATGAATTAATAATTCTTATACTTTTCACGTCAATTCCTGATTATTACATTCATATAGATTTATGAAATATTTATTACATACCGATTGATCGTAATTGAAAATCATACCACTGCAAATATGCAACTGTCCATCTATTCGGGGTTTAAGTTATTTTCCAGTTTTTCCTTGATTTTCTTTCATTATTCCTACATTATTCAAGTTCAATTGATTTTTAATCGATTCACTGTATATTTTTCTGTACAAAATTTCTTTTCTGCAACTTTTGAACGTGATTTGCCTATTTCATATGAATTGATAGAGTCTAATATTTCCTTAACCGTCCATCTATTGGTCATGTTACCCTACTTCAGTGTTGTGGTAGTTGAGAAAAAAAAATTTCATTTGGATATAATACAGTGGAATTGGATGATGAAAAATCATGAATTAATTGTAAAACTGATGGAATAATATACAAAAAGATAAAAGTGTTTAATTGACACTTGATATGATTATCTCCACGTAGAGTTGAAGAGAACGACGATAATCAGCAGTTTTGCTCTGTTGAATTGAGCTATTATTAGGATAAATCAATCATTGACTCATTATATTTGAAAAAACAGTTTATAGAATAAAATTACAAATCGTATCTACGACATATACAATTATCTTTGAAAGCAACTGCGAACGCGATTCAAACGAGTAAAATGAGAAAAATCACATAAAAATAATAATTCTTTGGCAATAATTGATTGTTTTTTTTTATGAAAAAATTTTTCCACTTTTTTATAGTTTTTTAAAAGATCCATGTGAAAATATTAGATTTAGGGGAAAATGTCAAGTGACCTTTCTTGTGGAGAATTAAATTTTCCACAAAAAAGATTCCTTGCTTTTTCCCCTAACTCCAACCACCCTTAAGATATTTTCAATCAACCATTCATAACAAGATAAAACCCCTAAAAAACATCTAAAATTGTCTTTTTTTCAGGTTTATCAACGACATTAGTCTTCCCAAAAATTAATGACTCCAATAACAAACGCCCCTATCATCATGAGCCCCATCACCATGGGTAAATGGTATTAGTGATTACACGCCATCAAAAAAACTATTAAAAAGTGATGAAAATGCTGATTTATATGAAAAATTGAATGATGATGATGATATCATAATTGTTGAAAAAACAAATAACACTGTGAGCAGTATAACGCTCGATAATAGAACGTCTAGTGGTAGTTGAATTGAAAATCATGATGATGACGATGATAAAATCAATATTGTCAATGGGTCATTCCATGTCAAATCGACGAATGGTTGGAATCGATCCCCTCCGATTCAGATAAATTTTGGTGGAGAGTTTTGTCTCATCATAAAACGAAGTTCTGCAAAGGAAAATTTTTTGAAAAAATTTTCTTGAGAGTTGTGCAACATTGAAAATTTCACTGTTTTTCTGGTTTTATAAGTTTATTTATTTAATATTTCATACTCTACCGTATATTTAGAAAAAAACCGCCGGTGCGTTCAAAGAGAACACTTAGAGGTATGAGAAAAAAATTTTTTGGAGAGAAAAATTGAAAATTACCGAAATTGGAAAATTTTAAATTTTTCAAAATCGTAAAAAATAAACTTCGCAGTAAAATTTTGGGCTTAAAATTTTTCATTTTATAGCTCTAACATATCTTAAGAAATTCTGAAATTTTCGGGAGGGTGTTCCTTTTTTTTTTTAAATATGAATTTTTGAATTTTGGCAAAATAATTTTTTTCATTTTGTTCAACTTTTCCGTTGGATATAATTATTCTACCAGATGATTATTGAAGTTTAAGCTCTAAAATATTTTTCTTATGTTGAATGTGATGCAAAAACAAAAATATCTCGGGAATTTCATATTATTATTTAGTTATTCAGAATAATGTTTGAGGGTGAGCGAAAGGTGAGGGCAAAAACGGAGGCTGAGTCACGTCTCTACGTACTCCTCAGTGTTCGGGGCCAATCATTATCATTCAATTAAATTTCTAATTTAATTGTAATTTTCCCCCAACACTTGGACGTTACAGAGCTAAGAAAAATGACAAGGTCAAAATCGCTCAATCTCACTTAGTTTCCGAGATATTCCCAAAAAACGGAACAAAAATGATTTATCATTTCAGTCATTAGTTTTGTTAAAATATCTCGGAAACTAAGCGAGATAGCGAAATTTTTGTAGAGGCCTCTTCTGTAGAGAATTTCACGAGCTCCGAAATTGATGCGGGGGCAGTCACTCTATTTCGCTTAGTTTCCGAGATATTCTTGAAAATTAACCATTTTTCTAGTACTTGAAGTGCAAAAACTGATTGTCAAAAAATGATCTATAAATATTTGAAGAATTAATTTACAAAAAATTTGAACTACATAAATCGATAGCGAATGACTTCACTTTTCATTTTAGATCAACCCCACATCCCTCCTACCAGCAGAACCGGAGATATTGCCGGAAAAAATCCCCCTCCAAAATTTATTTACAAAAATACAAAATTTTGAATAAAATGAAAAAAACATGAATTTTATAAATGTTTTTCATCAAAACATTTTCTCAGCTTTCCAACGGAAAACCTGTCAATGGCAATAACCATTTTGCCCCACTTTCCTCTACATAAATAGGTCTTAACATCAAAATAACCTCCCTGCTGTCAATTTCGCGTTTCAAATCCGTATTCCGTTCTTCCCGCCACACATCCGGCTTACCGCGTCGTATCGTGTCTTGTCGTGTCTCGTCGTGTCTTGTCTTGTCGTGCCGTATCGTGCTGTATCTTGCCGTATCGTGTCCGACAGACTTATCGTAATACGCCCCCTGGTCAACACCGCAGATATCCGTGCGGTTGATCACTCTCTCCTTTTGATCCAAATAGCTTAAAATACATGAAACTCGTTTTCTCTTATAAAATAAAATCAAATCGTTTATATGAATGTCACTTTGTCAGAATCTCACGATAGAGTCGAAGGTGAAATGTTAAATTAGATGTGATTGTTTGTGAATCTATATTTATTTAGTTATTACAGTGAAGGTGAAATACAAAAATAAAAAGGGGAAGAATACAGTGACATTAAAATAATCAAAATAATTTTAATATATCGACAAAACCTTGAAGTTCAAAATTTTATTCAGTGCAAACGAAGGATTACGTCAAGAAAATCAACGTGCCCTGGAGACCAGTAACACGGTGAGTAATGAAATTTCCTGATTCTCAAGCCCCGGCAATCTATAGATATTCCTAAAAGTGGAGAAACTTCAACGTAAACGAGAATTGATCGAGAGTGAATCATATTTTGGGGGTTTTCTCGGACTTCAATCCATCTCCAGCCAATTCTTATACGTAACATCCGAAACCTCGAGGCCCATGATACGGCTACGATAAACAAGAGTATCTATGACACTATCCTGGCACGCACAAATGAATCCCTCCGTTTCTGACATCAGACCAGCTGACTGAACGAAGTTAAATGTCAGCTGGACAGACAGACCCTGTCCTTGCACATTCCTGAAGAACATGCCATGCATGGGCCTGTCTAAGTGCTGTTGAAACAACGCGTTTTATTCAGTAGCTCTGATGATCTGCTTACGCTGGAGCTTCGACTCCCGCACCATGGACTTTGCGGAAATATCCCCAGAGGGCATACAGAACTCTAAACCAAGGGATTCCGCGGCATGATTTGCTGCCTTGTACAGATGTGCCCCAACTCCTTGGAGTTTATGATTATGCACAGAGGCCAAGAGTGGATCCAGACTTTCCTAAACATCAGACGTGAGACCAAGGACTAAGCAGTCATGAAGACACTCCAATCCCAAGAGGTCATGCCCACCTTCTTCCCGAGGCATATATAATCGTGGCGTAGAAGACCGAGGATGAAGACTGCTATGCAAGTGCATCACTTTACGCGTCATAATATCCAGTTGTTTCAATTCATCTCTTCTTCATTTGACAATGCCAAAGGAATAGAGTGAGACTGGAACAGCAAACATATTAGTAGCTGCGACCTTTTTATTTCCAGAAAGTTCTGATTTCCAGATCCTCTGGAGTCGCCACTTATATTCACTGCGAAGAGTCTTTTCCATAGTTCCAACATTGATCAATGATCGCTGATCGAAACCGAGAGAACGATAAGACTCCTCAGCACCAAGATGATGAATGACACCCCCATCCACTAACTGAATAACTTGCTCCCCATCCTCAACCATCCCCCTCTTGAGATAAAAGACAGCACATTTGTCCAATCCGAAGGACATCCCTACGGCGTGGGAATAAGTGGCCACCACTTCAAAGAGTAAGTTGAGGTCTCTCATTCCGGATGCAAATAGTTCAAGATCATCCATATAATATAAATGGGAGATCTTATGCACCCAATGGCCGGGCGACCAGCCTCATATGCCCGCGCAATTCGGAGGGTGACCGATAGCGGCAGCAGTGAGATGCAAAACAGGAGTGGACTCAAGGATTCTCCCTGGAATATTCCTCTCCTGTACTTCACCACTCCAGTAGTGATCTTCGCCTCACCAGATGTTATGGTGAAACGAGTCCTCCAAAGGGGTACAAGATCTCCCATACATCTCACCAGATCTTCATTCACCCTAATGCACTCGAGCAAATAAAGTGAAAGCTGATGGCTTGTACTATCGAATGCCTTGCGGTAATCAATCCAGGCAGCTGACAGGTTACGCTTGTACTGAATCACATCCTGTACAAGGCTGCGATCAGCCAGCAAGTTCTCTTTACAGCCTGACAGTCCCTTTTTTGCACCACGCTGTTCATGAATGAGTCGCAATATCGGGTCCACCTGCACAAAAATACGCTCATACAGAATTTTGGTGGATATCTTGTAGAGCGCATTGAGACACGTTATAGGCCGATAATTTCTCGGATCAGACAGATCACCCTTCTTCGGTGTGAGCACCATCCTTCCCTCCACCAGCCACTGTGGAATCGGAGTGCTTCCATTCGAGAAGGACGGAAACACCCGAGCCAGATGCTGATGGATCGAAGTGAACTTCTTCCAGCAGAATATCGTCAAGCCATCTGGCCCAGGTGCAGCATGGTTTTTCATGCCCTTAAGCACCTTACGAATTTCCTTGACAGTGACCGGCTAACACTCATCCCTCTAGCTTTCCATCCCTCTGTCTCTGATGCTCACTACAGAATGCGACAAAGTGTCATAGAGCAGGAGTATCTCCATGGAACTCCGGCTCATGACTATACCAGCCTCTCCGAAAGCCCTCAACCCGGTCAGCCGTCGGTGCTACTCCAGAAACAGGCGTGGTGGGCTGAAGCTATCGACAGGGATCGATCCTGAACGTCGAATTATCCATTGACCGCTTCATCCGCTTCTCCAAAGACTGTTAGATGATCCCTAGAGCTCGCACTTTTCCGACAAAACGCTCCTTGATAACGAGGAGGTTCATCTTGTTTAGCGTGTGATAATGGTATCTCAGGTCTGCGCTGATGCGACGAACCTTGGGCGTAAAAGCCCGACCACTCTGGATGAAGCTGATCACACACTGAATGCGAGACGCCTGTCTCCACGCCAAGTCGATCTTTTCCTAGAGCTGTGTACAGCGTCTACGCATTTTCACAATTCGGAGGGATTCACCACTACGAGTGCGTGGAACCAATTTCGCTACATGTTCATACACAGCCCAGTTCAAGCTGAGCAGATCTACATCTTCCAGGAGACTGTTTGCCAGGTTGACGTTCTCTGATGCCTGTTGTTGTGGCTTAGGAGGAACTTTGCTGTTGATTTTCCTCCTCATGCTCATGTCCTCTGGTCCCTCATCCTCCGATCTCTCGATATCTCCTGATCTTCTGATATCCTCGGATCTCCCGATTTTCTCATGCCGTTGAGAGTCCTGCTGAGGAGGTTGTGCCGGGGGATGATCAATAAGAACTTGATTGTCTTCACCGGCTCCTTCACCAGTTGACTCCCTTCGAATTACCAGTTCGTATCCATGCCACGCCAGATATGCTGCCTGATTCCGCAGATATTTTTGCGTATAATGCGAAAACTCCGGATGCATTTCACACCACAAAGCCTGCAGTCTGGCCATATATCCCGTCTGATTCGGCACACTATCTACTCAACATTGCATGAGGTCTATCTTTAGATCCTCCGTCCATCTTCTGCGTTCATTGACAATCCAAGGTCGTTCCATTGGATCCGGTCGTTGACCCCTCTCAACTGATCCATGATCTCCATCCGAAGGGGACCGGTTGTGGTGGGTCGTACTGCGGTGAGTTGATGTAACCGAGTATACAGCAAATCAGGGGGTTAGCCTGATCTACCGATGACTATTGCGAATGGCTCATACAAACCATCCGGGTGATGAGTGCGTCACGTCCTCTATGCCTTTAAAGAAAGAAGTTATTTATCTGTGTAATCAACTTCATGAGTATTTGGAAATATCTCGAGAATTAAGCGTGTTATCTACTATCTCGAGAACTAAGTGAATGTGCACGATTCCTATTTTGTAGCTCTATACGTTTTCTACAAGAAGGTATCAGTGTAAAATTGTCCGATCTCGTTTCGTCTTCGATATTCTCAAGAAACTGTTGACAATAAAATCCAATGAAAAGGAAATTAAGGGAATAAACCGATTTTACTCCACACTTGATTTGTTGGAAATTTCAAGAGTCACAAAGAGAGATCAGGTGAAAATCGCTCTCCCTCGTTTAGTTTCCCAGATATCCTCAGAAAGTCATCAGAATGAAGAGTCATTTCTTTCTGGAATAAGTCGATTTTTTTTCTCGATAAATATCTCGCAAACTAAGCGAAATTGAATAATTCCACCGCCTCTTTTTTGGTAGAAAATTTTGAGAATTACGCAAATCGATTAGAACAAAATCTCTCTATCCCACGTAGTATTTGAGAAATTCTTTGAAAAACTATTGAAAGAAAAATCACATCTATAAGTCTATTTTTTGTAGTAGGATTGTTCATGAATATCACAAAATTGAGCAAAATAGCGTGAGTTTGCCCCAATCCTTTTTTTGTAGACAATTTCTGAAGCTAGAAAACAATGAAGGCAAATGGGCGTATCTCCATCAGATTTCGGAATATCCTTAAAAAATACCATTGAAATGGAGACTTCATCTAGAAGTTGCTTTTTCGTCACGGAATTTTGAGGAATATCTCAGAAACTGCGCGAGATGATGCAATTCTAGTTGAACCTCTTCGTGTAGTTTTTGAAATTCCCTACAAAAAAAGTTGATGGCAAGATTTCACTATCTCGCTGAGTTTCCAAGATATTCATAAAAAAAATATAAAGTCTTCAGACAATTTGATTTCATTTTCTTTGAATATTTCGGAATCTAAGCAAGATAGGACGATTTTTCACGGACGTTTCTTTGGAGAAAATTTGAAGAGCTTCAAAGAGGGATTGAAACCAAATCGTTCTATCTCGATCAATTTCCAAGATATTCATGAAAAATTATGACTACAAAAAATAAATTTGTCTGAATCCGTCATAATCATGGGGAATCAACATCTATACCTCATGAGTAAGAAGTGTCACTCTTGCCGTGCGTGGATTCCACGCACCCTCTTTTCAAAAATATTGAATTTATCGAAAATCTCACGTCTCCAAATCTACAAATTTCTATATTTCTTGTTATTTCCAAATTGTCTATAATGAAACTGATTTTCGATCTCTCGTGGCAAAGTAAAGCTGCTAGAGTTCAATTCTAGAGAAACGTGTTGGAAATTTTCTGAAAAATATTGAATTTATAAAAAATCTCACGAAATCTCGGAGTTTCTAAATCTACGAATTCTCATATTTCTGGTTGATTTCGAATTATTTGAAATAAAACTAACTTTCAATGTCTCAAGTAGTAGAGTAAGGCTGCTAGAGTTCAATTCCAGAAAAACGTGGAGGCAAGTTTCCAAAAAATATTGAATTTATCGAAAATCCCACGTAATCTCAAAATCTCTAAATCTACAAATTTCCATATTCCTTGTTATTTTCAAAATTTTCGGAATAAAACACACTTCCATTGTTTTAAGTGGTGGAGTAAGGATGTAAGAGTTCAGAGAAACGTGGAGGAAAATTTCGAAAAAGTATTGCATTTATCGAAAATCTCACGAAATCTCTAAATCTACAAATTTGGTGACACGTCTAAATATTACGGTAAGTAATATTACTTCGTCAAAATATTACAAAAAAAAATTACTGTCAAAAATATAACTGTACAATAATATCATCATGAAAGGTATTATTGTATAAAAATATTATGATCAAAAATATTATTGAAAAAGAATCATATGTTTCATGGGTTTTTGCTTCTAAATGAGAAAATTACAATCGTGATTTTTTTCAAATTTGAGATTCCATCGGAATATGACTTCAAATGTTCGGAAATGTCGAAAATGATATTTTTTAAGGAATGTCTGCATGTATACTAGACGAGTGCTCCCAGACGAATGCTGAGAGATCGTTTTTTCAGAGATTTCAATTTTTTCATTTTTTTTCCTAGGAATGCTGGTATTTTTTATTCAATAATTGAAAACTAGATGATTTTCTCTGAAAAATGAGCCGACTGTCATCTCACTATAACAACGAGAAAAACTAATTCAAACCTGCAATTCGATTTTCAAATTTTCCCGTTTCATCGTATGATCTTAGTTTTTGTATAATATGTTTTTTTCATGAAATGTGATTATTGAAGGGGGGAAGATTATAATTTGGGCCTCTATTCCTATTCTTAAGTAGAATCAAAATATCACGAACTATGTTGAAATTTTTTTTTGTAATTTGTTTTATTCTATCACAATGAGCGGAGAATAATTCAAAATTTGGATGCATCAGGGTAGATATCAACAGATTATGTTACGTATTGATCTACGCGATCATACGTATTTTCCAACGATACTCAAATATAAACAATAATTCAGTTGAGAATGTCCACAATTCCAATATCTGGACAATTTGCCTTGAAAGAGGTCAATGATACATGAAATTACGAGAAATAGTCAAAAGTCAACAAAATCCAACACAAAACAATCAAAATCCATTGAAATCTATGGAAAAGTCTGAAAAGTCCATCAACAAAGTATATTAACAAATTACGGGAAACGAACAAAACTGTCATAAACAAGTTTAATATTATCACAAATGTTTAAATACCGATTTGCAACCTATTCCCTTCAATAGAATCAGAGATATTCATGTTTGAAGGCCAGCGGAATACTATTGACCGTGCCGGCCTTCAGCGACTTTCACTAAGTAGGTGCGTGACGTCACACGCTGTGGACTAAACTTCTCCCACCAGTGACTCGCGTAATTCTATGTTGAACTTTTGAAAAATCATAACTCTTTTAAATATAGAGGTTAAGGGATAATTCCAATGTTAAAATTCATTAAATAATTCAGACTATCGATTCCAGGTGAAAAACTATTGAAAAATCAATTAGCAACATAATTTGTTATAAACAATTCACATAAAATTAACTGTGAAAATATGAAAATGGACTTAAAATGTAGTTGACTATGAGATATTGACGTATACTGAAAATCAACCCTTAATATTGACAATTAACCGAGATGTAAATATTATAACATATATACACACACACACATGCAAATTTATTATTTCTGAACTTTCAAAAATTCATATCTTTAAAAATTATGAAGATTAAGAAACCAAAATAGGATTCAAATTAATGAAAAATACAAGCTACACAATGCGCTAAGAAAATTCAGCGAAAGTTAATATTTACAATAATTTGTTGTAAACAATTAATATGAAGAATCATGAGAGAATTACAAAAATGGATGGAATAGGAAGATAATAACATCAGAAGAATATAAAAACCGAAAATGAAATCAAAATAACAAATAACAACAGAGTTATTCAACATTGAAATTTATTCACACATATATAGATATACAAAATACATAGCAAAATTCAAAAATCAATAACTTTCATTATAATTAACATTGAGGAATAATTTCTATTTGTAAAATCATCAAATAATTGAAACTAAAAGTTCATAAAAGACAATGGAAGAAAAACCAAAATTCATGTAAAAAAATTTTCGGGCTCTAATCAACAATTGAATAACAACAAAAAATATTAACTTAGGGAAATGAATCCAAGTTGTAAAAATAGATGAAAATAGTCTCTTCCAAACGAAATCGAGTTTATATTTTTAAAGCAATTATTTTACAAGTTATTAACAATTAGGACTTTCAGGGTCATCCAGCTTTAAATAAAAATAACTCCAAAACTATAAAAGTTAGAAAATTGAATCCAACGCTAGAAATCATCAAATTTGACGGTCTTTCAAATGCATTATAGAACGATCCCGTATATTGTTAACTAACAAAGTTATTAACAATCAAATGTTTATAAAAATAGGATAAAAAACTTTTGATACTAAAATTTGTTCATCATCATTTGACCAAATTCGTTTATAAGGTACACAGCAGGATAAAAAAAGGAAGCCATTTCCGATGAGTGAAAAATCAACTTGAAAAAGGTTAACCCCTCAAGTACGGGGTCCATACGTGGTATCGACCCATTTTCTTGTCCTATCGGCCGGGGTCGATGCGTCGTATCGACCCTCTTTTTTAACATTAAAAAATCATTTTCTCAAATACTATCGCAGATGTAGAAATTGAAAAAATTGATTTGGGTAGATAATGGAACTGTCTTCGGAGTGGTGAATTTTTTTTTTTTTTGCAATATTTTTACCCCTTATTTTTAATAAATAAAAGTTGTGGGCTGAAATTCCACGCTTGATATATTCAATCGTTTCGTTTATCGGAAAAATTTTCTTTGAAAATTCCGAAATTTTTACTCAAATTACTCTGAAGGTTCGTCTATCAAATGACGCGATGCAAATTTCAATCGGATTGATAATTTGTTTGTTATAAATAAATTTAGCGTGCAAGACTAGTTCAGCAACTAATCATCTGATAGAATTAAAATTAGACTCAAAAATTCATGAAATATTTCTATAACGCAAAATCTGAGGAAAATCGATATCTCTATAGTATTTCTATGGAAAACTAATGCACTCAATGAAAGTTTTTCCATAATTTTTGGATGAAGCGTTCATGAGACGTTGCGTATTGAGCAGCGTAGTCTGATTTTCAGATGGCTCCCGGCCGATGGGACAAGTTGCAGCGTATGGGTCCCGTACTTGAAGGGTTAAGAATCATTTAAAACAATATATTAATATGTCAAAAATAAGGTTATATATAAGAAAACAACAATATTGTATTTTTAATGTAATAATCTTTATTGTAAAACTACTATATCATAAGATACATATATAGGCCTCAGCGCATGGACAAGCTACAGCACAAGGGTAGAAGAAATGCGCTCCACACCAGCTCAGTCACCACCAGCCACCTAGTTGCGCCAGAAACTCATAGCGCATCCCCACTTATTGTACTCCCACCCTACCGGCTCAAGCCGCCGAATTGTCCATGTACCTAGACGCGCGAAGCTCAGTCAGTCAGTTCATCGCTCAACTTCAATTGGTGAAGACCTCCTCCTCCGGACGCGGTCGCGGTAACTCAGTCGACGCTTAGACAATTTTTATTCGATCGGGACTTAGAAATATATTTGCTCATTCGAACTTAGAATTTTTTTTGTTACTGAAGTTTTTTATTCCGAATAATTTTCAATTAATTGATTTCAATTTTAATTATCAAGTGAAATATTTTCTCTCAACCGAATTAAACCAAACGAAATAATTTTGCCTCCTTATTCTGAGATCTGACTAAGCCTCGCGTTGATAGTTCTGAATCAATTATTTGAATAAATTCAAATTCAGTTAACTGAAAGCGAGTTCAATTATATCAATCAATTATTTTCTCCTTTTTAGAGCCTTAATTTCTAACCTGGTCAACACCACAGATATCAGTGCGGTTGACTATTCTATCCTCATATTATAAACTTGGTCAACACCGTAGATATCGGTGCGGTTGACTACTCAATCCTCACAAAAACCCAAATTACCCACATCTTACCTGGTCAACACCGCAGATATCGGTGCGGTTGACTACTTTATCTCCCCATTTATTATACAATCAACACCGCAGATATCGGTGCGGTTGATCACTCTCTCCTTTCAATCCAAATAGCATAAAATACATGAAACTCGTTTTCTCTTATAAAATAAAATCAAATCGTTTCTATGAATGTCACTTTGTCAGAATCTCACGATAGAGTCGAAGGTGAAATTTTAAATTAGATGTGATTGTTTGTGAATCTATATTCATTTAGTTATTACAGTGGAGGTGAAATACAAAAATGAAAAGGGGAAGAATACAGTGACATAAGAATAATCAAAATAATTTTAATATATCGACGAAACCTTGAAGGTCGAAATTTTATTCAGTGCAAACGAGGGATTGTACGAAAATTTGAGGACTATAAAAAAATCCTGAGGCAAAATCATTCTGTCTTGCTTAATTTTCGAGATATTTGAGGGAAAATTGAAGATAAAACGTCGATTGATACTTAGTCCCGTTTTCCTTGTTCATCAAAGTTCTGGTTAACCCCCTTCAATTTTCAGGCGTTTAGTTTTTTCAGATATCTGGGAAATTAAGCGAGATAATGCGATTTTGCCCTTAATCTTTCTTAATAGAGGATTTCAAAAGCTACGAAGGAGGATTCATGTGACATGGCTCTATGTTGCTCAATTCCTGAGATATTTGGATAAATTGAAGTCTGAAAATTGAAGAGAATAAAACAGAACTCCCAAAAAAAAGGGGGAACTGAATGAATTAATGGTTTCTCGTCAGTTTTTCCCAAATATTCCACAAATTAAGTGGAGCAGAGTGATTTTGCCTTCGGGTTTCTTAGTAGCTCTTAAAATTCTCTGCAAGGAAGGTTTGTTTGAAGCAAATTGATTTTAATGGCCTCAGGGTGCAGGGTGCAGCGTATTGCGCATTGATATATCGGTTTTCATAATCTCTATCCACTTCCACATTTGAATTTTTCAAAATTCAGCCTTTCAAATTGTTATTTCCTTGCATCTTGAGACTCAAATTGATCGAATACAACTGTGCATACGAAAAATCTTCTATGAAACGGACTATATTTCGAATTTTAAGATTGCTGGCTGGGAGATTGAGGAGAAGTTAAGACAAGGGAAGTGGCCTGGCTCCGAAGAGTTGAAACAAGGGGAGCTCTATTGTAGCTGAATTACACTGAGCCTCAAAGCAAAACCAGTTATATGAACGGAGAAGAACCCACTCGTCAATAGATAGATTATCAAAAAACGCGATAGCGTTTGGCGCCATGTGTACGTTTAAACGTGCACAGCGCTATATATACATTTCCGATTAGAGGTTTTTTTTTTATTTCTTTAATTGAGCCCTTTTCTCCGTCACAAAAAATACTGCATGTCACATGCAACATTTTACCGAAGAATGAACCTTCAAGTATGAAAAAAAACAATCCTTTTGTTAAAAAAAAAAAATTTCATGTAAGCCACGCCCCATCCCGACGTTTTGAAGTGAAATGAAAAGTCTGTGAGACATTTCGTTGTAACGTTGGCTGTACTGACTATCCTATTCTCTCGACCAATGAAATGATGACCAGTATTGGCATCATTGTTGTTTCAAGGTAGAGAACGGCGGCAAATACGATTTTCAAATGAGAGTTTTTCAAAGTAGAGTTTTTCAAAGTCGATTTTGAAGTTGTGAGGAGTTAAACGCATAAATGGCGACACATAAGAGCTCACGTTAAAAAAACAAATTTTGATAATTGATTATTCAGGATTGATAGAATGATTCTTTTGAAATTCTGCACATAACCCTGAAATGAATTGAAAAAAAACATGAATCAATGAGAGAAATTGATGAAAAAAAATCACAGCTCGTATTGGAATAATTGAGTGAATCAAACGAAAAAAAAATACAATTGGCTACAGATAAATTCATGAAAAAAAAACATTACGAGAATTTTTGAAGGTACAATAATAATGATAATTGAAAATGAAAAATTCTGCATAAATTTTCATTTAATTATTTAAGTATCCTTTCAAAATTTGAAGTAATTTCGAAGTTTAGTTTTTAATAAAAAAAATTTGATGTTACAGATTTTACACGGGGAGATGAAAGTAGTATGGATTTTCTATACCGCTCGCGCGGTAAAGTAGATTTCACGTTAATCCTATCGGCTTCCCATATCTCTCCATGCAAAATTTGGAACTTCGAATATTTTTGAAGTGAAACTTCTTTACTGAGGGGGCAACATTATTCGAGTGTCACAAAAAACGAGATCCGGTGAGGGGAATAGTTGGGTACGTGGTGGGGAGCTGGCAGAGGAGGAGAGTGCGTCAGTGGCTATACCACTCTGACGCATGCTCTAGCGGTCGAGAGACAAGACGGTAAGGGGGGTGGGGGGATGAGCACACAACATAGCATGCTCCATGCTAGTGTAGTGGCCGAAAGGGGAGATGACAGGGGAGAGGTGAAAATAACGCAGCAGTAAATTCAATGAGTCAATTTTTGTCAATAGTTTTTTTGAAATATCTCGAAAACTAAGCGAGGTAGAGTGAATGTGCTCGATTCCTATTTTGTAGCTCTATACGTTTTCTACAAGAAGACATCAGTGTAAAATTGCTCGATCTCGCTTAGTTTCCAATATTCTCAAGAAACTATTGACAAAAAAATGCAATGAACAGGATAAGTAGTTTTTTTGTGTGAATAGTTTATGAGAATATCTCGAAAATTACGTAAAGTCGGGCATTTGAACCCCAGTCCCTTTGTGTAGCTTTTGAAATTCTCTACATAAAAATCTACACGTAAATTTCCCTTTTCGCCTAGTTCTCGAGATATGTTCAAACAACTATTGATAGAAAAATCCTACTTTTTCTGTCTTTCAGATTTTTTCTTGTCAATAGTTTTTAGAGAATACTCGGAAATTAAGGGAATAAATCGATTTTACTCTGAACTTTTGTTGTTGAAAATTTCAAGAGCCACAAAGAGAGATCATGGAAAAATCGCTCTACCTCGTTGAGTTCCCTAGATATTCTCAAAAAGTCATCAGAATACTGAGTTATTTTTTTCTGGAATAAGTCGATTTTTTGTTATTTTCTTTAGATGAATATCTCGGAATCTAAGCGAAATTGGATAATTCCGCCGCAATTTTTTTTGTAGAAAATTTCAAAAACTACGCAAATTGATTAGAATAAAATCTCTCTATCCCGCGTCGTTTTCGAGAGATTCTTGGAAAAACTATTGAAAGAAAAATTACATCTATTAGTCTATTTTTTGTAGTACGACTGTTTATGAATATCCCGAAATTGAGCGAAATCGCGTGAGTTTACCCTAATCCTTTTTTTGTAGAAAATTTCTGAAGCTAGAGAACGATGAAGGCAAATGGGTGTATCTCCATTGGATTTCGGAATATTCTTCAAGGATACCATTAAAACAGAGACTTCATCTAAAAGTCGCTTTTTTGTTACGGAATTTTGATGAATATTTCTTAAACGAAGCGAGATAATGCAATTCTAGTTGGAGCTCTGTTTTGTAGTTTTCGAAATTCCCTACAAAAAAGGTCGAGAGGAAAATTTCATTATCTCTTTCAGTTTCCGAGATATTTATGGACAAAGCGGATGGCAAAATGGATATAAAGTTTTCAGACTAGTAGATTTTATTTTGTCATCAATTTTCTTTGAATATTTCGGAATCTAAGCGAGATGAGACGATTTTGCACTAATGCTTTTTTAAAGAGAATTTCAAGAGGTCCAAAAAAGGAATGAAAAAAAATCGTTCGATCTCTATCAATTTCCGAGATAGTCATGAAGAATTATGACTTTGAAAAATAAATTTTTCTGAATCCGTCATAATCATGGAAAAAATAATTTGCCGGTGAACATAAAACCAATATACTATCTGCAGGTATTCGAATTTTTAAAGTATCAATTGCATCGCTAAATGTGCAAAATTGTACATTAGGCTTTAACGTAATAAAGTTAAATCGTTCTACAATGATGTGGAATTCTATTTGAAAAAAACCAGGAGCGCCATGTGCATTGTTACCAATAGTGGAAAGATAAAGCTGTTTTCTTACGTAGAAAGGCCTATCTTTTCGTCTTTACTGCTTCAATTATAGATGGATGAGTTGAATTGAAAATTCTCCTCTGCCTCTTTTATATTTCTCCCTGTCATCGAATTTTATTTCCATTCTTTCGCGTAAGATTTTTTGAATCTTCGATTTGCCACTCGATTATTCTGACCACCCATCTATTTGCTCAGCTTACCCTAGGTTCAGTTTTTGGCCTGCCAAACAACACGTTTTAAACGTGCACATGGCGTGGTTTTTTTATTTTTAATAATACTGCGAATGAATAGAGTGATTGTTGGATTTCACACGATAGTTGAATCATCTAGCTGAATCGCACTAAGCCGAGACAAAAGGACTGTAAGACACATTGATACGTCCTGATAGACCGCTCCAATGAGAGAGGATCACTCGCGTCTTGACCCCACTCGACCATTGATTGATCATCTTTCTGTGTCACTCAATTTCCAAGATATCTAAGGAAAACTGCATGAAGAAAACAATTATTCCGGTTTTCCTTTTTTTTTTATTGGAGTTCACTTTCCCGCCGCATTATGTTTCCACATCACGATTCCCTTAATCATTTCGGAAACTGACCGAGATAGTGCGCTTCTGCTCGAAGTCTTCTTTGTGGAGAATTCCAAGGGCTACGGAAAAGCTATGTTTGAGACTAGGTATATTATGATTCGGCTTAAAGGACCAATGTGTTGAAAGCGCGCTTTCATTTTCGATAGTTATGGTGGCTAATGGGAGGTAATCAGGTAAATGAAAAGAGAGAGTAGTTGAAGAGTCATTTGAGCCGCATGGCAAACCCATTTTATTCGAATGGGAAAATTCCGCTCGTCAATAGATGAAATGCACTCAAATAGTTCACATTACATATGTGAATGGAATAGTTGATTTGAGCAAATTGATAGGAATAGTTTTTTATACTGTGAGAAATTAAAATATTTGGGAAAATGCGTTCTCCCTATAGCCCTGACCTTCCTTAACCTTATCCATCCAATACCTTAATTTCCACCTTCGGCCCCCTCAACCAAATTACTCTTCCCCGACGTAGCCCTGGAGCTCGATACGGCCCGGAAAATACCGTCCACCAAGCCCACTTAACCGGTAGCTCAAAATGAAAAGAAATGGGCACCCGATAAATTTTAATACTACTGGATTTATCGAACCAGATCAACGATGAAATAACGGTACGGTAACGGTAAACCGGTTAAGGGGTTGGAGAAACGTCGGGAAAGCGGAATCCGCAAAGGGGGTTGCGGCTGTGCTAGGCTAACTCAGAATGGTGGAGAGCGGGCGTGAGTCTAGGGCACACGCAGAAGTCACAGAGATAGCGTTAAAAATTAGAAAAAGATAACCGAACCGTAATAGCGAGAGAAGATAGGGAATAGAGAAATAAGATAGAAATCAGCATAGGCCTTACGTGTTCCACTATTGCAATCCAAAATTCCCTGAAATACAATCCACTCCCCCACGATGCAAACTCCTCCACAGAATACGTCGGAGTTTCCCTTAACACCTCCAAAGGAATCATAAACATATACTCAATATACAATTCCCCCACAAATCCCCTGGATACTTCACTCATTACTTCTCTCCTCTCCACCACTACCCCAGCCATCCTAGCAGGGGACTTCAACGCTAAGGACCCCACTTGGACCTCGGCCAAACAAAACACATCAGGTACCCTCCTAGAAAATCTTCTATCCTCTTCACCAATTCACCTCTTCGCTCCTCTTGAACCTACCCACTACCCTCGTTCTGGGTCCACACCTAGCACAATCGACCTCCTATTGACGAATTCCCCCAAACTCGTTGATAAATTTACAGTTCTAAATGACACTCCCTCAGATCACCTCCCACTCTCCTTCACCCTGAATTCCAAACCTTCTCCCGTTACCGTTCTTCCCAGATATAACTTCCAAAAGGCAAATTGGACAGACTTCAAATCTGCTCTGAACACCTCTATCACCACAGCAAATCCTCCACTACCCACTTCCGATCACATAGAAAATGAAATCACGCTTCTCTCGGACGCAATCAATAATTGCGTACAAAGCCATATCCCAAAAACCTCGCCCCCACCTCAGTACAAGCCCCTTCCACCAAACATCCGTGAGCTAATTAAGCTCAAAAATTATGTTCGTAAAAAGTGGCAAAAATCTCGCGATCCAAACCTTAAATCCCATTTCAACTCCCTCACCCGCAGAATCCAAACTGAGTGCACCAGTCTAATTCAGAAGAACTGGGACAACAAACTCAAAAACTTAACAAATAAAGATACCACCATCTGGAAAATTGCTAAGTACTTCAATAACAATACCTCGAACACAATCCCAACTTTGAAAAACAACAACAAAACTGCCATAACAGATCTTGAAAAGGCCGACATCCTATGCGAACACTATGCACAGATTCATGCAGCCGCCGCTGCAAGGGGAAACCCTGCAGCGGATAAAAGTACCCTCGCGGAACTGAACAAGTCCTTATCATCCCTCAACTCCCCCTCTGACTCCCTAAATCCAAAGCTCACGTCACCCAAAGAAGTACAAATTATAATAAAAAAACTCAAAACACGTTCAGCCCCTGGCCCTGACGACATCCCCACCATCATCATCAAACACCTCCCTAAAAAAGCTATTGCCCTACTCACAAAGATCCTAAATGCCTGCCTAATCCATCAGCACTTTCCTGAAAATTGGAAAACTGCTAACGTCATTCCCATCTTAAAACCCAACAAACCCCCATCTCTGCCGGTCAGTTACCGCCCCATCAGCCTCCTCTCGATATTTGGCAAAATACTGAAGAAAATCATCCTGAAGCGCCTCTTAAAGGTCATAGAAAAAAAGAAAATTATCCCTAAAGAACAGTTCGGCTTCAGATCTAAGCATTCCACTACACATCAACTCCTGCGTATCACGGATCACGTGAAGACGGCCGCAGATAAGAAAAATTTCACTGCCCTACTGCTCCTGGATAGCGAGAAGGCGTTTGACTCGGTAGGACACAATGACCTCATTCTAAAATGCACAAAACTCGGTATTCCCATATACCTGTGCAAAATCTTAAAATCCTATCTGACTCACCGTCATATTCGAGTGAAGATTGCCTCCTCGCTATCCAGCCCGACACTAATCCCCGCAGGAGTCCCTCAAGGCTCCGTTCTTGCCCCCACTCTTTTCAATCTATACATCACCACGCTATTTGATAATTTACCCCCGAGAATGAACATAGCAGGATTTGCGGATGACATTGCTCTATATACGTCAAGCACCTCTCAGAACCACACTATAAAATCTCTAATAATTGCTGCTGAAAAAATTATCGATAAATGAGAAAAATCCAAAATACAAGTCAATGATACTAAAACTGAATGCATCTTATTTGCAACAGCTAGAGTCTTCATTAAATCACTATGCCTGCGTAACAACTACATTGACATTGCTAATGCAGTTAAATATTTAGGCCTCATTCTTGATAGCAGATTAACATGGTGTAACCACATCAATAGCGCAGTTAAAAAAGCAAAGGCGATACTGGGCCGACTATATTACTTGTTCAAATCAAAAGCACTCAGCAAAAGAATAAAAATTAAGCTCTACAAAGCACTAGTGAGGCCAGTCCTCACTTATGCAGCTCCAATATGGCATAATGCGGCCGCCTGTCACATAAAAAAACTCCAAGTAATGCAGAATAAGTTTCTTAGAGTAATAAATAACTCATACCGCAATACTTCAATAGAAAAACTCCACAACATTTCCCATACTGAGACTATCACTGAATTCATAGACAAATTAACAAACAACTTTTCAAACAATCTATTAAATCATCCCAATCCTCTCCTAAATCATCTCAGAACAAACAGAATCTCCAGATGGTCACATAGACGCAATTAACAAATGAGGACTAACTTCTCCTCCCTCTCACAAACACACCCTCCCATATAGGGTTTTTTACCGACTAATTTTCCCTATCTCAAACCCTCCACGATTATCCCCCCATTCACTCCCACCATCCCGCACACTCACTTAAATATACGTAAATGCCCATGGGCAGAAGCTATGTATCTCAATTTATGTTTAATGTGTGAATAATTATTGTACATTGTATATAGTCATGTTAATAAAATCTTTAAAACTCAAAAAACAAACTATTGCCAAAATAATATACAAAATCGTAGGTAAAAAGCTACAATACGTTTGAGAGTAACGCTGAAAAGAACTAATTACAAAGAGTTCAATAAATCCAATATATTATCTGAAATTTGCTGATAAGAGAGAGAGAGAGAGAGAGAGAGAGAGAGAGAGAGAGAGAGAGAGAGAGATCTTACGTACATAGATTACCAACGTGCACCACAATCATCTTAAGATAGCCGCAAGGTCATCTAAATGCCTTGTCTGAGCGTGGGCTACTTGCGAATTACTTATCATGCAGTATTTACGTAGAAAACATTGAAAAGATAACCTTACTGCATGAAATTAATTAAAGATAATTGAAAGATAATATTCTGTCGCGAGAACCGCGAGAATACAATAGGTAACCGTAATCGTCAATGCGCGCCAGGAATATGCCTTAGATAATTTCTAGATACTTCTCCCTAGCCTAGCGATTTCTCTAGCTTGCCTGGCAACAGTGAGGGAGAGCCTCGTGCTCTGCTACCTTCATACTGATGCGATTGTTGAAGGAAAAAGAAAAAAAATACCTTGGCTCGAAGGTAAACGGAGAATACGGAGAATTTTGGTTGGAGTCGTGAATTCCCAAACAATTGGGGGGGTTAACGCTCAACAACCAATTCCTTCTGTTATTCTTTTCCGAGAAGAGGAGAAAAGCAATAGGTACTATGAGTGTGAGAGAGATAGAGAAAGCCAGCTCTACCCAAGCGTGGGGAGCACGTGTTTTCAACTTCATTGTGTCAGCCGATGACGCGATGCTCCAAAAATGCTGAAAATACACTTTTAAATTCCTAAAATCATCGGGAAAAATTATAGAGTGCCTTTCCACCCATTTCTCCTCATCCTGGCCATTAATTTAATTTTGGAGAACCGGCCAGGAGAGAGTAGGAGAGCCATAAGAAAGCCGAGAAGGTCCGATGCCCCGTGTAGCGTCCTTTCTCGCGTAGCACTACTGCACCTGTAAAATCTGCCTTTTTCCCCTGAAATCGCGAGAAGTCCTCAAATGCATCGTTGCATAATTTTCTCCTCATTTATTTTCCCTCGCTGGCCTTTAGAATTAATTAAGATAGCCGGCCACGAGGGAATTGCGAGAATCGAGAGATTGAGGTGACGCTACAGCCACGTGGTGCGTCATTTTCACTAATTCTTTTCACCGGCTGAAAAAATGCTCAAAACACTGAAAATCGCGAAAATTAATAAATCGCCAGACTCACCATTTTGTCCTTCGTCGTTTGGAATGGTTTTTCGGGACGACTGGGGGTATGGGAGACTTGTTTTCACGATTTCCCGTTTTTAGGTGCAGGGCGATATGCACGCTTCTACGACTCTCGGCGAACTGAACTCGCTCTCGAGTCGGTCGTCATGCGTAGAGCGGTGGGGGCCAGCCATTCGGGTTGCACCCTCGCGCCTACTTTAGGTACTAGGCAGTAGGGGTAAAATGGCCGAAGCTTGGGCTTCGGCGGGAGCTATTCAAACTCGTGAAACTGGGGATATTTGAATTCTCCCTTTTATAAAATACTTTAATTCATTTAATAAAATCGGAATATATTCGGTGATAAATTGGGGATCGGAAAGGGTGATCGGTTGAGGTTTTGAGGTTGATTTCGGACATCTGTTGCGGAATATTGTGGAGTATATTTGGACTAAGGGAGGAATTTTTAATGAGGTGTGTGGATTTCCCTCTGGCTGAGGTTTGGGACCTTTGAGGGGATGTTTTCCTCTCTCTCGAGTGGATAGTCGTCATTTGGAGGGGCACGTCTCCTGGGGAATACTCGGACTCACCTCGGCGATAATATAAAGCCGGATTTTGGTAATCCCCTCGACAGGGTGGCTTATTTCCTATCTCAGGGCCTTCCAGTCCGAGGACCCGAATATTCCCGCATAATCGGAGCGCGGCTTTCTTCCAACCGTCCTCTGCACTCACCTCCAAGGACGACCGAGAGGGTGGTCCAGAAGCCCCAGGAAACACGTTATCTTGGTCATTAAACCTTGGGAGCTTCAGGGCCCTCCCTTCCACTCGAGATTTGCCAGAGTGGATTCTCGTAACGGCGAAAATCAGACGAGAGTGGAATGGCGGTATTTATGACGATAATTTATGTTTTCGCGGGAATTTCTTTAATTTACTCAAATTATGATTTTTATTGGCATAAAGAGCTCAAACCTGAACTCAGGGGGTTCTCTGCCTTTAGAATTTTCGAGAGAACCACCATAGATAGCCATGGGTCGGTTTTTCCTCATGACCTGGAGGGTTTTAGATAGCCTCAAGTCGATTTTTCCTCATGACCTGGAGGATTTAGCGAATCCTCTCTCTACTCACTAATTTTTTTTCCCCCTCTAAAAATACAGGTGGCGTGGGAAAAACCACGTCACAATACAGAAATTGTGATGATAACACTTTGAGAAAAACCGTTACTATAATACGCAATATTAGTGTTTCAATTAAGAATCAGAAAACGCGGGAGCGTTTTACGCCATGTGTACGTTTAGAACGTGCACTGGCTAACTATACTTTTACTATTAGACAGTTTTTTTTTTCTTTATTACGTCTCTCCCCTCGTCACAAAAAATACTGGACGTTGATTGCAATATTTCAGTGGAGAAATAAACCTTCATTGTTTGGAAAAATAATTTGTTTATTTATAAAAAAATATTTTGATGTAAGCCACGCCCCATCCCGACGTTTTCAGTTAAAAAGTTTCTCGGTGAGACATTTCGTTGTAACGTTGGCTGCATTCGGCTGGCTGAAGTGAATTGGTAAGACATTTTTTCTTAACGTTGGCGGCACTGACTATAAATGTATAGCCGTCAAAACAACAACAGTGCACCCTAACCTCAAAAAGTTCGAAGTAATATAAACCGTGTTAGGCAGTTTCTCAAATGGAAAGAAATTATTAATTTATGAAAAAATATGAATTAATGAGAGAAGTTCATGGAAAAAAATCACAGCTCATATTGTATTGGAATAATTGAGTGACTCAAAAAAAAAGCATACAATTGGCTACAGATAAAATCATGGAAAAAAAGATTCTGAGGTTTCTGAAGGTCCAATAATACTAATAATTAAAAATGAGAAATTCTATAAAAATTTTCAGTCAATTACTTAAATATCGTGCCAAAATTGAAAGTAATTTTGTAGTTTAGTTTTTGAGTAAAAATATTTGAATTTATATCGATTTTACACGAGGAGATGAAAAAAAGGACGGGATTTTCTATACCACTCGCGTGGTAAAACAGATTTCATGCTAATCCTATCGGCTACCCATATCTCTCTGTACAAAATTTGGAATTTCAAATATTTTTTTCTTGGAAACTTCGCTCCAGAATTAATTCAAATTTGAGCAGGACATTCCTTATGATCTCATTAATCCATTATTGAGAATTCAATTGAAATGAGGTGATACTGATGTTCGAAATTCCTGAAAAAATTTAATTTCTACATAATTTTATGAATTTTCGATCATTTTTTTTCATTCAATGCTTTTTTCACTGAATTATAATAATCATATATTATACATAATAACAGCGTTTCAATCTGTCGCATAAAATTGATCCTCAAAAAATTGGTTAGACTTCTGTCAAAGCATCACACGTAATTTTCTCTCTTTTTTTATCACTTTTACCCATTTCTTCGAATTTTAATTATTCTCAGAATAAATTGGAAACTGAGCGAGATGGAACAATTTTGCCTGAAATATTTTTTGCCGAGAATTCTAAGAGCATAATAAAGGATGAGGGAAAAAAACATACCTCTGTTAGTTTTCGAGATGATTTCAACGAAATATTGAGAAAGAGATTCTTCTCTGCTTTACCTCTCCAAAGAGTACATACACTCTTTGACCTCTCGATTATTAAATTTGTAGTTTTCTGACAAAATTTCAAAATCTAAGCGAGATGGAGTGATCTTACCTAAATTCTTTTTCGTCGATAATTCCTAGAATGACAGAAAAAGATTAGGACAAAATCGCTCTATTCCACTTAGTTTCCGAGTTATTCTAAAACAAGTGGGAACTTGCTTCAATTATAGTTATCATTATAGTTTTATCTGCTAAGTCATTAGCAAATCAGTTTCGAATGGTTCCCCTTTCCATTAGTGAACATTGAATTCTGAATATTCCCCTAACAATGATCCGAATGAAATCGACTGAGAGTTTGTTTTGAACTTTAAGATAATTCTGAAAATTGAAATTTCAAAAAATTACCTATACTTAGAAAACAAACTGTAGATGAAGCTCCTTTATGCAATCTTAATAGAATTGAAATTTCTCAAGAACTAATGACGAGAAAAATCTGAAAGTATTCATGCAATTAGATGATATAGTGTTTCATATTATTCCTCAATCTGGATGAAATCGATTCAAAACTTATCCTAAATTCACAAAAGAATGAAAAAATTGAAATTTCAAAAAAACGCTCATATTCGAAAAAATGTTTCTCTGATATTGTCCAGTAACTATCCCACGCACTCAAAAATATATTCCACAGAAAAAAGGTCCTTTTCGATTCGCAACATTATTCAAAAAAGATTCCAAAAGTTTCAATTTGATATTTTTAGTCTATTATTTGATATTTACATTTCCGTCCAGAGTGCGGCGTCACGCTCATAGCGCGGGTTCTCAAGGGTTAAGATTCTCAAAATCTCAAGACATTTAGAATATGAGAAAAAATATCACGACATTCCATCCGAATTTTATACTTTTTCCGACATTTGATTCTCTTAAAAAAATTTATTAATAAAAATTAATTTATTAATGAATTTATTTGTTTAATGGCAGATTGCGTCCGAATATCTAGTTCTTTATGATATTGTGAGAATGACAATATCCAAAATGACGCAAAAGAAATGAAATATGGACCGACCAATTATTGAAAATAAAAAAAACGCGCCATGTGCACGTTTAAAACGTGTTGTTTGGCAGACCAAAAACTGAATCAGAGTTGGCTGTGCAAATAATAGATGAATGGGCAGAAAAATGAGGTGGCGAATCAAAGATTCAAAAAATATTACGCAAAAGAATGGGAATAGAATCCAATGACAGGGAAAAATATCAACAGGGCAGGGAGAAATTTTCAATTCAACTTATCTATCTATAATTGCAGCAGTAAAGACGGAAAGATAGGCCTTTCTACGTAAGAAAATAGCTTTGTCTTTCCACTATTGGTAAAAATGCACATGGCGCGCCCGGTTTTTTTCAAATAGATCAAATCATTCTGTAACGTAATGAAGATGATAATGATTACACATCATTTTCAACAAACATGTATGAGAAAAAGCATTTGTTCCATAGTATCACACACTCATTGATTAATATGGAATAGAAAAATTAGTTGAAAAGTTAGAAAGGAATGAATATAACCTCAACCAGTTGTTCTTTAAATTGGTATTTGATTCATGGAAAGTTCATAGAGTCATGAGAATCTAGAAATGATAAATATTTCCTCATCTGGAAATCAAGATGATTGTTAGGTGACTGACCTAGCCTTTATTGAGATAAGTCGTTCTATGATTATACAGAATTCTATTTGAGAAAAACCGGGCGCACCATGTGCATTTTTACCAATAGTGGAAAGACAAAGCTATTTTCTTACGTAGAAAGGCCTATCTTTTCGTCTTTACTGCTGCAATTATAGATAGATAAGTTGAATTGAAAATTCTTCCCTGCCCCTTCTATATTTTTCCCTGTCATCGGATTTTATTCCCATTCTTTTGCGTAATATTTTTTGAATCTTTGATTCGCCACCTCATTTTTCTGCCCATTCATCTATTATTTGCACAGCCAACTCTGATTCAGTTTTTGGTCTGCCAAATCGAACGATTACTTTACTAGTTGGGAAATCTCAAATTACTCATTTAGTTGAGAGCCGGATTGAAACACATACGTATCTGTTGAAAATACAATCAACATTGATATAGTAGATAGTTGAAAGAATACTTGAGATGAGTGGGAATATTTCGTGTTCAGACCATGGTTGAAGTGTCGCCGAACCTCTCTACCTTGGTCAAGTGTCCCTTGAGAATGTTGCTACATTTTGAAGAAGATGTAGGACGAAATCGCTCCATCCCTTTTAATTTTGGAAATATTCCAAAGAAACTGATGCCAACAAATTGATTCATCCGGTTTTCTCTTCTTTTATTCGAATTTCTCTTCACCGCTTTATTATTTACCACGTCACGTTTTCCTTCATTATTTCGGAAACTGAACCAGATAATACGATTTTACACTAATCTTTTTCCTTAGAGAATTCCAAATACCATTCGTCATCGCATGCCATGCGTAAATGCATGCTATTCTTAAGATTTTCTAACTTGGATGTATTAAAAACTCGCCTACTTGATCACACTTGTCTGGGAATAGACCATTCTGACTAAAAATGGATTTGTGGTCTTTATTTCGTAACTTAGAATGGAATTCGCTCTTGTATTGTGGAGGAGAGGTAAGACCACTGATGTAGTTTCAACTTCTTCAGTCCAACGTGTTGGGAAGGCAACCGAGGTGAAGTGGATTGATGGCGTCTTATACCATGCTAGAATTTTGGCACTCGCAAGTAAGTGCTTCCCTGAGTGCTATCGTTGTATTAGTAGTTTCTTTTGAGCTATGTCATCAAATTCAATCAATTCCAACTATCATACAGATGATCCTGATTATTCACGGTCTCTGACAGTGGATGCTAAAAGAGTTATTTCTTTCTTCCCACTTAAAGAAAATGACTCCGACGCTTCGACGAAATTGAAATATCCCCATAAATGGCTATTCTTTACGCAATTTTCTACTATTGAAGTTCTGTTACCGTGTTTTACTATGGGTAATATCTGCCTCAAATCTCCTGATAATAATATTACTTTCCCTCCAAATGGGTTAGTAGTATCCATTGAATCCTTTAGAAGTAGATCGATTGCTTGGAGAGCGTATTTTGGAGCCATGGTAATTTCATCCCATATGATTAATTTTGAAGCATTAATCAAATTCCCCTGTTTAGATCCATGGTTTACATTACATAATGATGATTCATCCAATGATAATGGTAACTTTAATATAGAAAGTACAGTTTTCCCTTCAATTAGTCAATTCACAGCTATTCCTGTTCATGCCATAGGAATAACCGATTTATTTTCTATGAACATTTTCTTTATGATCCCATTCAATAAGGCACTCTTGCCTGTTTCCACCTGGGCCATCCAAGTAAAAGTATCGTTTGGAACAGTGTCATCCTTTACTGCATTCATAACCATATTATAGATTGACTTTTGCTCCGAAGATAAATGATTTTCAATCATCGATATTTCATTTCTCCGAGAATTCATACTAAACAGATTATATTGGTTACACCCGCTATTATTCAATTTATCGTTCAATAGAAATTCATTTACTTTCGGTGAATGTAAATCAACGAGACGAAATTCATCTGTTAAGATATTCTGGATTATTCTGAGAGATAATTGTTCTTCTATCTCGTGTGGTTTCTGCGGATCAATCAAATCTTCTTTATATTTACCCCATAAATCTAGAGCAACGGTATCTGAAAAATCAGTTAATTTCTCTAATAGGGGAGTTTCCTCAGAGGGCCATTGCCCTAATAATACTGCCCTAATTACTGGTTTAGTGAATTTTATTCTTTTCTTCCATTTTTTTGAAGTCTCATCAAAGATATAATCATTGGGTATTTCTGTATCTAAGAGTTTTCATGCCTCTTCGTCTTCTTTGTTCAGCTCAAACCAAACCATCGACATTGTTTTTTATGGTCTCCAAGGGCCCGTTCTCCAAACCCTTTTTTGAAGTAAACTGTTTGTTGATTGTTCAAATGGACAGCTAGTCTCACTATGGCGTGTGACTGCTCATGCATGGTGAATGCATTGATTCTATGCATTGCCTCTGGTGCACATGCATACAATACTCTTTGATAAATACTGATGGATTTCATCATAATTGTATAAATTTTCATTATCTCCGTTACTAAATTCTATAAGTGCAGCACCGTGCCCTTTGTAACAATATTTGAATAAATATTTCATCCACGTCAATGACGAACATACTTCCACATTTTCATGACAATTCAATTTGAATAATAGATAAGGGTTGTGAGGCCCTACAAACCGATTATCTGCAACTCTATTAGTATTATAAAAAATGGCTTGTCCATCATTCCGTCAGCGGTATATTGGATATGGATTATCTCCAATAGTTGTACTCTCACAAAATTCTTTCGGAAAGTTCTTCGTACATTTCTGTGTTTCCATATCCATACACGCAGCCGTCAAATTTTGATTACCACATGGTCCATGAATCATGAATTTTTTAACTAACTCGTAGAGTCGAGGATTTTTTTTCTGATCCGGTATTTCAGCTGATATGATTTTGTTCAACGGTATCCGCATCACGAATAATATATTCTGTCTCAAGAAATATCAACAGATGTATGTGTGTCCTCTCTTCTGAAATTCAATTACATAAATATATTCGATATGGTTTCTGAAAATTTTCCTGTTGAACAGTAATTCTTTCAATGCGTCTCCTTTCAATTTGAGCACTAGCAACTAAATCTGGTCGGTCTGAAGCTTTTTCAAAATTCTTCCAAATTCTCTTGAATTTCAGGCCAGTTTGGATTGCAGGTCATAGTTATGAATGGTTGTGATTATTTCCTAACTTCTGAGTTATACTTAAAGCATCCATATTGTTACGTATAAGAATTGGCTCGAGATGATTAATTCTGAGAAAACCCTCAAAATATAATTCACTCCCGATTAATTCTCGTTTACGTTGGAGTTTCTCTACTTTTAGGAATATCTATAGATTTCCGGGGCTAGAGAATCAAAAAATTTCGTTACTCACCGTGTTACTGGTGTCCAGGGCACGCTGTTTTCTTCTCGTAATCCTCAATTGGCACTGAATGAAAAAATTTTGGGCGTCAATGTTTTCTCAATTTTTTAAGATTATTTTTATGTCACTGTATTCTTTCCCTTTTTATATTTGTATTTCACCGTCACTGTAATAACTAAATGAATATAGATTTACGAACAATCACATCTAATTTGAAATTTCACCTTCGACTCTATCGTGAGATTCTGACAAAGTGACATTCATATAAACGATTCGATTTAATTTCATAAGAGAAAACGAGTTTCATGTATTTTATGCTATTTGGATTGAAAGGAGAAAGTGATCAGCCGCACCGATATCTGCGGTGTTGACCAGGTAAGATGTGGGTGATTTGGGTTTTTGTGAGGATAGAGTAGTCAACCGCACCGATATCTGCAATGTTGACCAGGTTATAATATAAGTGTAGAATAGGTTGAATGAGGATAGATCAATCAACTGCACCGATATCTGCGGTGTTGACCAGGTTGAAAATTAAGGCTCTGAAAGGAGAAAATAATTGATTGATTCAATTAAACTCGCTTTCAGTTAACTGAATTCGAACTTATTCAAATAATTGATTCAGAACTATCAACGCGAGGCTTAGTCAGATCTCAGAATGAAGAGGCGAAATTATTTCGTTCGGTTCAAATCGGTTGAGAGAAAATATTTCCCTTGATAATTAAAATTGAAATTGATTAATTGAAAATTATTTGGAATAAAAAACTTCAGTAACAAAAAAATTCTAAGTTGCGATTCAATAAAAATATTCTAAGTTCCGATTGGGCAAAAATAATCTCAGTCCCAACGGTTGAAAAAAATTATAAGTTCGAATGAGAAAAAATATTCCTGAGTCCCGATCGAATAAGAATTCCCTAAGTGTCGACTGAGCGAAAATTTTCTAAGTCCCGATTGACTGAAAATATTCCAAGTCCAAACTGAGTAAAATTATTCTAAGTCCCGAGTGAGTTACCACGACCGCGTCCGGAGGAGGAGGTCTTCACCAATTGAAGTTGAGCGATGAACTGACTGATTGAGCCTAGTGATGGCTGATTCTCAAAAAAAAAATCGATTCCCGAAGAATCGATCTCGCAGAAAAACGATTCTTGAAAATCGATTTTTTGAAAAAAAGATCGGAAAAAAATCGATGAATCGATTTTTTCAAATTAATTAAAAAAATTCCATTCCTTCTTGGACATTCATGGAAATTGCTTAGATAAGCCACGATTTTTTAGAAGCATATAAGAAAAAAACATGTAGAAATTGGTATTTCCAGAGCATTCACTCGAAATTCACTTCAATAATAATTTTAATTGATGCTTGAAGCGTTTGAAACAAATAATCATAGCATATTTGTTAATTAAGGAAATATTCAACATTTTAACATGATACTGAAAATAGCAGACATCTGATAATTTTTAATCTTTTCCTTCTTAAGGGATAACACCGCTCTAGGATCTCCGAATTTCGTTTTTTTTTGGCTCAAAAAATAGTTTAGGCTTCCACGAACAACATCCAATTAGTCCTATGTCCGAAATCATGCATCTTATGCATTAAGTGGGGATAAAAATAAGACCAAACTGCTATAACTTGTATGTAGAATCTGACGAATGCTGCATTAAATTTTCTATGCTACGAAAAAGACTCGATTGGAGTTGAAATCATCTAGAAACAAAGTATCAACCTAGATGGCCAAATATATGGCAGGCATAACAGATTAAAGGTAAAACGTGATTTTCACAGATTTAATTACTTGTACATTTTAAACGCATTTTTCTCGAAATCACTTTTTTCAACTCGGGCGGAATAACTCCTCGAAAACCGTTTAATGGATTGCTCTGAATTGTTACTGTAGCTACAAAATCACATTACCCAGTGAACTACATAGCCATTTTTCGATTGAACGTAAACTTTTTGTTTTACGGAAACGATTTTCTCCGAAAATTTCCGTTAAAAATGAGATTTTTTTTCAAACCTTTGTTGATTTTTCAAAAATTGGTTCAGAAAGGAAATCCTATGTGTTTCACTGATAAATTATATATGCTTTCAGGAAAATTTTCTTTTTTGTCTCTAGCTCCTCTAATTTCCACACTACGAGTTCGCCCGTTGAGGTATAAAAAAAAGACCTTCTTGAAGATTGACGGTATAGCTGCCATTTTATTTGAAACATCCAATAAAGAAATTCTTTCATATACTTCGATATATGTTCAGTGATCCCTGAAAAAATGAACCCGATCCCTTCACTCAGATCCTCGAGGAAAATTCCCAGAATTTGGTCTTTTTCTAAGGGTGATGTTAGGGGCCATTCATTAATTACGTAAGGGTCCCAAGGGGGGGGGAGTTAGAAAAATCTCTACATGCCCTTATCTTGTGGGGAGGGGAGGGGGGGGGGGATAAAACCATTCTTACGTAATATTTTATAAGTCAAAATTTATCACTGCGTCTGATGAGTTACCAATTGTTTCCGATTGGACAACATGACTTTCTAACTCATTCAGTCCAGACGACAATTGATGATCTCAATTGATCTAGCTTTTCCTGCGTAATTTATTTTCTTTAAGATTAATTCAAAACTAGTCGATCATTATTTTAAAAGTAGTATTCCTTTGTAGATTGTTCAACTGATTTATGTTTGCTCGCTTGAAGATTATTTTGAAACTTCCTTTTAATTATAATAATGATATTCCAAAGACTAGATAGCTGTCTAATGATATCATGATAATCCATACCTGATAGCAATAAAAGAGTGCAGCCTAAATTATCTGTTAAAAAGTCAAAATTTTTGATTTACGTAAAACTGTGAGTTTAAGTGCAACTGATCCTGTTCTAACAACATTTTATTATTCCAAAACAAGCAGGCCTTTGCCCTTTGTGTGTCATTTGAATTCTCAGATTTACTATTCTATCAATGCCATTGGCAGTATGCTTCCGAATGGAATTCTCGAGCTCTAATTGGAGCATCGCGACTTTTATTAATTTGATTCAAGTTCACTTATACTAATATGAACACATAAATTATTTTCTATTGTTCATTAATTACATTTTCCCATACGATGGGGGTTCTAATCATCATATCCGGATGAAATTGATCTCATTTTAGGTAGAAAAAAATATATTTTATTATCATGAAATAAAAACTATATGTGTTCTCAGCAAAAAATCAAGAAAAATTGAAATTCTGATTTTTTCTAAAAAAGTTAATTTTTTTAGAACAAAAAGAAATACTTGACCAATAAATTGGGAATCTACAGAGTTCATTCCCTTCATTATAATGAACTTTTTGAGTTCAAGTTGGTGTAAACCAGCCCAGTAGTTTTTGAGAAATTCGCCTTTTAAGAAAATTCTTTTTTTGCAAATATCTCAGAAACCACTGGACGAATTTCGCCTAGTAGTTCAAGCAGGCTACGCATTTTTTCTTGATGAAATGCAAAAAAAAAGGGGAGTAATGAAAAATATACCAATTGATAGATATAAATTCCCTCATTAACATATCAAAAGATCCCACGGATATTGTTATCCGTTTAGTTGTAATTAATTAAAAACAAATGAGAATTCTGACAAAATGTACTTTGAACATTCGTATCTTTTATTAAGTTGCAATTAATCAGTAAGCGAAGACACCATTTTGTAGCTGATTAAATTTGCTACGAAAAGTAAGCGAGAACCACTAGTTAATAATGCTTCGCTCATTCAATATTAATTTTTTAATTATTTTTTCCCTATAATTACCAAGCCATCAGCTGAGGTTTTAGCCCCGCCCCTTCGCCACGACGATCGGGTCTCGTAAAGCGCGCCGAACACCCGAAGTTCAAACATCTTTCGCTCGAATCCTTTCCGGTTTTTCTCTCAATTATTACTTATTTTAAATCACTTATTAATTAAATAATAAATAAAGAAATAAATTATCAATTGAATGGGGAACACGAGTATTTTTTTGAGCTCGAATTCTTTCCTCTTTTCCTCTCAATCATTATTTATTTTTGATCACTTATTAATCAAATAGTAATAAAAAAATAAATCAAATAAGGGGTAACACCACTGTCGAAATTTCAAATAATCAATTTTTTTTTAGGTGCTTTAAAAATTACTTTGGGCCTCCCAGAATACGAGCATGAAAAGTTATCTCCTGAAACCCTTTTTTTCTCATGAAATTTTGAATTTTCCCCAAGGCATTTTTTTATATTCATAGCCTTAGTCGGAACTTCAATCGCGTTTTTCTGGAAACCTGATTTTTCAAATTGGCACGCAGCATAACTCCAATAATTTTCATTATTTTCATCTGAATTTCCCACAGCATCTTGAGAACAAAATTTCGAACAGAAATACGTCGAGTATTCTCAAAAAATTGATTTGCACATTTTTTATTGATAAAAATCGTTTCTAGAGTATACAGAAAAAATAGGTGCTTGTTACAAAAAAAAATAACTTAGTTCAATATATATAGATCTAAGAATTGCGAAGGGAAAGTTTGCTGCGAAGAAATTTTCTTACCACAAAAATTTATTTCTCTCCGTGTAAATTCATGAAAAATAAACATTAATAATTATTCATTCAATTCATTTGATAGATAATTTTGGATTCCCCAAAAAACTACTGGTTTTCCGATTGAGATAATAATTCTTCATTATCATTTAATTAATAAGTGATCTAAAATCTGAATAAATAATAATTAAGAGGAAAAAAGGAAAGGATTCGAACGAAAGATGTTTGAACTTCGGGTGTTCGGCGCGCTTCACGTGACCCGATCATGGTGGCGAAGGGGCGGAGCTAAAAACTCAGCTGATGGCTTGGTGAATATCGGGAAAAAATAATTAAAAAATTAATATTGAATTAGCGAAGCATTATTGACCAGTGGTTCTCGCTCACTTTTCGTAGCAAATTTAATCAGCTACAAAATGGCGTCTTCGCTTACTGATTAATTGCAACTTAATAAAAGATATGAATGATCAAAGTATATTTTGTCAGAATTCTCATTTGTTTTTAATTAATTACAACTAAACGGATAACAATATCCGTGGGATCTTTTGATATGTTAATGAGGGAATTTTTATCTATCGATTGATATATTTTTCATTACTCCCCTTTTTTTTTGCATTTCATTTGCTTAAATGACTCCACTATAGATTCAATACCAAACTCTACCTTCATCAGATATACAAACTGACAAAATTTTAAGTCTCTAGCTCAAATACTTATCGAGTTATCGTTCCGCTAAACTCTGAACTGAAAATCACTGAAATTGAAATAATATCCAAAACGAAAAATCAGAGAAAAATTTATCCCGAGTAAAAAATGTGAGTTTTAATGAGATGAATATCATAGCCCAGACTGGGGGCTACGAATTGATTTTTCATCGAGAAAATTCAAAAAAACGCTTTTTTGAAAATTTTATTTTTCTCGGAAACTATTCAACCGATTCCGGTGAAATTTCACAGACAACATTTTGCACACAGAGGAAAAATACTGTCAAATTTTGAGACCGCTAAGTATAGTCATCCCAGAGAAAATGACGATACATGTCAATACACTCAGACCCACACAACCACACACACACACACGTACAGACCTGATTTGAAAATATGATTTTTCGACGTCTTGGATCATTTGGAGTCATATTCCGATGAAAACTCGAAATCGAAAAATCCGACGTTCACAATGCTTCCATTCGGAAGCAAAACAAGAGTGAATGTTACGTATGAAGAGGGAGGGGGGGTTCGAGAAATCTTATGTACCCTTACATGGGGGTAGGGGGGGTCAAACATGGCCAAAATCATCCTTACGTCATTAATGACTGGCCCCTTACCCCTTAACAAATGAATCATTTTCTAGAAAATGGAAAATATGCAAATGTTGAAAATTAGAATAACTATAACCTCAAATATTTCAAATGCACAACCAATCGCGCACTCTAACGCAGCCAATTTTCATTTTTCAGAAAACGATTGATTTGTTAAGAAGGAAAAAGATTGAAAATTATCAGATGTCTACCATTTTCAGGTATCGTGTTGAAATGCTGGATATTTTCTTAATTAACAAATATGCTATTATTATTTCTTTCAAGTCGCTTCGAGCCTCTATTATAATTATTATCACTTCAGTATACTGGAGTGAAGTTGAAATAATCCATTCGCCAGTCAATTATGTATATATAGTTATGGATTCATTAGTAAAGTGAACGAATGCAAAATTTACGAATTTCCTTGGATAACCTATTCTCTTCCACTATTGTCCTATCTACCCACATACCCTACCCTACCACTATCATCCTTTGAATACTTTTTTTTTCAAAATTGTTTTTTTTTATTTCTATTTCCGTGATTCAATTCGATTCCCTCAAAAAAAAAATCGGAGAATCGATTGTCGTACATTTTGAGAATCGACAAAAAAAGATCGATAATCGAAGGAAAAAAATCGATTTCCAAAGAATCGATTCAGAATCAGCCATCACTAACTGAGCCTCGCGCGTCTAGGTACATGGACAATTCGGCGGCTTGAGCCAGTAAGGTGGGAGTACAATAAGTGGGGATGCGCTGTGAGTTTCTGGTGCAACTAGGTGGCTGGTGGTGACTGAACTGGGTGGGAGCACCTTTCTTCTACCCTTGTGCTGTATCTTGTCCATGCGCTGAGGCCTATACATGTATCTTATGATATAGTAGTTTTACAATAAAGATTATTACATTAAAAATACAATATTGTTGTTTTCTTATATATAACCTTAGTTTTGACATATGAATATGTTGAGTCGTATAACGGCCACTATAGCACCCAGCCCCCCCCACTCAAAGTGATCCCACCCCACCCCTCCCATGCACAAGGCAATGACATCGTACATGTGAGGAGTGGGGTGAGATGACAGCTGTGTATGGAGCGCTGTAGTGGCCATAAGAAATGTACGAGTGCGAGAGAGAGGAAAGCAATAATTATTCATTATTCATTATTCCTGAATAAATGGAATAATAAAATAAATAAAATAAAAACGCGTTGATTGCGGGAGAAAAAGACAATCCGGATTGCCTTTTTAATCTCCCACAATTCATTAATGAAAGTCCGGTGTTAACGGTAACAGTGGGCTCACTCGACTCCCGCGTTACGCGGGCCGCGTTATCAGCGCATGGGCCAAGTCCAAGTGGTTTTGGGAGAACCGCTTGGAATTCAGAGCTCTCCTTCATTTTTGGGGTACAAAATATAACATTGTACCCTAAAAAATGAAAAAAACAAAAGTAGGTAAATATGGACCCACCATATATTGTGGACCAATGGCACAATATATGTAAAGGTCCATATTTACGATGTTTACCATGTCTGTCGTGCCTAATGCCCATTACTACATTTAATAACTGAAGCTGGGTATCATGGGACAGACAGGTATCATGGTAAACTCTTGATATACCAATGGTACGTAAATACCAATGGTACTGCAGAGTCCCATGGCTGCTCTGCCCTTATCATTGTGAGTATGGAATCCTGTAATACCGATACTGCTAAAATGAATCGAACGGTATTACAGAACTCTGTACTAGCCATTTCTTTTCTATCGTGAGTGTTAGCGAGACAATGCAAAAGGCAGTGAGTCTCGCTCACACTCACTGCTACGAGCAGTGACGTCACCCTGTGACTAATTTTTTTTATGACAGCGCCGAGTTTTGAACCCAGGCCTGCCGTTTGGTACGCTCGTAGCCTACCACTCGACCGAACAAGATAAGAGTGGGGGTCTCCATCATAAGAAGCCATTTAATGAGGTAGAGTGAGAGAGAAACACGCATGACGTAGAGTGATTTCTCTCTCTCTCACTCTGAGGCCGATTATCGCCGATAAGTCGCCCTGTCATAGACAAGACCCTCTACGGTGAAGGGTAGTGACATTGTTGTATTCCACGCTGCACCAGGTTTATCACTCCGGACCACTAAGTTCGAGGGGTGCTCCCCTTCGCTCGTATCCCTAGGCTCCTCCACCCGGTACCACCAACGCCTATCCGGCTGCGTTGGGTTCTGCCCTTCGCTATACCCCCTGCGATATTCGTAGGGGAAGGGGTCGTCGTCAGAGGCTATCTCCCTCTGTTCAGGAACATGGTTCACAGCCATAGGGAGATCAGCATGCACAGAGCACCCCGGCTCTACAACACCCACCTGGGGACCGGTCCCCGTCGGCTTCACAAAATTATTCCCGATTATTCGCATCTTTTCACTGAAGTGTTTTGAAGGTGACTGATTAATTCCGCGTAAGAATCGTCACCCGTAGAAAAAAGTAGAGCCTTCATATAGGCGTAACACCAGTGACCAAACGTCTCCAGAGTGTAGTAATGTGACAGATATGCACATCATCATGAAAAAATGCACCGACGCTGCACTTTTAGGCACGCGCTTAGAATCGTTGATCAGACCACACGTGTGATGTATGTCTCAAGAAAGAAAGAAAGACAGATAATAAATAATTAAATTATTCATTATTTCTCATTATTCAAGTACATACAGAAATGTATAAACTCGAATAATAAGATGTCTTTTCAATCTTCCATAATTTCATCAGTAAAAAAACCCCTGTTAGCGGTAACAGTAGGATCACTCGACTCCCGCGTTACGCCGGGACCACGTTATCAGCGCGTGGGCCAAGTCCAAGTGGTTTTGGGAGAGCCGCTTAGAGTTCAGAGTTCTCCTTCATTTTTGGGATACAAAATTTAACATTGTACCCTAAAAAATGAAGAAACAAAAGTAAGTAAATATGGACCTATCTAAGATTGTGGACTAATGGCACAATATATGTAAAGGTCCATATTTATGATGTTTACCATGTCTGTCATGTCTAATACCCATTACTAGTTGATAACTGAAGTTGGGTATCATGGGACAGGCAGGTATCATGGTAAACTCTTGATATACCAATGGTACGTAAATACCAATGGTATTACAGAGTACCGTGGCTGCTCTGCCTTTACCATCGGGAGCATGGAAGCCTGTAATACCGATACTGCTGAAATAAATCGACCGTTATTACAGAACTCTGTACTAGCCGTTTCTTTTCTATTGTTAGTGTGAGTGAGACAATGCAAAAGGCAGTGTGTCTCGCTCACACTCACTGCTACGCGCAGTGACGTCACCCTGTTACTAATTTTTTGCGACAGCGCTGAATTTTGAACCCCGGCCTGCCGCTTGGTACACTCGTAGCCTACCACTCGACCAAACAAGATAAGAGTGCTGATGAATAAAAGAATAAACCATTTAAAGGGGAGTAGAGTGAGAGAGAGACACATGATGTGACATATTCATATGTAGTATATTCTTACAACAAATATAATGAGAGTACATGGTTACATGCGAAATTATTCACATACAAGTTTACATTGATTACTCGAAAATTCTATCAAGTTTAAAATTCATACAAAAAACTTGTAACTCATTCGAGACATGCTCATAACCAGCCATACTTCTTTCGCATCCCGTTTCGCTCATTTTGCTTTCAATGAAATTGGAGCATGAGGAATCACACAATCGACTTTCAATTACACTGCGCAGAACGTCACTGCTGATATTTTTCATGATTTCATTCGAATTTGACTGTTTCACAGAAGACTTGCCATATTCAAACATACCACTGCTACATTCTTCCACACAGAGAACCATGTCACTCAGATACACGAAATATCCAGCAATCAAATTTTCCATTTTCTTGACACAATCGAAAGTGTCTTTAACCATGATAACACGCGCTTGTTTTGAGAATGATTCAGACTCCATCACATTCAATGTATTTTCTTCTTCAATACGTATCACTTTAGATTTTAGAAATGTGTAGTTCAGGCGTTCATATGACAGCGAGAAACATGGATACTTCAAAGATTTAGGCGATGTGGCGGGGAGTGTCTTTGCAGTAATATCATTGAAATATCCCTGGATATCGTTGAAGCAGGATACGAATTTCTTCCATGACTCTTCAGAGAACAATACGCCTTGATATTTTTGGTCAATAATACCAATTACGGGTTTCGTAGTGAGCGTGTCTGGGTCCAGATTCAAGCCGAGTGTTACGCTCTCATACCGTGATTTATTCAAAGGATAAATAGTCGGTAAAAGTAGACGAAACTTATCTTTGGTCAATCCTTGTAAATGTCTCCCTGTACGAGGCTCCCCGGGAGAAGAAGGAAGGCCGTCTCCGCCGAAATTTTCTGCATCTGCTACTGCTGCTGTTTTCATTTTCTTTGCAGGGGTCTCCATTGATTCACTCATAACAATTTTGAACACTAGGGAGAGAGTTTGCAAGAAGAGATGTTACTTCAACAGTGGACAACGCCCGAATGAGAATAATTTTTCAGAATCATTAACATAATAGGCTAAAACGCATTCGAAAATGCGTTATCAGCGAAAAGCGCAGTCACGGGTGCGGTGGATCCTCGTGATATGTCATCATGCAGAGAATGGGGATCGCTTAGGTAGCATCTTCTAATACAGAAAAGAAGAAATGCATTCAGCTGACACGTGCCTCTATACGTGACTTTCTTCTGTTTTCAGAGTTTTACGCTTTTAGTTGTGTGAGTGTATTAAACATAGTTTTGCGTTTTATTTACTGGAGAAAAATTACGAGATTTTATTCTTGTCTTGATCACAAATCAGTGAACATCTGTAAATTAAAATGGAGCGCGTTGAGTGCCGACGTAAACGAAAATATTTCTCTTTTTTAATGAGACTTGTTGAATTCATTTTGGAACGAATTCCTCAATATAAAAAAATATTTTGTGAAAAGCGAACGGAAATATGGTGTCGATTATCGAGGTCCTCTGTCGATCGTATTTTAGAGAGAATTTTACGTCATACGCCGTGTAATGTTTTGAGTGCTGCTTTCAATGAAGGTTTATTGACTTCTCATCGAGGGATTTTACGGATTGTTGGTAGATCAGTGAGTCGAACGACAAGATGGAGAGGCAAATGCTTAAAGCCTTTCTTAGAAATTTACGCAAGTAAGTACCCGCATTTTCGATAATATTTTGAAAATAATACTACAGACTGGAATTAATATTTCTCATTTTTAGGAAAAAAGCAGAGACGATCCTCAGCATCCTCAACTAGTGACGATGATATTAGCGAGTCAACGATAGATCTTGTTGACTCTTCAGAAAATGAGATGAGTAACTGAGAACCTTCTGAGAATATAAATGAACAAAGTACGCTATCATTGAAGAAAAGATTGGCAATTCGTCAGCAATTTAGTGTTACAAATGCAAATGCAGTGGGGAGTGAGGCAGCTGACTGTATCAATATTACTGATGATGATGATGATGATGATGATGACGAAACAGACCCCGAAAATTTATATATGCAATCTTCGAATTACCAGAAAATTTCAAGAAATAAAAGGGTACGTGTAGATTCTCCACAACCAGGTCCATCAGGAATACAGCATAACCAGACTAAGAGACAACGTTATAAAGATTCAGATGATGATGATTGCAGCCGAGAATTATGGACTCTAGATGCAGACACGACGGCTAAGAGATTAGCAATGGATGCATATCGGGGGATTCAATACGATGCTGTAAGACAGGCGCACAGGCCTATGAATCCTGAAGCTTCCCAGTACCAATGTGGATCCGGCTATTCATTTGACAGCTGCGATTCAATGTCTATCAGAGGTATAGACAGTGAAGGAGACACTCTACTGAGGAAAGAAGAAAGGTATTGCACAGACTCGGATGAATTCGGTGGTGGCGAGGAAGAGGAAGAAGAAGAAGAAGAACAAGAAGAAGGAGAGTCCCAAAGTGATGACAGCAGCCATAATATAGAGGTAGTTGAATATCACATTAGCGATACGGATGATGGGGCTGACGGAGACAACGAAGAAGAAGAGGAAATTGACCGCTTACAAGGTAAAAATTGTATGACCTTTACACTTCTTCAGGCTCGGGACCCGTAATTCATACGTTTTCTATAATTTCTAGATCTTCGTTCATTTTATGGGTACGTGCCTGAAGAATGATGAAAGCTAATTCATTGAGAAGGTATGTCTAGAAAATATTTATAGAAGAGCGATCATTAATAATGATATTTCTGATTGCCAGGTCAACAAACTGGAGGAAGAGTGCTTACACGCTCAGACAAGAAAAAACAAACTGCTGTACAAAATGATGACGATGATGAGAGCAGAGAAGAAGAAGAAGTGTTTGAAGGTCTTCTACCTCCAGAGCACCGTTTCTAAGTTCTGTCAACTACTACTAAAAAATATCGAAACTTTAAAGCTATGGGTAAAGAATACGTAATTACAATTGTAGACCCTCCTCAAAACGAGAACATGATTGACTGGCTTGAGGGGGCTTTCCGGGATATCACAACATATATAACTGATTCATGTCAACCACATGATCATGTAGGGTTTAGTGTGAATTTCGATAGGCTGAATAGTGGACCCGTGTGGTCGCGATTTAGGAGAGCTCGAGATTACACACCAGATATTTTATGGGAGGTGGTAAATCGTATCTCGCAAAGTGTCGGTGGTCTCTCTTCGGATGATAATTTAGTAATAACTGTAGCAATCGTTGAGGGTATTGAGGGATCTGGGCGCAAAGCATTAACATACGAGGATGTTTTCAAAAAGTCAATCATTACTATAACCAATTCCGACAATCTTTGTCTACCAAGAGCTCTTGTGGTTGCCAAGCTCCACGCTGAGAGAGGTGAGATAAGATCAGGAGATCTCCAGAGAAAATGGAAGGCAATTATCAACAGAACTCGTAACACTCAGCAGCAAGAGGCTCTGAATCTGGTAAGGTTGTGCAATATCAATATACCCCCTAGAGGGTGTACTATCCGCGAGATTAGGAAATTTCAGGATCATTATTTGGATGATCGAACGGCCATTGTTGTGTATGAGTTTTTAACGTTTGGTAGAGGTGAGGATCCCATTTTCGATGGTAGACAGCGTGTACAACAAAGACATGGTAATATCAAACATATCCTTTATATATTGTATTATGAAAGAACGAATCATTTTCAGCCTATTACTAATCTCCAAGGAGCAATAGCAGGCCGCGGTTTCTGTGAGTTTTGTAATCGACCTTTCAGAGATAATGTGGAGCATCGATGTACACGGAAATGTCCTCGATGCAAAAGGAATCCTCTATGCGAAAACACTCAGCGCACGGTGTGTAATTTATGTAATCGCTGGTTTTTCAATCGTACTTGCTACGATAATCATCGTCAAAAAGGCTCCGCAAAACTGAAAGGAAAAAATGAAAATACTAGTGTGTGCGATGCTCTAAAAATATGCATGCTGTGGTTTAGGCTAGTCAAAATAGATAGACACAGACATATTTGTGGTACTACTTATTGCAGAACATGTAATTGTAGGCGTGAAACAAATCACTACTGCTCCATGAGTCAGTTAAAACCAGTTGATCACAAACTAACAGTATTTATATTTTATGATTTTGAAACACAACAAAATGTTAGGCTGCGTGGTGATAGAAATGTGAAAATTCATATACCCAATTTTTGTGTAATACAGAAAGTTTGTACTGTATGTTGCAATGATAATAATATAAAGGCAGCATGTAGAATATGTGGGGTCCGCGAATACATTTTCCGTACCAAAGAGGACGCAGTCTCAGGACTTGTAGATATTGCATTTGCAGATTACCCGAAATGCAACAAAATTATTTGTCTCGCACACAATGCAAAGAGTTTCGATGCGCAATTCGTTCTTCGATATTTGGTAAACGTGAAGCGAACACGATTCCCAAGACTAATATTAGCGGGCACTAAAATTATAGAGATGCAGGTTGGTAACATCAAATTCCTTGACACATTGAATTATTTTCATATGCCTCTAGCAGCACTACCAAAAGCGTTTGGTTTCGAAAATGAAGTATCCAAGGGGTATTTCCCTCATTTTTTCAATACACCCGAAAATATTGATTATGTAGGTCCTATACCAGCTCTGGAGTATTCTTCCCCTAACACTTTGTTTGAGAAAGACAGGCCAAAAATGATAGATTGGCATAGAAAAAAAGCACAGAGTGATTTCATCTTCAATTTTAAAAACGAGCTCGAGTTTTACTGTCGACAAGATGTTATAATTTTACGTAGAGCCAGTATTTCTTTTCGGAATATTTTACTTGAAAAGACCGGAATATGTCCATTCACGCAGTGTAGTACGATCGCTTCTATTTGCTCTAAAGTTTATCGTACAATGTTCATTAAACCCGACACTATCGGTATTTTATCCCAAGGCGGCAGATACAGATGCACGAGCACGCAGTCTAAGAAGGCCATTTCATGGTTACCATTGGAAGAAGTTCGTCTGGGTGAACGTATCACGCATGCGGCAAATGCAAAAGAACATCGTCTCCCTTGCGGTATCATGGTAGACGGTTATTATGACAATGAACATGGCACAAAAAAAGTCTATCAATTTTACGGTTTTTTTTGGCATGGCTGCATTGACTGTTACAAGATCAATAGACATTCAAAGCTGCGTCATGGTGATTCACTTGACGCGAGGCACGAGTCAACACTCTTATGCTCTAACAAAATTCGCCAACAGGGTTATGAATTGATCGAAATATAGGAGTGCGCTTATGATGAGCATATGCGTATCACACCCAATGATCAAAATTTCGTGAACAATTATCCTCTCATCACTGACGAGCCTCTCAATCCTCGTGATGCTTTCTTTGGCGGTCGTACAGAAAATTATGTTACACTATACGACGTGAAAAATACAGAAAAGATAAAATATTTAGATGTTACATCTCTATATCCCTTCGTCAATAAAACCGGTAAATATCCGATTGGTCACCCAAAAGTGTATGTAGGCGATGAATGTTTACAACTGGTCGGTAATAACAACAGTCTTGACACTGTGGAGGGGCTCGTCAAATGTAGCGTGCTGGCACCGCGTGATGTGTATACACCCGTACTCCCTGTTCGCGCTCACGGTCGTTTGATGTTTCCTCTCTGTAGACTATGTTGTGAAACGAGACAGCAAGATCTTTGCAATCACGACAATGTTGAAGACAGGAAATTCATTGGTACCTGGGTGATTGACGAACTTCGGAAAGCCGTTGAATGTGGTTACAAAATAATATCTGTCTTTGAAATCTACCAGTTTGATGTTATACGCTATGACCGAGAAAATAATTCTGAAGGGTTGTTTAATAAATACGTAGATAAATTCCTGAAAGAGGAACAGCAAGCCTCTAATTATCCCTCAGACTGTATCACCGATGACGATCAAGACAGGTATATACAAGAATATTTAGAAAAAGAAGGTATTTTATCAGAGAAAGACAAAATTGAATTGAATCCAGGGTATCGAGCTATGTCCAAGATGATTTTACATGCGTTCTGGGGTAAATTTGGTCAGAGAGAAAATCTACCTCAAACAGAAAATTGTTTCCAGTAGACAAAGATTGTTGGAAATGCTCAATAGTCCTGAAATGATTGTATCAGGTATTTTATTTGTCAACGCTAAAGTCATGTATGTCAACTATGTTTATATTGAAGATTCAATATTACAGACGCCCACATCAAATGCTATGATTGCCGCATACACAACAGCACACGCTCGTCTCAAACTTTATAGTTATCTGGAAAAACTCAAAGAAAGAGTTCTATACTGTGATACAGACTCAATAATTTTTGTATCGAAAGAAGGGGAATGGGAGCCAGCGTGTGGAAAATTTTTAGGGGATTTAACGGACGAATTAGAAGAGCATGGAAAAGGGAGTTATATTGAATCTTTTATATCAGGGGGTCCAAAATTTTATGCATACATCGTTCGAAAGCCTAGCGGTGATCGAAAAGAAGTTTGTAAAGTAAAAGGCATTACACTCAATTATAATAATAGTCAACATATCAACTATACATCTGTCAGGAATTCGATTACAGGTAGGAGAGAAGGTCCTATTGAAATATCATACGATGTAATACGTAGAACGGCTTTTCACAGAGTAGTTACGATGAAGGAGGGAAAAAAGACCTCTATTTGTAGTACTAAAAGATGTTGTAAAGATGTATATAGAACTGTACCATTTGGTTTCAATAATGTTTAATCTATGTGAAATAAAGTAATATGCACCTTTCTCCATATTTTTCTTCAATTACTCTAGCAAATTTCCAAACAAAACGTCATTCACTACCATTGTCTGTTCACTGACCAGGATACTATGGCATATAAGAGTGTGCAGATTTTCATTGATTCCTTATTCAGTTTTAGTAGATATTAAAGTTTATTTTGAGCAAAAACTGACTTTTTTTTGTATCGCTCAATTTCTTTAGCATGAGAACATAAGCTATGGGTGATTGTGAGGAGGATCTTTGTGCCTCCAGAGGAGATAAGAGAAGACAAATGCTGTGTTTAGGGTATTTATTCTGCCATATATATGTTTCTGGAACCAGAATACAATTTTTCATAATGATTAACGCTCAAATGTTATTTTCTCAATCCTTCACCTATCAATATAGAATTATTGTTACATTTGATTGGTGGAAGAGTGGAATTTGGTACTCCATGCTAAGATATTATAGCCTGAGCAGTCATTGTGATTTTTCCTCTGCACACCGCACAAGCTGTCATATTGAATGCACATTTAGCGCACGCAACCATGTGCCGACAGGGTAGAAACACAATCCCTAATTCTTCATTGAAGCAAATTTTACACCTCCTTCCATCGTTAACCAATTGTGTCTTTGTCTGTGACATTGGTTTCAGACAATTATGGGATGTCCTCAATTTCGTTTTATCATCAACGTATTTCGGTTCTATTATGTTCTTCAGCTTCTCCAAGTCCAAAATATCGAGTCTGGCTGTAGTCGAAACTAGCCGTTCTATCTGTTTAGTACGGAAATCTGGTGATGCATTCTGACAATTGGTCTGTAGTCTTCTCTATAGCACCCCCAGATATCTCTACTTCGAGGCATTGGAATTGGCACTGTATCAGGATCAACACCAATTGGTACGTTACCACATGGCTTTTTACGCACGAATTTACAAATTGGCTTCCAGCGCTGATGATCAGACATCGGATTATCTCCTTCAATCCACTCAAAAAGCTCAACACCACATTCAAAACATTTAACACGATTAGCATCACCAGTGAAGAAAAATCCAGCCTCTGCTAATTTAGATGGTTTTAAGTATGTTGCTGGCCAATTTTCATAGCTAGCAAGTCGTGCTGATTCTAAACGGTAATCAATTGATGGATGATCACGACGACGAACTATTTGATCAATGTGAGATGAATTGTTTGGTGATCGTAGAGCTAATCTTTCCATCTATATAGTATCCGAAACCGCTGTTTTTTTCGGGAGGTGCATGCCATATTCATGAGCATCCATATTTACTTCAGGAGACTGGAGAAAAACTGATGCTATGATGAACTGTACTCTCTTTACACTCACTCCCCCCACCCAGTTGAAAGACCATTCGCTGAAAACATGTCTGAAATTATTTGTTTCACCCTATTTACCCATGTAATTAAATAAATTCCTTTCTTGGAGAGGAAAGGTTGATAGTCAGTGTAGTTACAGGGCATTGCATTATGTCTTATTATTCAAGCTCCTACACCTCTGTATATAGTTGAATAATGAGAAATAATTGATAATTCCATTATTCATTCTTCTCTCTCACACTCATTTTCTGAAGGCCTCATACCATTCGCTACATGTGAGGTCAAGACAACGCATCTAGTTGAAAATACTGAAACAGCACAGTCTTGATAACTGTTGTAGTTATGGCTTCACCATCGGTAGTTGCAGATTTCTATACAAAGAAGTGATGACTGTCGTCTGACAGAAATTTGATAACGCAAGAGTGGTACGTACGTTCTTCCATGCTACACCTCATTATCATGATTCCATTAGTCTCTTTCTGAGCATCTTTACATTTGCATCTCGAACGTCTCAAAATGCGTGTAATCGGTGAGAATTGCATTTTTCCAAAGAGCAATGTATTGCTAGATGATGATGATGATGCCGAGAGTTCCATGATTCTCAGTGTGATAAGTGCTATTGAGCAGCCTGTACCTTCTACATCGGGTACACAGGCGGGATCATCCACTGCACACACGGCAGACGTGGCTCAGCGATTTTTTTTGACAACCGGAGGTAGTGTGGCATTCGAAGATGACCCAGATCCCTACGAGCTTGAGGCTGGTTAAAACGCAGAAGATCCCTCGAAGCCCGACAGACGCTGGTGGCTACGCTTAGAGGAACCATCGTCAACGCTTGAGCCAGAGGAACGGCTAGAGGACTTTGAGGTCTGGTGTGAGAAAGACCTGTACATCTATGATCGTAAGGGGCTTCCTCAAATAATCAATGGGTGTGATTACAACCGCGAAAAATATGAGAGGTATTTAGCACAACAGCGGTCGTATTGGGGTGGAGAGTTTGAGGAAGAATTGATAGAGGTGCCTCCGGTGATCCCTGTTGACTTGGATCCCCTCGAAGGCCAGTTTGAGGACGCCGAAGAAGATGTAGATGCTATACCTTGATGGATTCAGGACGGTGTAGAATCTCCTGAACTATATCGTATGAACGCTGAAAATCAAAATGTGGAGCAAAGGCTGTATTCTTGACTGAGACTGTTGAAGAAGATACTCCAGTTTTCATCGACGAAGGAATGGGGGGAGAAGGAGAAGAAAAAGAAGATGGGAGAAATTAAACGCAGTGTAGTTAAAGTGTATCTGATATTCTAGTGCTGGTACGAGTCCAAAAACGTTGTTTCGGCCGTTCTTTATTCAGTAATAAAATAACAGTGCAGAATCATTAATTTAAAGGTATCGAAAAAAGTGAAACTTGTAGTTGTATAATAAATGTGAAGTGAATATTAAATGCTGGATTGGAAACAGAAATGGAATTTCGGCACATGCGGATTATTATTTCTTCATAGGTAAGATTGATTAATGATCGGGGAAAAATAAACGCGCGTTTTTCTTGTTCAGGAGTCAAAAATAATATTTTGTTGTCTACATACGAAGATTTAAGTCAAACTATTTGATGACAATGGGAATGCTTCGTTGCTGCATTTTTTTGAAGATCATGTAAGCACGGCATCACGATTTGGAGCCTACAACTGTGCGAAATTTGATCAGTTGGATTCATGTTGAAATGTCACGTACGTTTTTGCTACGACTCATCTTTTCACAGTTGATGTGTAGTCATGTTTGGAACGTCTTCGAGTAAGGCTCATGAGTTGCATTAAAGAATGGAGCGTCGAAAGAAACGAGTTTCAAATGCACCGGTGAATTGTGTTGTGCGAGCGCGAAGTGAATTTTGTCCAGTGGAAAAAGATGGAATTGTGTATTTCACAACTTTCATCTCCTTTTGAGAGTATCCGAAAATTTCTTCCTCGTAAATGAAGAAGAGTTCTGACAATGATGTAAGCACGTCATCACGATTTGTAGACTGCAACTGTGCGAAATTTGATCAGTTTGATTCTTGTCGAAATGTCACGTGCACTTTTGCTACGACTCATCTTTTCATAGTTGATTTTTAGTCATGTTTGGAACGTCTTCGTGAGAGGATCATGAGTGGCATTGAAGAATGGAGCATCGAACGAAACTAGTTTTGAATGCTACGGTGAATTGTGTTGTGCGAGCGTGAAGTGAATTTTATCCAGTGGAGAAACATGGAATGTCACATTATTCTTTAGTGGAGACGATGCATCTAACTAAAAATGTTGAGTCGGCGCATTTTTGATGACTGATGCATGCCTGGCATTATCCTCGGCAGCTGCAGATTTTTATAACAGAAGAAATTTGATAATTCAAGAAAGGCACGTGCGTTTTTCCATGCCACACCTCATTGTCATTTCTTCATCAGTCTCTTTCCGGCCATCTTTGCGGTAACGTCTTGAACGTCTCTGAAACGCTCGTAATTAGTGAATATTACGTACACCCAAAGGGCTGTGCGGTGTTAGCCTCTGACGATCAGCCTGAGGATGAGGTCTCTTGGTTTTGAGTTGAAGTGAAGTTTTAAATACGCGTCGAAAAACTTCGTTTTGAACGCTTTCGATCTAATGCTAAAATAACTGAAATTGACAGTGAATAATTAAATGAATAAAAAGTGAACGAAAAGTGAATAAATAAGTGACTAAATAAGTGAAAAACATTTTCGATAGCCTTAAGTCGGTTTTTTCTCATGACCTGGAGGTCTTTCCTTATTTCGCCGATATGGCGGCTTGAGATGCCCCTACGTGCTTTTCGCTCCAGGACACTTTTTGTTGGACATGAAATTGCCTTTCATGTCACCCCGGCATGATGCGGCTATGATAAGGGGTTACCCCGAAATCAGAGAGATAATGATCAGATGCATTGCGTTATTTGCGTGTTAAAGTGCTTTCATTTAGGGTCTCCTCCCTGCCATCTCCAATAAAGGTATTTCCTAGTGTGCCGGCCACTACAGTGCTCTCTACTTTACCGGTCAGCCTCCCTCCACTATCGCCCAGCTGCGGAGAACGGTCCTACTCCGTTCAGGTGGGGGATAGTGGTGGGGGACTGACCAGCAGTGGGGGGCGCTATAGTGGCCGCTATACTACTATGTTGTTTTGAATGATTTTCAACATTTTCCAAGTTGATTTTTCACTCATCGGAAATGGCTTCCTTTTTCTATCCTGATGTGTACCTTAGAAACAAATTCGGTCAAATCCACTTAGAAGTGGATGAATTAACGATTTTCTATATTTGAGCTTATTTTTGACTAAATGAACGAATTTTGGTATCAAAAGTTTTTTATCCTATTTTTACAAACATTTGATTGTCAATAACTTTGTTAGTTAACAATTGTGAGCTTTGGTCTCACAAAAAAAAAGGAATTAGAGGGAATTCTGGGAGAGGGGATGAATAACTCCAAAACACCGTAATTAAGTTAAACTAGTGCTTTTATTCAATATTCCATCCATGAACAATATTCTTCATTGGGTGGGGGGGGGGGGGGGTGCCTCAGGGCTGTTTCACTAATCAAAAGAAGGGTTTTCCTATTTTCAGCAATAATGGCCAAGGTGACCGTCAGTTGACAGTCACGGTGAAGTTACTAGGGTAATAATGACTGGTTCTGTTGCTACGGTGAAAATGACCAGCAATATGGCCAGTGCTTGAGCACGTGGCCGACAATGAATTCGAGGTTGATTATCACTGGGCCTCCGGGGGAATAATCTATCAATCCAACTGACTAATTACAGGAAACTCAAGGGGAATCAGGGGAATCTTTTCCTCCAATTGTCCACACTCGGGAGGTTTTTATGGGAGACTCAACGTATTCACGGGAGTGGGGGAACAATAATCACTCTACCTCTATTGTCTTCTCAGGGCTCTGTTCTTCACTCTTCGTTGGGAAATAACACGAGAAAAATACTCTCCACTCTTCTCTTGCACTTTTCACGTCCTTCTACACAACTCTATTACTCTCTCAACTTCAATTACTTGGGATAACACACTCTGATCACACGTGTTGGTCTTCTCTCTCTCAAGTCCCAACGTCATGTCATGCTCTCTCGGCCAGCCTCAATATGGCCGCTTGTGAGGGATTAAAATACTTGCTTCGTTCTCCCTTTTCGCCTTATTCTCGATACCTTAAATTTTAGCAAATATCTCAACCTTCACCTTCGGCCCCCTTAACCAATCATCCCCTTCCTCCAGCGTGGCTGTGAGACCCGATACGGCTCAAAATACCGTCCCCCAATTCGCCCAGAGAGTAGCTCAAACAAAAAGGAACATGGGCGCCAGATAGATTTTGATGCTGCTGGACCGATCTAATCAGACCAACGGTAAAATGACGGAAACGATAACAGTAAACTCTCTAGGGGCCTGAGGAAACGCCAAAGAAAAGGATGTCAGAAGAGAGGGTTGCGGCTTGTGCTAGGCTGGTTTAGCTTCGTGGAGAGAGGGCGTCGGTCCAGGGCACACTCAGAAGTCACCAAAAATGAGATGAAAAACCGGTAAAATCATAGAACGAGATCTGAACCATAGAACGATAGTTTAGGGTAGGAATAGAGGAATAAATAAATACGAGTCGGATAATGTTCTTACGTGTTTCGCTATTGCCTGAATGAAACCAAAATTATACATAATTTTCAATAATACCTCAATTGATACATTATTTTTCCCCATTATTGAAAAAGTAGCCAATGCTACTAGGTAATTTGCGAGAAGCGCCTTTTATAAAGAAATGCCTAATAGATCGACTCAAAATCTCTTAATGCCATTGAAAAGGCCGAATTAATCGATTAATCCGTTGGAGAATCCAATTAACCCAGAAAGTACTCAGAACCTTAAATAGAGCGAGAGAGAGAGAAAATAATTGCAGAAATCGAGAGAATTACTTAATTTGATCAATTTGTACCTAAAATCGCCGATAACGTCGAATTATTGCAAAAGGTATAAAAATGTCCCAAAATCTGACAAGGGTAATTTTTAGATAATTATTCATCAGTTAGATTAGGCGGAATTCCCTTAAAAGTACTCGCCAGTACTGATTACTAAATATTTATAATTATTCCATTTGATTGTCCCATGCGCCCTTAAGAAAGACTCATACGCCCTTACGTCTCTATGAGCTGGCGGGAAAGATAACCGGCGACATGAATAATCTCGTTATTCTTTTGAATTAACTTGCATTTCCTTAAAAATGCTGCGAGGGAACTGGAAATGACTAAAACCATCCCAATTCATGGAGAGATATAGGGGATTATTCATCGTACGCCGATTAGTACAAAAACCCCAAAAGATAACCCAAACTCCAAAAAATCTATCGAAAGATTTCATAGGAAAGGAGATTTCTCCCTCGCATTAATTGCGAGAGAATGTTCAAGGACGACGCGCGTGAAAGCGCGCCTAAATTTCTCCCTAGTCAGTTGCTAGGGCGTTTCCCCTAGCCTAGGGAATTCTCGGGTTAGGCTAAGTCGCTGAGTGTAAGCGTAAGTCAACTGCCTTCACACCGAATTGGGTGTGAAGGGAAAAGGAAGAGAAAGCGGCATAAAACGGAAAAGAGACATCGATGCCTGCATAGAAAGGCACTCGAAAATTCTCGAAATTCCGGCTGGAATTATTTCTCCGAATCGAAGGGAGAAATAACTCGACAGCGGTAGATATATGCATGCTTTTCTTTCAGATAGAGAGAACCATTTTAATTGCATGAGTGTGAGAGAGACAGCACTAGCTGGGAACTGAGTAAACTCTACCAGCAGTGCGTGTGAGAGAGAGAGAGAGAGCGTGCAAATGAATGAGAACGAGAGAGAGAGAGAACCATGGCAACGCATTACGAAGGGTTTTGCGTTCGCCATGCGTGCGAGAGAGATAACCCTGCGAAATAACATGCGAGTGAGAGAGGAGAGGAAACCAGCTCTACCCAAGCGTGGGGAGCACATGTTTTTCGTCATTGCATCAGCCAATGACGCTTTTCGGAAAAATGCACCAAAATGCTCCAAAAATGCTCCAAAATCCCTGGAAAATTCCTGAAAACATCGGGAAAAATTCTTATTGTTTCATTTTCCCCATTATCTCCTCACTGGCCATTAATTAATCGAAGATATCCGGCCAGGAGAGATAAAGAGAGCCGGGGAAAATGGTAATCCACGAGGCGCGTCGTTTTACACCTTACTCAATTCCTCCTTATTTTATTCCCTAAAAATCCTGAAAATCGCGAAAATGATGGAAGGACACTCGCGTAATTTTCCTTTAATTATTTTCTCGATGGCCTCATTAATTTTGGAGAGATCCGGCCACGAGAAAATAGAGAGAACCGAAGGTATGAAAAGGGACGCTACAACCACGTGCAGCGTCTCATCGCAATTTTACTCACGGCACTCGGAAAAACTCAATTAAAAACCACTCGTGGAATTAATTAATTAATTAAAGGGACTCACCATTGTTTCCCGCGGCGTTTTGGGCACTTTCGGGAAAAACTGGGGTTTTCGGGAGACTTAAAACTTCGCGAAAACACGAAAAAGTTGGAGCAGAAACACAGGCGGTGTTCTCTGCTACGCGGCACTACTCAAACTGAATGATTCGAGAGTGGGGAGTGCGTTCAGTTGAGTCGAGTGGTGGGGCCAACCATTGTGCTGCACCCTCGCGCCACTGCGAGATACTTGTTTCGCACTCATGCGCATTCATTTAGGCGGGAAAATTCAAATGGAATTGGAACTTCCCGGATTGAATTTCGATTCATTTAATTCTCAATTATTTGAATAAAATAAAGGGGTTGAACGGGAGTGATTGTAGGTTGGTAGAGGTTTAATAGGGGTTGGTTTTGAGTGGATTTACGGGAACTATGGTGGCTCAAAAGGGAAATGTAATCTATGATTAGATGAGAGAAATGGTTGTGGAATTGGAAGTTCGGGAGACACCTTCGGCTTAATGTTTTTGAGCCTTTTTGCGGAGGTGTTTTCCCCTTTTCCCGTGGTGAATAGTCGCCATCAGAGGGGCACATCTCCGGGGGAATGAGCAGACTCGCCTCGGCGATACTGTAAACCTGAATTTGGCAATTCCTTCAGCGGGGTGGGTTATCCCCTGCCTCCAGACCTTCCATTCGAGGGCCTGATCATTCCCACAAAATTGGAGCGCGACTCCTCTCAAGCCGACCTCTGCACTCACCCCTGAGGACGACCAAGAGGGTTGTCCAGAAGCCCTAGGAAACACGGTATATTGGTGACTCAACCATAGGTGCTTCTGGGCCCTCTCCTCCACCACGAGTTAACCAAAAGGTACTGCCCTTCAGAGAATCGGACGATAAATGGAGTGGCGGTACTTTGGCGGTGATTATTTATTTTTCGCGGGAGTTACGTGCTATTGCGGTATTGTTTTGAGATAACCCTCAGTCAGTTTTTCCTCATGACTTGGAGGATTTTGAGATAACCTTTGGTCAGTTTACCCTCATGTCTTCGAGATTGTCAAGATAACCGTCTAAGAGAGCCTTAAGTCGGTTTATCCTCATGACCTGGAGGTCTTTAAGATAACTTTGGGATAATACTGATTTAACCTAAGGTAATCCGCGAAATTCTCTCTCTCTACTCACGCGCCTCCTTTTATATAGCCTACAGGTGGCGTGGGAAAAAATACCACGTCACACGCTCCTCCAGGAGATTCTCTCGGGCTCGGTCCGATGGCGCATCGAGTATCTCTCGCGCAATTCTCGACTCACCCGGTTACAGAGTCCCGGGGGTAGCTCGGACCTGGGGTCTTCCAAGACCCCTGGTCCAGGCGATTCCCTAAAAGAAAGGGGTTCGTTAGGTCTCAGGGTTAGGTTCTGGTGTGCGAAAACGGGAGAGAACTTTGGTTCGGAAAGAACTGACGTGATGATGTTCCCGGGGTTCATGGGATTGGATCGATGGGGCACATGTGTCAATTCCGGAGGTACGTTCGGGCAATTCTGTTTGGGATAAGCTGGGGAGTACTGGTTTTGCAGGGAGACTTCAGGGGATGATTTTGGGATATAGGATTTCTCAGCGATCTCCGTGCATTCTCTGGCAACGTGTCCGACCTGAGCACACTGTTAACAACATTGAACTCTGCTTCTCCAATTGTTTAATTCCCTAGGATTCGATAGTCCGTTCTGACGGAGTTGAAGAGGACTAGTGTTCACGACTTCCATCAGTGTGGGGATGGGAAGGTGGTATGACTCGGGGAAAGGGGGTGATGGCTGACTCTCTTCCGGGATTTCTGTTTGGGGGATTCCTTCCTTCGGTGTCCCTTGGTGAATTATATGGGCTAACTCAGGGACAAAACTGTCTTCCATTTCGGGGGAAGAACATCGCACGGAGTGATTGGAGAAAGTCTACATACGAAGTCAGCTTCAGGTAGACTGACTGGAACCAAACCACCGCGAGGTCCTTGCATGCGGAGGGCAGTACTCTCAGGGTCTCCTCCTCTGACAACTGGTACACCCGCACGCACGTGGCTAGCTTTGCCAGGAATGTGTGTGGGTTCTCACTCAGCTGGCCTGTGAACTCAATTCCTTCTTTTTCTGAAAATTCCCTCTACTTTGATGGATCGATTCTCAGGTGAGCGGGGGGGCCAGTTGGGGCTATCTTGAGACTCTACAGGGTTGTATTTTCGGGAAATAGGAGGATCGTATATTTGCCCATTCAGTTGATGACAGGAGCCTGGATAATGAGGATACGAAGGGGAATGTCTGAGATTCGGAGCTGCCTCCTCATGTCTCAGTCCATGGCTCTGGTAGGCTGGCTCAGGGGATTAAAATAAGGATGAGCCCACCTCTCCTCTCGATGTGCGAAACACGTCGAGCGACTCCGTTTTTCGCCTCCTTCTTCTTCCACCCGGATCGTTAGGAAATCATAGGGGGTGTTCAGGACAGGGGGTGCTATGGAAGGGTGTATGGGGGCAAACAATCGAGCGCCAATGATCGTGAACGGGAGCTGGACGTCATCCTCAGGGTACCATCTTGCGGCGAACTCTCCATACCTTTTCCTTAGTTCGAACCGGGTGTATCGATCCGCTAGATCTCCATATGTGCCATGGGTACTTATTCTCTGGGTGTCCAACAGTAGTATCTTCTCTCGAGGTGTCAGGGTTTCAAACTCCTGGGCAATCTGTATGGCGGCCCCGTCCACATCCTCTTTACCGTGCGAATGGAACACCCTCGGCTGTCCGTCTGTCACCGTCGTCGTACTCGTCGTGGGAATGGCCACGGAAAAGGTGGTGGTCGTCCGGGTCAATCCACCGGGGTCGGTGGTAATTGCAGCCAGTGGGCCTCACTTGATTCTCAGGGCTGTCTCGGGGGTAGGACAGTTAGGGGGATAGATCAGGTGGAATGTGGGGAAAACACATCGTGAAAAATCGAAGAATCAATTAAACCACAGAAACTTGAGGGAATTGCCCTGCAATAGACTCGGTGTCCGTTGACGCGAGAGATTCCCCCGAGGGGTGCTGCTGGGGTTAATTCACGGGAGATTTTCTATTGCTGGTGCTATATTTCCCGTGGCCCCACGTTGGGCGCAATTTGGGAGCTTTGGTCCCACAAAAAAAAAAAGGAATTAGAGGGAATTCTGGGAGAGGGGATAAATAACTCTAAATCACCGTAATTAAGTTGAACTAGTGCTTTTATTCAATATTCCATTCATGAACAATATCCTTCATTTGGGGGGGGGGGGGGGGGTCACCTCAGGATTGTTTTACTAATCAAAAGAAGGATTTTCCTATTCTCGGCAATAATGGCCAAGGTGACCGTCAGTTGACAATCACGGTAAAGTTGCTAGGGTTATAATGACTGGTTCTGTTGCCACGGTGAAAACGACCAGCACGAGCTCCGTCCGATGGCGCGTCGATTATCTCTCGCACAATTCTCGACTCACCCGGTTACACAATATACGGGATCGTTCTATGATGCATTTTGTTCATGAAAGATACCAGTTTTACCGACAGAATAATCATAAAAGACTTGAGAAGATGGCGGATGTAGAGTGACGCATATTTTGTTGATTTCGAATAGAATTGAGTAGGAAGTTATATTCATTGCAAATCATTTAAAATAATCCATACAAAAACATTGGCGCCCGACAGCACATACCTACGATGTACTGCGAGCTAGTCAAATACAGAAAATAAACTGAAATCGGAAAAACTACATCTCTTAACCTCCGGTGGGACCAAGCGAAGCCATTGGACGAAGAGACAAAATCGTAACACGAATCGAATCGAGAAATTCACTGAGGGGAGAAGTTGCCCAGTGCTGTCTAAATCATCTACAGTCATTATCAGCAATCATCAGCATCATCAGCGAGTACCACATCGGGGTAAATCAACGTGGAGCTTCAAGAATTATTCAGGTTAGTGAGTCGTTCTGAAAATTCCTATCCTCATTTCATTTTCCATTTTGATCCATAAAAATAATAATTAATAATTATGGCGAATTTAATTGAACTCCAAAAACCAGAGTGCAATTGAAAGCCGCGATAACCAGAATCAAAACATTCCTGAGGGCAAACCAAGCCGCGTTGTCAGAAGCTCAGGTTAAATTACGCAAGTTGGAGGAGATTTATAAGAATTTTGAGGAAAATCAAAATGCACTTGAAGACATTGAAACAGAAGGGGAGTCCGGAGTTCCGTTTGTTAAGGAGAACGAAGGAGAACGGGAGTTTTTCGAAAATCGCTACCTCGCAGTAGTAGTAAGTATTAATTCCTTTTTTTTTGTGAGACCAAAGCTCCCAAATGGCGCCCAACATGGGGCCACGGGAAATATAGCACCAGCAATAGGAAATCTCCCCTGAATTAACCCCAGCAGCACCCGTCGGGGGAATCTCTCGCGTCAACGGACATCGAGTCTGTTGCAGGGCAATTCCCTCAAGTTTTTGTGGTTTAATTGATTCTTCGATTTTCCACGATGTGTTTTTCCCACATTCCGCCTGATCTATTCCCCCCTAACTGTCCTACCCCCGAGACAGCCCTGAGAATCATGGTAGGCCCACTGGCTGCAATTACCACCGACTCTGGCAGATTGACCCGGACGACCACCACCTTTTCCGTGGTCATTCCCACGACGAGTACGACGACGGTGTCATCAACCGTGACAGACGTACGGCCGAGGGTGTTCCACTCGCACGGTGAAAAGGATGTGGATGTGGCCGCCATACAGTTTGCCCAGGAGTTTGAAACCCTGTCATCTCGAGAGAAGATACTACTGTTGGACACCCAGAGAATAAGTACCCGTGGCACATATGGAGATCTAGCGGATCGATATACCCGGTTCGAACTAAGGAGAAGGTATGGAGAGTTCGCCGCAAGATGGTACCCTGAGAATGACGTCCAGCTCCCGTTCACCATCATTGGCACTCGAGTGTTTGCCCCCATACACTCTTCCATAGCACCCCCTGTCCTGAGCTCCCCTATGACATCCTAATGATCCCGGTGGAAGGAGAAGGAGGTGAAAAACGGAGTCGCTCGACGTGTTTCGCACATCGAGAGGAGAGGCAGGCTCATCCTTATAAATCCCCTGAGCCAACCGACCAGAGCCATGGACTGAGACATGAGGAGGCAGCCCCGAATCTCAGACATCCCCCTTCGTTTCCTCATCATCCAGGCTCCTGTCATCAACTGAATGGGCAAATAGACGATCCTCCTATTTCCCGAAAATACAACCCTGTAGAGTCCCAAGATAGCCCCAACTGCCCCCCCACTCACCTAAGAATGGATCCCTCAAAATAGAGGGAATTTCCAGAAAAAAAGGAATGAGTTCACAGGCCAGCTGAGTGAGAACCCACACGCCTTCCTGACGAAGCTAGCCACGTGCGTGCGGGTGTACCAGTTGTCAGAGGAGGAGACCCTGAGAGTACTGCCCTCCGCATTCAAGGACCTCGGGGTGGTTTGGTTCCAGTCAGTCTACCTGAAGCTGACTTCGTATGTAGACTTTCTCCAATCATTCCGTGCGATGTTCTTCCCCCGAAATTGAAGTCAGTTTTGTCCCTGAGTTAGCCCACATAATTCACCAAGGGACACCGAGGGAACGAATCCCCCAAACAGAAATCCCGAAAGAGAGTCAGCCATCACCTCCTTTCCCCGAGTCATACCACCGTCCCATCCCCGCACTGATGGAAGTCGTGAACACTAGTCCTCTCCAACTCTCTCAGAACAGACTACCGAATGCTAGGGAATTGAACAATTGGAGAAGCAGAGTTCAATGTTACCAGTGTGCTCAGGTCGGACACATTGCCAGAGAGTGCACGGAGATCCCTGAGAAATCCCATATCCCAAAATCATCCCCTGAAGTCTTCCTGCAACACCAGTACTCCCCAGCTTATCCCAAACAGAATTGCCCGAACGTACCCCCGGAATTGACACATGTGCCCCATCGATCCAATCCCATGAACTCCGGGAACATCACCACAGAAGTTCATTCTGAACCAAGGTCCTCTCCCGTTTTCGCACACCCGAACCTAACCCTGAGACCTAACGAACCCTTTTCTTTTAGGGAATCACCTGGACCAGGGGTTTCGGAAGACCCCAGGTCCAAGCTACCCCTGGGACTCTGTAACGTGGTGGTTCAAAAGTATCACGAGAGATACTCGACGTGCCATCGGACGGAGCCCGAGAGAGGCTCCATGGAAAAGTGGCCATATTGGAGCAGGCCGGCTAGACATGACATGGCGGTGGGACCGAGTAGAGAGAGAACGACCACGTGTTGAGAGTATTTTGTATCCGAGTTGTTCGAAGTGTAGAGAATGGAGAGTTGGAGAAAACAGTGGGAAAAGAGTGTAAGAAGAGTGAGGGGTAGTTTTTCCATAGTATTTACCGACGATGAGTGAAAGACAGAGCCCTGAGGAGAAAATAGAGGTAGAGTGGTTGTTGTCCCCCCCAGCCCTGTGAATATGTTGAGTTTCCTGCAGATACCCCGCGAGTGTTGACAACGAGAGAAAGAGATTCCCCTGATTCCCCTTGAGTTTCCTGTAATTAGTCAGTTGGATTGAGAGATCATTCCCCCTGAAGCCCAGTGATAATTAACTCCGAATTCATTGGTGGCCACGTGCTCAAGCACTGGCCATATTGCTGGTCGTTTTCACCGTGGCAATAGAACCAGTCATTATCACCCTAGTAACGTTACCGTGACTGTCAACTGATGGTCACCTTGGCCATTATTGCCGAGAATAGGAAAACCCTTCTTTTGATTAGTGAAACCACCCTGCGGCGACCCCCTCCCCCACCCCCCAAAAAAAATAAAGAATACTGTTCATGGATGGAATATTCAATAAAAGCACTAGTTTAACTTAATTATGGTGTTTTAGAGTTATTTATCCCCTCTCCCAGAATTCCTTCTAATTCCTTTTTTTTTTGTGGGACCAAAGCTCACAAATGTAAGATCACAAATACACAGTTGAGCGAACAAATGGAACTATTTTGGATGCAAGAGAAAATTCCAGAAGTAACACACTACACAGCTGATGAGAAAAAAAGTGAAGAACATTTCTGTCAAACAGTACAGCGGAATCCTGGTGGAAGGTTTAAATTACGTCTACCAGTAAAACCCGTAGTAGAACAAGGGAATTCCAGAGATCAAGCGTACAAACGATTGTTATCAGTAGAACGGAAGTTTCATCGAAATCCAGACTTGCAACAAGCATATAATGAGTTTATGGATGATTATATCCAGAAAGGGCGCATGTCACTGGTGAGTCCAAGTTCAATTGAATCCAAAGAGATTCAATGTTTCTGAAAACTCAATTTTTACACAAATAATTTCAAAAAAAATTTCGGAGAGATATGCGCATGATCCCAGGGAGCTAAGCATTTTGAGAGGGGAAGGGGGGATAGTTATCAATACGGGAAAAATTATGAACCTAAAAAGGCAGCCCCTGATTACGAAAAAAAAATCAGTATATCGCAAAAACATGATTTTCCCCCAAATAATTTTAAAAAAAAATTCGATGGGATGCGGGCATGATCCAAAGGGGTTGAAAATTTTTGGAGAGGTAGGGGGGATGGTTTTCAATGCGGTGAAAATTATGAAACTGAAAAGGCAGCCCCCAATTACGAAAAAAAAAATCATCAAGTCGCATAAACTTAATGTTTCCCCAAATGATTTTGAAAAAAAATCGGAGGGATGCGCGCATGATCTGAAGGGGTTGAAAACTTCAGGAGAGGTAAGAGGGATGGTTTTCAATACGGTAAAAATTGTGAAGCTGAAAAGGCAGCCCCCAATTACGAAAAAAAAATCATTAAGTTGCATAAACTTAATTTTTCCTCAAATGGTTTTGAAAAAAAATTCGGAGGGATGCGTGCATGATCCGAAGGGGTTGAAAATTTTAGGAGAATCAGGAGGGATAGTTTTCAATACGGATAAATTATGAAGCAGAAAAGACAGCCCCTAATTACGAAAAAAAATCATTAAGTCGCATAAACTCAATTTCTCCCCAAATAATTTTGGATAAAAATTTGGAGGGATGCGCACATGATCCGAAGGGGTTGAAAATTTTTGGAGAGGTGGAGGGAATGGTTTTCAATATGGAAAAAAATATGAAGCTGAAGAGGTAGCCTTCAATTACGGAAAAAAATCATTAAATCGCAAAAACATAATTTTCCCCCGAATAATTTCGAAAAAAAATTCGGAGGGCTGTGCGCATGATTCGAGGGGGTTAAAAATTTTCAGGGGGGAAGGAGGGATGGTTCTCAGTGCGGGAAAAATCACAAACTTAGGGAGGCAGCCCTTGCTACAAGAAAGAAATTGATGAAACCGCGTTAACTCAATTTTTCCGCAAATAATTTTGAGCAAAAATTCGGATTTACCTTCTCCCGCTCCAATTATTCACGATCTAAATTATCTTCTGTTTTCAAGAATTTTCCTGTATTTCTCTTCATCTTTCATTTTGAGAAATGCTCCATCCCCCTTTTTCCTCTAAAAATTCTCCACCCCCTGGGACCATGCGCATGTCCCCCCGAAATTTTTCGGAAATTATTTGGAAACAAAAGGAGTTTGCGCCGTTCAATGATTTTTTTTCCGTAATCAGGGGCTGTCGTTTTAGATTTATAACTTTTTCCGTATTGAAGACCATCCACCCTCCCCCTCTGAAGATTCCTCACCCCCTGGTATCATGCGCACATCCCTCCGAATTTTTTTTGGCAATCATCTGAAGAAAAATTGAGTTTGCGCGGCTTAATGACTTTTGTTTGGCAATTGAAGACTGCCTCCTTAGGTTCATAATTTTTCCTGTATATTGATAACTATCCCCCCCTACCTCTCTAAAAATCCTGAGCCCCCTGGGATCATGCGTGCTTCCCTCCGAATTTTTCTTCAAAATTATTTGGGGAAAAATTAAGTTTATACGTTTTAATTATTTTTTTTTTCGTAACTAGGGGCAGCCTTTTCAGCTTCATAATTTTCCCGTATTGAAAACGATCCCTCCTGCCTCTCCTGAAATTTTCAACCCCTTCGGATCATACGCGCATCCCTCCGAATTTTCTTTCAAAATCATTTGGGGAAGAATTAAGTTTATGTTACTTAATGATTTTTTTCCCGTAATTGGAGGCTGCCTTTTGTAACGAGGTTTCTCGTTACAGCTATCGCATCAGCTTATGCCACCTTCGGGTGAAGCTATTCAAGTGGAGAGCTCGAGAAGACTCACACATGAACAGCTAGACAATTCATACCGTGGTGCCCCACGTTGGGCGCCATTTTGTAACAGGTATTCGTCCAATCCCGTCACACTTCCGGCCATCCCTTTCCGCACACATGGTTCGATAGCGTGGGCGCCAGTTTATTTCTTTACCGGAAGAATAAACAAAACTCACTGTGTGCTGGTTTCCCCTGGGCTCACCCCGCTTAACCTCTTAGGGTGGTTTCGGGCTAACCTGCTGGACCTTCGGTAGTAATTACTCGGGGAATTACTAACCCCAATGGATGGCATGGGCAATCCATTCCCGGTAACCCAGTGTGCTGGTTATGGTAGAGGGGCGTGGGTCTAGTCACAGTCCCTCTAGCGAGAACAAGTCGGAATTAGGTATTCCACGATAACCTCTGGATGAGCCCGTCCGCAGTATTCCTCTGATCTATCGTCACCCAGAGAATACCGGACGTCTCCATCCACACGAGAAACGCCACGTAGCCACGCTACGGGCAACAACGGTAACTCTCGCCGAAGCGAGCGGTAGAGGTTCCAGGGACTACTCCCGATCCTCTCGAGTCTGCCGCCCAAGGCAGACTAACTGCTCACCGTGTCGTTGGGTCTATTTATATCGGCTGAGGCTGCTCCTCCTCGTCTAGAGGTCTCTCCGCGCGCCTGCATGGTTCTTCCTCTCACACCACCGCCAGGCCCGGAGATAACTCTGACATCTATAGTGGAGCGCCAGCATTTCAGCTGGGCTTCTGCCTTATCCTCAGCCGCGTATAAATCCCACTGACGTGACAGTTAGTTCACGGTAACTTTAAGGTGTCATCTTACGCAGATGGCACCACGGTATGAATTGTCTAGCTGTTCATGTGTGAGTCTTCTCGAGCTCTACACTTGAATAGCTTCACCCGAAGGTGGCATAAGCCGATGCGATAGCTGTAACGAGAAACCTCGTTACACTTTTCAGTTTCATAATTTTCACCGTATTGAAAATCATCCCCCCTACCTCTCCAAAAATTTTCAACCCCATTGGATCATGCCCGCATCCCTCCGAATTTTTTTCAAAATTATTTGGGGGAAAATCAAGTTTTTGCGATATACTGATTTTTTTCGTAATCAGGGGCTGCCTTTTTAGGTTCATATTTTTTCCCGTATTGATAACTATCCCCCCTTCCCCTCTGAAAATGCTTAGCTCCCCGGGATCATGCGCGTATATCTCCGAATTTTTTTTTTAAATTATTTGGAAAAGAATTGAGTTTTCGCGATTTAATGAGTTTTTCTTTCGTTATCCCCCTAACCCCTCCAGAAATTTTCAACTCTTTTAGGCTATGCGTGCGACTCTCCCAAAATTTCGCCCAAATTATGTCGCTTGTAACGGCGGAAAACAGGCACAGCGCACGGGCCACTCAGTGGTACAGTCCGTGCCACAAGTACCCCACGAGCGTCTGCTGGAATCGTCTGCCAGTTCAGCGTCATGTTGAAATGCTCGTGTGAACCCCGAAATTCGTTCACCACGAGGCGTCCTTTTTTTTACTACACAAAATGCACTTTTTACTGTCCTGCCGATCTGGCTCGAAGAACCAATTTTTGAGCGTGTCAATTTTAATCGTGGATTTTCAGGGTGGATTGCAGAAGGCGGTTCATGATTGTGAAAAGAAGAAGTAATAGTCGGAATTGCACTGAGCCGCAAGGCAAAACCGTTTTATTCGGAAAAAAGCCCGCTGGTCGATAGATAATATACAAGTTGAATAAAGAAACGAATAGTTGACTTTTACACAATAGTTGAACAAACTAGTTGAATAATAACTACACTTGAGACAACACTTTGAGACTATAGAGAATATTAACACTTGAGGTAATTATAGAGTTTTCACGATTAATAAATTAGTTGATGCGTCTAGGTTGAACGTTCAAACGCAAGTGAGATAGTTGGAAGGGGAAGATTTCGTCTTCTAGCCGAGGGCCGAGGTGTCGCTGACCCCCCCCCCCCTCCCCCTTGGTCAGGTGACCATTGAGAATTTGGTTACGTTTTGAACATCGACTCAGGTAAGAAGGACGTATCTCAACTATTTACGGAGATATGACACGGAAACAACATTTCAAAAAATAAAATTCGAAAATTTGTCGTTTCGCTCATTCAGGTTTTTGATAATACCTTGGAGAGTAAACGAGATCGAGCGATTTCTGAGGAATTGAAATTTTATCAATATTTACCTTCATCGCGATGAATACATGAGCAGAAATCACATCTGAATCACTTGCTTCCATGTAATTAACCTGAAAGTTACGGGTATTTTACTACCGTTTGCAACTATAATGCTTTTATTTTCAACGAATGAAGAATATTCATGTTAGGATGACAGATCTATCAAATTCATATTTCCAGTTATTTATTGATTAATAATTCTACAAAACGCAGCATCACCATGCAAGAAAACATCTATGTTATTTGAGCGTCATTTTGGCTTACTTATAAAGAACTCTGGCGCATCCACATGACCAGCTGCTGTGCTATAAGTCACTGTTCTATCAGTCATGGAGGTTAATATTACAAATTACATCGGATGCTCACTTACACTTGAAAAACAACGGATTTAAATTTTACATTGGTCATCAACGATGTTATGAATTTGATCATTTCAATGTTTTACTATGTTTTAAATGTGGTAGAGCTAATCACAATCACAAAAAGTGTAGTAATACATCAAAGTGTCTGAACTGTGCTGGTGACCATGATTCGAAATCATGCAAAAGTCAAGTGAAAGAGTGCCTTAACTGCTTATACTACAATGAAAAATTCAATAAGAACAGATCCACTGATCATTGTGCTAATGACATGTGTTGTGAATATTTAGTTTACAAGTTTAACAATGAAATAAATACTACTGATTATCCTGTTAAACCTGATCTTCCTAAATCTATCGGTAAGATAGGGAGGATCGTCGATCGCAACATCCAATAATAGCGATTGATAACTTATCAATGGAAGATCACACTGATTTAATAATTGAAGAAAATTATTGTGAACTGAGCAGTTTAAATAGAATTCTGATATCTGACAATTTATTGTTGTTGCATCTCAACGTTAGAGGATTAAACACTAATTTTGAAAAATTAGAAGTTTTTATTAAGAATTTATCAGTTGAACCAGATGTGATAGTTTGCTCCGAAACCTGGTCCCTTGCCTGTGCAACTTTTTTCAGTTTAAAGGACTATAATATTTTTTATAATCATGGTGACATTAACAAAGCTGATGGTGTTGTCATGTATATTAAAAAACTTTACAGTCATGCACAACCATAGAACGTGTTGGGGTTCTGAAAATTATAACTACTTCGATTAAACTAAAGGACGATGAAGTGATCAAAATCTCTGCAGTGTACAGGTGTCATGACTTACAGAAGGAGGTCTTCAATAACCTTATACTGGAGTTTCTACGTGATAACAAACATGGTAAAAACCATGTGGTTGCTGGTGACTTTAACATAAACTTAATGAGCGCAGATAATGACTCTGGTGTCTTTCTGAATTTTTTTATTGATACAGGCTATCTCCCGTATTTCAATGGTGTAACTAGACCCAATGAATCTGGAGACTCATGCATAGATAATTTTTTTATTAAATCTACCTACGACAATATCAAATCTATCACCTATTCTAATGTCTTCACTGATCATTATCCTTCATTCATATCAATGGGTTTGAAAGAAACAGTAAACAGTAAGGAAAAATTCTCAATTAATTATCATTGACTATCTGGCCTGAGCAACCAGATTAATTGGACGCCTTTATATGAAATTTCGGACCCTGAAGAGTTCTTTACTGTTTTTATTGATATAATTCAGAAATTAATTGGTGATTCTACTAGTAAAGTTAGTAGTAATAAGCGCAACAGAAAATCACGTAGCGCTTGGATCACCAAAGGACTTATTGTCTCATGTAGTACTAAAGAAATGCTTTATAATGTCCGAAATTCAGATAGAAATAATATTACGTTAAAGAAAGAGTATAATTCATATCGTAAAATTCTTAATAAACTTATTAAACTTGCTAAACAAAAATTCGAAAGCAACAAAATTAAAAATTATGGTAAAGATAGTAAAAAAATATGGCAATATGTAAATAGTAAATTAGGTAAAAAATACAAAGATACGAGTTTGTCATCTAGATTACATTATCTGTAATGATGAGATCATATCAGATAATGAGTCGATAGCGGATAACTTTGTTAATTATTTTTGTAATGTAGGAGAAAATTTAGTCAAAAAAATTAACTCTTCACCTGTTGACATTGAGAAGAGTATTGAGAATAATTGTAACAGTATTTTTCTTGTACCTGCTAGTCACACAGAAATTGAAAACATTATACTAGGCATGGAACATAAGGCCGGTGGAGTTGATGGAATAAACACTCGACTTCTTAAGTGTATAGTTAATCCAGTTAAGCGGATCCTTTGGGATTTTCACCGCATTTGGGGCGGCGGTGGATTCGTCGACGGGCTCATTTGGGTCCTTTGCTCCAAACCACCCCCAAATCTCACTCGAGTCAATCCTCTGGATGGTTCGCTCGATTTGGGATGGTGATCGGGTAGTGGCGGATCCTCCTGAGGCCGTTCGCCAAAACCCACCCCCGACTCAACCTTGAGACTCTTCTGAGATCTCGTATGAGTTGGGGTTGTCCCTGATGAAGGAAGGGCTCTATTGGAGGGCCAGATAAAGGGACTACCCCAGAGTGGTTCCACTCAGACGCCGTGGTCAGGAGACCACCCCTCAGCACACGAAGCACGGATGACATGAACCAATGGACTTGCGCCCTCCCCTTTGTTATTACTATTATTTTTATCATTATTATTATTATTATTATTATTCTATGGACTCATTGTTTCCGATTATTGGGATTTCAATAGTGGCACACGTAAGGAGAACCTTTGCGTTTTATTTTGAGTTACTCCTGTTATCCCATCTTCCCCTACGAATCCACTCCTCTCTCCACAACCATGTACTGAGCTGCTGAGAGGCGGTCCCGTACCCTTCCACCGTCTTTAGTTTAGGTCTTCGGTTATCGTTACGTTTACGGTTTTCGTTTAGGTTAAGGGGATGATTAGGTTTAGGTTTTAACTTGTTGGCTGGAGTCATTGCGGTGTTGGTCCCGCCGAATCAGACCAACTGGCGCCCATTTTAGCCCCTGCGGGGGAGTTTTAGTTTTAGGTTCATAAGGGGGTTGGGAAGGGACGAAGGTGTCGGGGTTTTCCGAGTTGGCCGGAAAATGTCACGTCACAAATGGCGCCCAACGTGGGGCTCGACGTTGAAGATGGGATAGGGGATGTTTCTTTTGAGGTTACGTTTTCGTTCTGGGAAAATTAAGTAGTTGAGAGTTATTAAAATTAAAATCAACCCCTGCCATGCCAACGCAGTCCGTTGGTCCAAGTCCGAGTGGAATTATTTTAAGGGATGATTATTCATTCGCTATAATATTTCGAAAATTTAACATTTATCTTTTGTGTGATATTTACAGTATTTATCAGGGATTAAAATAAAATCCTTTGTTCTCTATTTGCCCGGTTTTTGGTCAATCCGAGAACAATGGGTACGTTACATCATCGAGGGATAAATATGGAGAAAAATAAGTCAAAAATCCATCCCAGAGGTAAAACTCTGGAAAAAATAGATTTTTGAACAATGGCCCGATGATGTCATCGTCAGCCAAAGTGAGAAAAATAAATCGACAATCATTTCTCAGAGGTAAAGCTCTGAGAAAAATAGATTTCTGTATGAACAAGGTCGTTGGCGTACGTGACCAAACGCCTCACGCGATGGTCACGTGATTCGAACCGACCAAGTTTAAAAGGTAGAGTGGGGGCAGTCGACGCTGACCGCCTCGTGCTGACGCCTCACTCTCAGCTCAACCGCTGACTCGAAGACATCTCTTCACACAGACAGACTAGAAGTACGAAGGAAAAAAAAAAGATGAGTAACCGCGGACGAATTGGCAAAGGTGGTCGTCCGGAGACGACTAGCAATTCATTATCCCCTGGTGAAATCCAGAGGGATGTTTGTCGCCGCTCTTACGTGCGTTCATGCCGTAAGGAGGGTGAAAGTAATCGAGCCGTGAACTCGGCCGGGACTTCGGCTGCTCTAGCCACCCTTGCAAGTCAGCGGGCTTGCCCATCGCCCTCATCGTCCCAACGCTCCACCGTGGTAGATTGGGATACTGAGTCAGGTGTCTCATTAGGATCGGCGTATTCAGCTCCTCGCCCAGAGGGTGGACGAACGCCGCGGGTAGTAGTGTGGGTAGTGCGCCAGTACTACCCTTCCGAGCAGGAAGGACTCGCCCGACTACTTGAATTCGATAACCTCGCAGCCCTGATGGGATTTTATCGCATCAGACGGCTGCGGTTCTCGGGTGAAACAGAAGAGGACGTACGCCTGTTCATCTACACCCTTGAACAGGGGCGTGCCGTCGTCGAGGCCGTGAATGACAGAGATTTCATCCACCTCGTCCGCTATCTGCTGGACGGCACTGCACGCTGGTGGTACGTCTATAACTTGAGTCATTTCAGGGATTGGAGGTTCACCAGCACCTCCCTGAAGTGTCGATTCAACAGTTTCGATGTGCCCAATTTGAATGGGGATGTTTAAACCGTCTCGTATGAGATGCATCCCCTTCATCTGAGGGTTTTGTCGCACTTTAATAGCGTGGTTTGTCGCTATAGGAAAACAGAGGAACAACTCTGGAAAAGCCTAATTGGTGTTTTGTCGCGCTTTAATAGCGTGGTTTGTCGCCATAGGGAAACAGGGGAACAGCCCTGGAAGAGCCTAATTGGTGTTTTGTCGCGCTGTAATAGTGTGGTTTGTCGCCATAGAAGAGGGGGATAACCCTGGAAAATGGTGTCGTTTCGCGCTGGTAAGGCGTGCGTTGTCGCCAAGGGATAAATCTCAGAGGTGCAGGAAAAGAGGAATGGCGTAACAAAGGAAAAAAAAAAAAAAGTAACGACTTACTCCAAAATGGCCGATGTAGTGGGGATAGAGCAGGTCAGGTGATTACTCCCAGAAATCACCTGAGCCTCGTGATCTCCCCCACTCTTATGAAATTGGCCAACGACAAGAGGCGTCCATCAAAAGAGAGGGGACTTACCCCCTCCAAGGGACCTCACACCATCGAGGCCCAACGCCGTTGCGGAGAGAGCGAGCGTCGTTCACTCCACATTGAACAGCCAAAGTGAACGGTCAAGTTTAAAACTTAGCTTCTCACCTTGCCCTCCGCAACCATAAGCTGAGTCGATAGTCGAACTCTATTACTCAGCTTAAATCGTTATTTTATTCACCGACAAGTAATCGTGAAAGTTAATAACGTTTCGTTAGCAACGAAATCAATTACAACTTTGAATGAAGACCCTCTCAATTAAAATCAGAATTTTGAGAGAATTCATTACAAATAGCATTACCCACTGATGGAGCGGTACCCCCGGAGGGCCCACTCCCAGAGGATCATCCACGGGCAGAACCACCTGAGGATGGGGCACGTGGGCCTGACCCCGAAGAAAGGCCAAGGGGTGACGCACCCCAAACGGCCGACTCTGCGCCCATCACCTTGCCACTACCTAAACGGAAGAGGGGTAGGCCTCCGAAGATCGTCATCCAAGGAGTCTCCCCACAAGACGGAGCCACTGGGAGGCAGCGTCAAGACGACGCTGCCAGTGAGTCGAGCCACGCTGGTTCACAACGCTCAGGCTCGAGCAGAGAATCGGAGTCGGGGTAGATCGCACCAGGGGCTAGGGATCGTCACGTACGTGATGGCCTACTCCCTGGCCTTTTACCACCCTTCGACCAGATTCCCATGTTTCATCCTCGAAACCCGGTACAGGTTGAGGACTCGCCTGAGCCACCACCCCACTACGAGGATGTCTGGGCCCACTGCCAGAACCAGAACCAACCTCGACAGGGTGAACGAGTGGTGGAACCAACTACCACTTCGTTCCCTACACCACGCGGTGCAGCAGAACCACCCAGACCACCAGCACAGGGGATTCCTCCTGGTGTTCAGCCTCGTACCGCCTCCGGCGAGTACGGCTACCCTCATCGTCAACCAGTTCCGGAGCCGGCAAGGCCTAGCTCTCGGACGGCTGATGCAAATCCGAGGAACCCACAACCCTCGGTACCACGAGATCCAGCGTATGAAGACTGGATCCGTGGGAATGAGCAACGACGAGAGAGGGAGAGGACGGTTCAGCCTCCTCGAGCCCCTGCTGCCCAACACGAACCTCCGTGCCAATCATGGCCGGAGGCCCGTGAACCTTGGGCTAATTATTACAATTATGCCCAAGAACAGTATCGTCCACGTCAAGCTGATGCTCAGAAGCCCCGATCACAGTACCGAGATCAGGCCCCTGCAGATAATCGTCACACTGGGGCGGATGGACGCGGGGATTTACACCGAAGGGATGACCATCGTCCCCAACACCACGCCCACGAAGCACCGTATCGTCATGAGCCCAACCCAACAGCGGCTCAAGATGAGTGGTATTGGGATGAGCGAGACCTCGAGCCCCCTCGTCAATATCGTCATTACGAGGGTGAAGATCACCCCGACTATGCGTCCGAGGGTGATTTCGATCCACGAGAACACGGTCGACATGTCTCAGGTCTCCCCTTACCAAACGCCATGAAGCGTTGGGACGCCCAATACTCGGCACAGTCAGTGAAGACGTGGAAGGATTTATCTCTCGGATCGAGGAGGGACGAGCCTTCATCTACATCCGAGAGGGCGACCTCCTAAGAGGCCTCACGTTTTGCCTCCGAGACGCTGCTCTGACGTGGTACAAAGGTCACCAGCACTCCTTCAGAACATGGGAGGACGTGAAGTGAGCCCTTAGGACCCACTTCACTAATCCCGACTATCAAATTACCCTGATAGAAGAGATCGCTCTCAGGACGCAAGGAGACAGAGAGTCAGTGAGGGAGTACTTCGCCAACATGCGCGGGTACTTCGCACGTTTATCGCCTCCCTGGGACGATCGTGAGCAGGTGTTACAGACCCACCGCAAAATGCTCATGATATACCAGACGGGTGTTCCATTGACAGCGACGCTCATCATGGACTCGCTGGAGACCGCGGTTCTGCGCCTGGAGCACATGTACTCCAGAGAGGCAGACAGACGACCACCCCCGAGACCAGAAAACTCGATCTGCCCGAGTCTAGCCTATAGGCATCCACAGACTCCAGCGGCTCGTCCACCGTTTAATGGACCTCGCCAGCAGACCAGATTATCGTACCCTCCAAGGATTCAATACAGGAGTCCAATGGGTATGCGGCCACTTGGGCCCCAACAACCACCCTGAGGTGGTGGAGGCCCCACTCGATTACGTATATGAAGAGCCATATTACGTTGAAGAGCCCGTAGAGGAATACTATGAGGAAGTGGAGTACGTCGAGAACGCAGACGTTCTCGAGCCCTCTCCTATCGTCGCAAATGGAGCGTTCGTTCCTCGACCAACTCCAACCGTGACGGGGAATCCACAGGCTTCGTCCAGACCACCATTTGGACAGCCTGGCGGCCAGCCCGTACAGTTCAGGGCACTTCCGCGAGCCGTAAGACCCCCTCAACAACAAGCGGGGCAAAATCAGGTGTTAGCGACCAACCCTCAGACTTCTGCGGTACCCCAGAGGGTGGGACAAGGTCCAACACCAGCCGCAGCTACACCACTAGTGGGAAATCCACCCCCTAGTGGACCCCCACAAGCTGCTAATCGCACGCCTAGGGTAATGGCTTGCTGGAATTGTGGCCAGCAAGGCCATCTCCACCGAGACTGCCAGGCGGAGCGTAGAATATTCTGCTTCAGGTGTCGTTACTCTGGAGTAACCACTCAAGAGTGTCCATTCTGTGGCCAGGGAAACGGACAAGAGAATGCGTAACTCCGGCGAACGCTTCCCCTAAACCACCACCGACACCGGAGCGTGTACATTGTGGATTGTGTGAAATCGAGTCTAGGAACCCACAGTCTGAGGAGTTCATCGCTCCAGGGCCATCCTTGGACCCTGTGAGTGCCACACTCGTCGAAAACCCATCAGCCAGCTCAGCTGAGGTTCTTGTTAATCCTCCTCCAGCGAAGACGACTCCATCACCAGAGAATAATCGGGAGGTTTCCCCTAAAGGGCCCCCAGACATTGATTATCGTGACACCCTTAACTCGGATCATCCCGTCGCACCGGAACCCATGCCGACGAATGATATAAGAGTTAATTTGTCCCAAGCCGACGTGCCTAGAGCACTCTATGTCGACTTGAGGATAGAGGGTTCATGTCTCAGAGCTCTCGTCGACTCTGGGGCCACTAGATCATTCGCAGGAGCTGAGGGTCAAAAGCTCTTTGAGCAGATCCAATTCCCGCGGATGAAAATTCCAGAAAGACGGGTGATAAATGTGGGTGGACACGTTGATGCCACCCGACATATGACTCCCTGCTCAGCCGAGCTGGCAGGTCGAGTCACGCCCGTTGAGGCTTTGATCCTGCCAAATCTATCCGAAGATTTTATTCTCGGAATGGATTTTCTAGTAAACGCCAAAATCGTTATCGACTCCTTCGATAAAACGTGGCATATCGGGATCAGCCGGAAATAAAACATTCTTTCACCCCTTCAGAGCGTACGGCCAGCATCATAATGTGCTGTGGGCTTCGTACCTTGGAGGAGACACAGAAAGAACAGCTGGAGAGGTTTTTGGACAAAAACCTACCACCAGCAACGGACCAGCCGGGGATTACTACCCTCACGTCTCACCATATCGACGTGGGTGATAGTTCGCCCATTCGGCAAAGACCGTATCACACGAATTCCGCTATTCGTGAAATCATGTGGAGAGAAGTGAATACGATGTTGAAGGACAAAATCATTGTCCCCTCACACAGTGATTGGTCTAGTCCGATTGTGATGGTGAAGAAACCAAATGGGAAGTACCGCTTCTGCATCGACTTTCGAAAAGTCAATGCAGTTACCAAGAAGGAAGCTTATCCAATTCCCAATATGACAGGCATATTGGATGAATTGCGTCAAGCTCATTACATCACCACCCTTGATCTGAGCCAAGCGTACTTCCAAATCCTGTTGGGACCTCTCCCCACTGTCTCCAGAGGTGCTTCTGAGGGAGGATTCGAAGGAACTCCACTCCAGGACACCGCCGCCAAGGACCCGAGGAGCGAGGAGACGGGGACCTCCACCGATGACGACTGTGTGGTGGTCGACACGGAGTCCCAGCGTGCGTTGCTGGACCGGGTTCTTCAGACAGGGGAGCCACCGACAGTACTCAGTAGTTACTGGGACCTCTTGGGGGATGCACTGACGGGGCTCCAGTGGCTGGAAAGCCAGCGACCTGGCACTTTCGCGGCCATTCACCGAGCCGCCGCATAGCCCCTGTCACCTATCCCATGGAGGTCCCGCCGATCCCATCATCGAGCTCACCAATTTGGTATGGGGCTTGTTTGTCGTGCGCAGAGTCCCAGGACCTTGGCATGTTTTCGTCGTCCGGGTTGTCAGGAAGGACTGAAACCCAGGATGCTGCAGTGATGACGGATCCGATCCCTCCGTCATCATTGCCCCCGACGTTGGTGGATGCGGAGACCTCCACCGATCCGCTGCCCCCACCATCGCCACCAAGGAGGAAGACGAAGGAGAAGCGCCGGAGGAGGGTGAAGGTCCACGCCCGAGAGGTCCAGACGGACCCCCTCCTCCTCTCGTTGGGGGAGCCTCGACTCCTCCTCGAGCGAGTGAACCGTGGACAGTCGGCCAAAGGCCTCCAGGGGAAGCTCAGCGCTCAGCGTGGGTGACAACTCCATCCTGGAGCTTGACACCCCTGAGGACGACCGCGCGCTCGAGGAGGGAGTTGATGCCATCAGGCTGGAGACACCGCCCGTCACACCGACGTCACCAACACCAGAGGTCACGTTGATGGACGTGGACGTGGCCGTCCACACCACGGTTCAAAGGCCCACCACCCCCACAATCACATCGACACCCACCACACACACTAACACCACATCCGCCACACCCACAAACACCACATCCACCACACCCACAAACCCCACATTTACCACACCCACAAACACCACATCCACCACACACACAAACACCACATACACCACACATACAGACACGACACCTACTCACACACCAGCCACAGTCACCCCAAAACCTCCCCCCCCCCCCCCCCCAGAAACCCAAACACCCCCGAATCAACTTTGATCTACCCCCCCCCCCCCCATCCGAACCCTTCAAGATTCCCCACATCAAGCCAACAACCGCTCCCAAAACCCCCCAGGCTACAACACTCACACGCAACACACACACACACCAGACACACATCACGGGGACCCGAAGAGCCGAGGCATGGGCGGATGGTCCCAAGTCGTCCCCAAGCCCCAGGATCCACCACCACCAGCCAAGGATCCACCACCATCAGCCAAGGGTCCACTAACACCACCAACGAAGAACATCGACGCAGAGGGGAAGGTGGGGGACCGGAAACTGAAAAGGAAGAGTTTTTAGGATATACGACCTCACTTATTAATTCACTGTACGATGGTGGCCTTTTAGGTCTCTGCAGATTTTACAATTAAATAATAAATTTTAATTATTCAGTATCAACGTTTCGGCTTCAATGTGAAGCCCTCTTCAATTGTAATCGATGCTACATAGGACACACTAAAAGATATTTTGGAGAAAGATTGAAAGAACACGTTAGAAGCCAAAATAATCCATCATCTTATAAATCAGCTCTTGCCACACATGTACAAAATGACAAACATAAATTTAACTTCACAGATGCTAAAATCATTCATAATGCAAAAAGTCAATATGAACTAAATTTGTCTGAATTGTTCTTCATAAAATCAAATAATGTCATAAATTTCAATCAAGATTGTGAAAAATTCCCTAAAGTTTACGAACAATTGATAATTCATAAGTAGAATCATTACTTCCATTACTCGAATTAATTACACGAGAAAAATTAGAGAGAAACACATTGTAGTTTTAAGATTTCTTATAAAAATTAACAGCTTCTCAATTTCATAATTCAAACAATGAAGATCTCAATAATGATCATTCATTAATCACATATCTAGGGAATTCTAGTCATATAAATTCAACAATCTCTTCAGTGACATTATCTAGTAACTTGTTCAGGTTAGGTTAAGTAATATAGTAACTTTTTAATCACCACTATGTTCACTCTTGAGTAAACACAATTTTTGAAAGAACTGACAGTTAGCAAGATACAATCACTTCTTGACTAACATCACATTAATTAATTACATTGTTTTTGATGGAATTTCAATTTTCACACAATAAATTAGTGGAACCATTTTGTTTCTTAACATTCATAATGAATCAAGTGTACAATGTGAAATTGTCAAGACTCAAGAAATTTATAACGATAAAAAATGACCAAAAAATTTTTTAAGGTTATACAGTTGTGACAGCACGGGAAAAGTCCGGTATGGACAGGTTATGTTGCTCATGCTGCCATCTAGTTTTTAGAGACGGATGTATGGGTGTATGTCGGTGGGGCGGACAACGGGTAAGGTGCTGCCCTCTGAACAAGAGAGGGTTGCGTTTGTTTTTTTTTTATATATAGAATTCGTAACGGATTAATTAAATAACTCAATTAATCAATTAAAAGGGAGTACGAACCGAAAAGATTGGATAAATGAAATCAGGATAACCTGGGGATTATGTGGAACTAAGATTTTAAATTGTGAGCCTGAAATTACGCGTTATCCGTTAATTATGGGGCTACTGAAGAAACACATATATTAAAGTAATCCCAATGAAGTGGGGATTATGTTGATTATAATCATTATGGTAAATATTGGGAATCTTAGGAAGTAAGCAGGAAAGGGGTTTAGCAACTGCCGGATTGCATTAAAGTAATCCCCAAAGAAAGGGGATTTCGTACATATAGTTGTAATGAATGAAAATTAACAATTAATTAATTAAGAAAAATCATAGTCTAGTAGACTATATAAGGAGCGCGCGGAACGCAGGGCGGGCAGTCTTACTCGAAATCCCAAACGCGACGGAACGTCCTCCATAAAAAATAATTACTGTTTGTCGATAAAACAGTTTTCATAGCGCGTAGAATTAAATATAAGTGTTTAAAAATAAACTCGTGGACATTTAAACTAGTGAACTAAATATAGAATCATAAGAATAAGTTAATTAAGTTTGGTTTCTTGTTAAGAATAAACGTAATAAGTACGTGATGATTATCATAATAATCATCGTAATAAATTAAGAGTAATTGAGTGTGTGCAGTTAGACGAAGTTAATTAAAATTATTAATAAGATTAAATTGATCAAGTGTTTTCTTTTATAACTAATAAAAAATAAGGACTACGTGTATTTTCATCAATGTGTTTATTAAATAAAGAACGATTAGTTTTGTTAATAATAATAGTTTTGGTGTTTTTAATTATTATAAAAAACACATGGCGACCGGATCTGCAGGTAACCAGGTTGACTGGACTGATTGAATTAAAATTAATTCAATAAGTCAGGGCAACTGCAGGACCGAATATTAATCAATCGGTTAATATTCGTCCGTACGGTTACATAATTGGCGACCGTGACAGGACTCAAACGGTCTGAGGTTTCCCAATTAAATTTTGGAAAATGAGTGGAAACAATCCACGGATAGCCCCGCAGGGCGCAAACAATCAACACAATCCAGGGCAGGGAATGCCTCCGCCTGAAGAGCCTCCAATACCAGGAGGTATGGCAGATGATATCGGAAATCTTAACAATCAGCAGCAAGGCGGACAGAGGAATAATCCACCTCAGCAACAGGGTGGACAAAGGAATAATCCGCCACAGCAACAAGGTGAACCACCTCCAAGGAACCCAATCCATCAGCCACCAGGAGCTGCTAATTTGGGCAATGGGAATGTACAGAATCAGCAGATGATGGAGATGATGCGGGAAATGCTCAATGCTTTCAGAGAATTGAGGTTTCCTGGTCCAAGGGGAGGAGTTCATCACTTGAACAACCCGCTCCCTTTCCCTGTAGGGCCACAAGAATTCGGTTTTCCATACCAGATGGACTATGCCCAACCAAGAATGGCCCCATATTATGGAAGACCACCACAAATGGGGCCAGTGAACCCAGAAGGCAATCCAGCTTATGGGTATCAACAGCATCAGCAAAATGGGAGACCACCACCACAAATGGGGCCAGTGAACCCAGAAGGCAATCCAGCTTATGGGTATCAACAGCATCAGCAAAACGGGAGACCACCGCCACAAATGGGACCAGTAAACCCAGAAGGCAATCCAGATTATGGGTACCAGCAACATCAACAAAATGGCCGACCACTGTCTCCCCAGCAGCATGGAATACCACCACCATTCCAGGAACGGGAGGGAGCAGCATATTTCCAACAACGTCGTGGACCTCCCATGGGACCACAGAGACAGCCAGCCTATCAAAATGACCAACGAGGAGCTGAGCCTGAAAGGGGGCAAGATGATGATATCCGGTGGGATAGATTACCACGCCGACCGGTGAGAGAATCTTTGAAGTTGTCTAAGCCCACGTTCGACGGAAATTTACGGAACGGAAACCCCCGGAAATTCGTTATGATGTTCGAGGAGCTCGCTCGTATGGAAGAGTACAGCCCTTTCGAAGCCCATCTAGCATTCTTGGCTTGTCTAAGGGGAGATGCAGCCCGTTGGGGAAGTTTGTCCAATGCCAGATCCTATGAGCAGCTGGTAGTGTCATTCCTGATGAAGTATTGGTCTCCATTGATTCAGCAGGACTGCATGACCTACATTGTGGCTGGCAAATATGAACAAAAACAGGATGAGTCTATGGAGACATATTGCTTAACCTGGTCAACTCATGCACAGTATTTCGATCATGACATGGGGGAAAAATGGTTCATTAAACACATCAAGCGCCATTTTCCTCAACGCGTATCTGATCATATTGATGCACGTGATGCACAAACGACAGAAGCAGTGATAAACATTCTAGCAGAACTTGATGGGGCATCACAAGTATGGAACAAAGCAAAGGAGCTGAGAGACGAGAAAAGACATGAATGGGCGACAAGTAAAAAGGAAGCAGAAAATAAATCTGACAACAAACCACGGGACAACAAGCCATTCAAGAAACCATGGGAAAATAAGGGAAATGACAAGACCCAGAATAAACCCGCGGAAGCGGACGATAAGAAAGATAAAAATCCCAGGGTCAGAACAAATGCCAGCTCGTCAGCAGACAACTTACCAGATCCTGGGGAGGAGGCCATGCCTGAAGGAAATGAAGGGCAAGAACCAGATGACGACAGTCTTGCCGAGACTGAGTCAATATCATCCATAGGAGAAGATGAAGAGGGATATGAATCCGACGAAGAATTACCCGAGGAAAACTCAGAGATTCTCTGGAACGAGAGAAATGGTCATAACGCGTGGCAAAATGATGTGGATACTGAAGAGGAGGAAGAACTTGATCAACAAAATCCAGATGCTGGTAACGCCATAGCCATGGTGAACGATCCTTCACCAGAGCAGTCACAGGCCCTGGGAAGGATTTTCGGGAAATACGGAAGGTCTCCACGCATCCTGGTCAGTTTTGATGAATACTCGTCTGAGGCACTGATTGATACTGGAGCAGAAGTATCTGCTATCTCACCAGGTGCTTTAGAAGAACTCGAGGAAGCAGAAATTCGATTCAGACAAATCCCATTTCCTGCTACCAAGCTGACTGGAGCATTTGGAGGGAAAAGTATTCCAGTCAAGAGTCAGGTGTTGCTTGAGTTTATAGTTGAAGGGGAGAAACTGGAATGCCATTGCTTGGTGATAAAAGGACTCTCGACTTTATTGATATTAGGATTTAACTTTTTTCAAAAATATCATTGTATTATTGATTGTCATCAAGGGGTTTTGATGACGAAGAATCCAGACGTGAGGACAGAATTAATCAAATTGAGTCCTGTGGTAATTCAGATGATGTCAGAGTTGGATATCAAATTCTACATGATGAAGGATCCTGATTTATTACTGGAAAATTTGTTTAAAAGTTATCCGAAACTATTCGCTGAAGAATTAGGATGCATTAAAAATTATGAACATGTGATAGAAATGCACGATGAAAGGCCTTATAAAGCCCCAATTTATCCAATCCCTGAGGTGTTGTTACCTGAGGTTAAAGAAATAATCCAAGGTTTGGAAGATCAACATGTGATTTCCAAGGCCCCAACGGAGTTCATTAACCCGCTGGTGGCAGTAAGAAAGTCAAATGGGAAATTAAGAGTGTGTATCGATGCCAGAAACCTAAATGCAAGAATGAAAGAGGACCACGCCCAGCCACCAACGATTGAAGAGATTCTGGGTAGACTAGATGAAAGGGTAGTGTTTTCAGCACTGGATCTTACCAATGCTTTTCATCAAGTGATGTTGAGCGAAGAAAGCCGGAAATACACTGGATTTCGTTTTCTGACCCAGACATACGTATACAACAGACTCCCTTTTGGTTTGAAAACCTCAGGTGCATCATTCACACGAGCATTGGATTCAGTGTTGGGAAATAAAGTGGATGATTGTACATTGACTTATCTGGATGATATATTGATACTTTCAAACTCCTATGAGGAACATGAAAAAGACTTGATTCGAGTTCTAAGTCTGTTGGAAGCAGGTGGGATTGTGTTGGGAAAAGAAAAGTGTGTTTTTTTTGCGGAAGAAGTCAAGTTTTTGGGTCACAAGTTCGGAAAAGGACAACTGCACATGTTAGAAGAAACCGTGGAAAATATCTGCAATTTTCCTATACCCAGAAAAAAGAAGGATATCCAAGCTTTTTTGGGTTTGGTGAATTGGGATAGACGGTATGTAGAAATGTTATCAGAATATACCAGACCATTGGAGAAACTGCTCAGCAAGACAAACAAGATTAAATGGGAACAAGAGCACCAGGAAGCATTTGACAAAGTCAAGGATGCGTTCAGAAATGCAAAGGCTCTCACGCTAATAAGAAGAGACCGGGATTTTGGCATACAAACAGACGCGTCTAAGATTGGACTAGGTGCCAGACTTTTTCAATTTGATGATGATGGGGAATATACAGTGGCATACGCTAGCAGATCACTTAGAGACGCTGAAACCAGGTACACTACTACTGAGCAAGAATGTTTGGCAGTAATATGGGCTTTAAAAAAATGGCGAGTGCATCTTTATGGTCGTAGAATTTTGGTTAAAACAGATCACAAAGCATTGACATTCGTGCAGTCTTGTAGATCTGTGAGTGATAGATTAACCCGATGGCTTCTGTATATTGCAGAATATAACATTGAATGGGTGCATATCACGGGTAAACAGAATTCAGTAGCAGACACATTATCACGTCATCCAATCCCATCACCAGAAGAAGTAGAGGTCATTGAGATACGCTTGCTAGTGGCAAAAGATGAAGGATTAATGTGGGATGGATGGAAGGAGCGAATCATCAGGGCACAACAGGAAGATAAGGTCGTATTAAAAACACCTGAGAAATTTCATCAATTTTCCGGTTTATCTTGGATTTTGACGAAACGAGGCTGGAGACTGTACATACCTGATGGGATTGCTGATGAATTAATAGAACAAACACATAAATTCCTAGCACACTTTGGTACTGACAAAGTGGTGAATTGGTTAGACGAGTTTTTTCTAATTAAAAATATAAACAAATTGACGAGAGATATTGTTGCATCTTGTGATGTGTGTCAAAAGACAAAAATCTACAACAGAAGTGTCAAGGGAGAATCCTTTTACAAATTACCAAATGAACCCGGAGAAGAATTGTCAATTGACATTTTTGGTGAACTTCCCCGTGCTAAACTCGGGGTCAAGTATATTCTCGTCATCATGGACAAGTTCTCCAAATTCACCAAGCTCTATCCCATCAGAGACCAGACAGCTGAAACGGTGTCAAGAATACTCAAAGAAAAGTATTGTAAGACGTATGGAACTCCTAAACGTCTGCTAACAGATAGAGGAACTCAATTCACTGGAGATTGTTGGAAACAAACGGCAGATGAATTGGGAATTGAGGTAACTTGGACAACTCCCTACAATCCGCAGTCAAACCCAGTGGGAAGAGTGATGAGAGAGTTGGGAAGGATGATCAGGGTGTATGCTAATGAGAAGCATACCTGCTGGGATCAGGTCATTCCTCGCATGGAACAGACAATTAATTCAACACACCATTCCAGCACCAAGTTTAAACCTGGGTTTTTACAAGGTGTAGAATCAGACAACTTGAGAATTCCAGCATGGATAAATCTGTCTGATAAAGAGAAAGGTAATTTCCCAAAAATTACACAAACAGATAAAAAAATTCAGGAAGACCCAGGAATGAGTACTGAGGACACTATTTATGTGATAACACGATCAGGAAAGAATCTGCAACAAAATAATAAAGAAGCATTACGCCAATCAGCAATTATTGAGGCAAGGGAAAACCTGAAGAAAGCTGCAATTAAAAGATATGGGAGATCAATATTCAACGAGACAGTGAAAAAATATCAAATAGGTGATAAAGTATTAGTAAAGGTCCACCGACTATCCAATAAATCCAAAAAAGAATGTAAAAAACTGCATTTGATTTTTGACGGACCTTATGTGATACGAAAAATAATTGAGAAAAACGCGGTGGTTTTGGAAGGCCCAGATAAAGCGTTAAAGGGAACTTTTAACCAGTGACAATTGCGGCCGTATCGCGAACGACTATTGGGAAAAGTCCAACCAGTAATATCAGGAATATTCCTAGGGAATTTCGTACCATGGGATGGCAACACTACAGTGAGAAGTGGAGGGGCGGACCTTTCACGTAAACGTTTCATTCTCCTTACAACCGAGGAGCGAACAACACGTGTGGAAAAAGACAGAGTTAAAATGAATCCAGAAGCGAGTAGAGTATTGAGAGAGGTATTGGCTGTGGAGGAAGAAATGATTGAGACAAGCCGTACATATTTAGAGGTAATTGATTATGTAAATAATAACATGGCCAATATAATCAGACAAATCCAAGAACGCCCGGGTGTTGGTGCAGTGCCACGTGCACGTAACCAGAACGCACCAATAATTCCAAGAGATGATATTATTGCTGAGCCCATGGCTGAAGCACAAGGGATAGTTAATCTCGCACATGATAATAACGAACACGAGGTTATGTTGATTGAGCCAGGTGAAAATAACCTCGAAGCACAAGGACCAAATAACCCAGTACTTGACGAGGGTGAGGTTATGTTTAATGGGCCATGTGCACATAACCCCGAAGCACAAGGGCCAAATGATCCAGGGCTTGATAATAATGGACATGAGGCCGCGGTTATCGAACCACATGTGTATAACCTCGAAATACCAGGGACAATGGAATCTGAATCTATCAGTGGTGAACGTGTAGGAGGAAATTTAGTGCCACGTACACATAACCTCAATGTACAGATGATTCCAAACAAGAGCGACCTCATTGGGCCAAGATCCGAAACACAAGAGCAAAGAGATCCATTATTGATCAATGACGCACATGAAGCGCAAACAGAAGACATTTTAGAATTGTCCATGAGACACATCCATGCAGATTGGCATGGGCTGGGCCAAGAGGAAGTTGATCTGGTAAACCAGGAGGTTTTGAAGATGGACAACGGGGGGCTGGCGCCAGCAGACATGTTCGAAAATATTTTTGTTGCTGGAGGCCCATGGCCGGAGCTGTCCTCAGAACCAGAGCAGGTTGTCGACTTAGGGCTAATGGAGAATATGACTGCAGATGAATTGGTCGAAGCTAACATAAATGCCGACTTTGGGGCAGTTGAAGGATTGGCAGAAATCCAGACAAGTCCAGCCAGAGCAAGTCTACCCACGTCCGATATGGGACTATACTATGATGCAGCCGGAATTCGTAACTGGGTACAACAGGTGAACGAGCATTTCCCACCTACACCCATGATACGAGTGGTTGATGAAGAAGAGTTAATGCCGGCTATGGAGCCAGGCAGGATCAGGATGTCTGTATACCCATACAACACCAGGTACATGGGAGTGCCGGCCAACAGATACGAAAACGATGAGCCAGAAGAGGAGCCAGATGAGGAGGAAAAACTTGTGTGGAAGGGAAAGTCCAAGAAAAGGAATGTCGAGCCATAATTATTACAACGTAATTCTCTAAATGTTTCGTCGTATATCATAATTTTCTTTTGCGGTTTGGCAGTGCTGCGCAAACCAATCTAAATTTATTTTATATTTTTTCTTTCTTTTGTTCTTTTTTTTTTTCCATTTTCATTATTTTATATTATCTGGCAAGGCATAAGGACAAGTCGATTGGGTTCATCTTAAAGTTTGTTTTACGATTTTTATTTTCTTTTTTAAGAAAAAAAAAAAGGGGAAAAATATATAATAATAAAACTTGTTTCGTATTCCAAGCGCTAGCTATGGAAATTTATTTTGTAAAAGAGGAGGGGGTGTAAAGAAGGTAATGAGCAGAATGGAAAGGAAAAGGGATATTTCAGGTTTGACTTACACTAGTTTGAAAAAAAAAAAAAAAAAAAAAAAAAAAAAAACCCACAAAACCTCCGAGCGTATGATTAAATTTAGTCTATTTTTAAGTGGCATCTTGTATTTTATACTTTTTAAAAAAAAAAAAAAAACAACGATTTCTCATTTTTCAATAAACGAATAAATTAAAATTATCTAAGAATGTATGTTTAAATAAAATATAGAACTTCATAACGCTGGTTAATCAGACGGGTTGATTAACAAGCGAAGGGGAGTATGTGACAGCACGGGAAAAGTCCGGTATGGACAGGTTATGTTGCTCGTGCTGCCATCTAGTTTTTAGAGACGGATGTATGGGTGTATGTCGGTGGGGCGGACAACGGGTAAGGTGCTGCCCTCTGAACAAGAGAGGGTTGCGTTTGTTTTTTTTTTATATATAGAATTCGTAACGGATTAATTAAATAACTCAATTAATCAATTAAAAGGGAGTACGAACCGAAAAGATTGGATAAATGAAATCAGGATAACCTGGGGATTATGTGGAACTAAGATTTTAAATTGTGAGCCTGAAATTACGCGTTATCCGTTAATTATGGGGCTACTGAAGAAAAACATATATTAAAGTAATCCCAATGAAGTGGGGATTATGTTGATTATAATCATTATGGTAAATATTGGGAATCTTAGGAAGTAAGCAGGAAAGGGGTTTAGCAACTGCCGGATTGCATTAAAGTAATCCCCAAAGAAAGGGGATTTCGTACATATAGTTGTAATGAATGAAAATTAACAATTAATTGATTAAGAAAAATCATAGTCTAGTAGACTATATAAGGAGCGCGCGGAACGCAGGGCGGGCAGTCTTACTCGAAATCCCGAACGCGACGGAACGTCCTCCATAAAAAATAATTACTGTTTGTCGATAAAACAGTTTTCATAGCGCGTAGAATTAAATATAAGTGTTTAAAAATAAACTCGTGGACATTTAAACTAGTGAACTAAATATAGAATCATAAGAATAAGTTAATTAAGTTTGGTTTCTTGTTAAGAATAAACGTAATAAGTACGTGATGATTATCATAATAATCATCGTAATAAATTAAGAGTAATTGAGTGTGTGCAGTTAGACGAAGTTAATTAAAATTATTAATAAGATTAAATTGATCAAGTGTTTTCTTTTATAACTAATAAAAAATAAGGACTACGTGTATTTTCATCAATGTGTTTATTAAATAAAGAACGATTAGTTTTGTTAACAATAATAGTTTTGGTGTTTTTAATTATTATAAAAAACACATGGCGACCGGATCTGCAGGTAACCAGGTTGACTGGACTGATTGAATTAAAATTAATTCAATAAGTCAGGGCAACTGCAGGACCGAATATTAATCAATCGGTTAATATTCGTCCGTACGGTTACACAGTAAACATTAAAACATGACACAAAAAATTTTTTGCAACATAATGAGTCAAAACTTTAAATTATATAAGGTAATATATGAAAAAGCAATATTTTTGATATATATGTTGTAACGCCATATTTGCGTTACAATCGTTTTTTTTTTAAGACCGGTATCGCGATGAAATTTTTTTTTTTTATCCCCCAGAACGGAGTGTCCGAGAAACGAGAAACGATATTTTTTTATTTTTCGAACTAATTTATTTGATTTATTTCCGCCTTGAATATTCCCGCTCTTGCCGGAGTTCTTCTTCACATCGGAAGGAGGTGCCTACAGACGGACAGGATCATAGAGAGCTGCTGAAGGAAGTTATCGATGCAGAAAACGGAAATCGATGGGAGGAGTTTTCGATGGACTCTCAGTTGTGACGTCCGTCTGTTTTATCATTAACTTAATTTCGGGGCTAAATAAATTCTTAGAAAAGTTACTCAACGAATTTCTATTCAAAGGGACTTTTCTAGAAGAACATAAAAATTTGGAGATATCATGCTGTATCTCATTCTTATTCTATCCGTATTTTTTCCGTTTTTACGACTCTCCCAAAATAGAGGTCGATGCACTTACGCGAGCGTGAGAGCGACAGCTGATGCGTTTGGGTTAAGCCCGCGCGCTCTGTCTCTCTCTCTTTTATGCGTTTTTCATCCGGCTCTATGATAGCCTCACGCGTAGCACAACAGCCGAAATAGAATTCTTTTCTATTCGTTGTGTAAATAAAAAACATATAAATGAACAGAACACACTTGGTGTTACTGTTTCTAAAAGCTGATAAGGCAATTAAAATGCACCAGGGAATAGGAAAGTATTATAAAAAAAAGGAGAACTGTGGGAGACCAAATGTTTTTCGACTAAGAATAAAGAAAAATGAGTGCCTAACGGAAATAGAAATTTTAAGTAAGATCAAAAATAAAATATCCGTTAGTTAAATAAACGAAAAGAATATTAAAAAGTCGAGTCGAATAAAAGAGAATAAATTAATAAATAAGGAATGTTCTCGAAAACTCAATAACAAAATAACGAAAAATATTCAATAATATTCAATACTTTGAAATACATTTTCAGTAAAGATAAATTAAATAAATTACGAGAATATTGAATACTCTCGAATCCAAGATTCAAAAATTAAACAAAATTTAAGAATAAAAAGTACGAATAATAAAAATGCAATTATTGAGAGTAAAATTAAAATTAAATGTAGAAACTAATAAACGAATGAACGGAAATAATTCAAACATAAAAAGAAGAAAAATAAATAGTAATAAAGAAAAGAATGAGATGTTGGGAAATAATTAGTAATAAAAGATGAAGATCTAAAAACAAATGAAATTAATAATTGAACTTCATGAAAAGAAATAAATAAAAGTCAATATGATAAAATTGGTAATCTTTGTAAAAATGGAATTTGCTAACAAGTTCAATTGTGAAAATATAAAAAGAATATTTCAAACAATTATACTTTTAATAGAGGAAAAGAAAATATAACAATTATACAATTTAAGAAATAATTTTATTAAATAGAAATTAAAAATTATTTCATTAAATAATTTAGGTTTGAGGAAAGGAAATGGTTGTGGACGGAAAGTGGGCATTCCCGAAGCAACGTGGTTGGTTATTTAAAAACTTTAAATAGCCTCCCACATGTTACTTGGTCTATGATCCCATGCGGAGGGAGTGTACGTTCCCGATGCATCGGATCTACCAAGATAGGAGGAAGGGAAAGTCAAGGCTAAGGGCTACGCTTCATTGGCTCTGAATTTCCCTACCCTAGAAAAAGGTAAAGGAAATTGAGTCAACCGAGGTTTCGTCTAGCAGAAAGAAACAACCAAAAGTCAGTTGTGAACTCGCCACCTAAAGTTAAAAATTAAAATTGAGATACCCGCGTCTCTCTTGAAACTTTTTGAAAAAACTTAGAAACATTTTGGATTTTTAGAAAAGACTTAGACTTTTGCCGTCAAGTCAGAATTATTCTGAGAATAGATTTTACTCGTCTTTGAGAGAATTCACTTGTAAATTCATTGAGAACTACTTTTTGAACATCGGAAATTAAAATTGAAATCAATTATATTTTCGAAAAATCCAATCACGATTATCAAAGCAAATTGACCCAAGTATTCCTTTATTTTTCGAGAAATTAAATTAATCCTAAACCAAGTAATTTCAACCGAAATCGCGTCATCATCCGGAAACAGAAGTGTCAATAAGACCAAGTCCGGTGCTGCAAACTTGAGACGAACTTCCATTGAAGTTGCTTGGGCTACAGTAAGTCGGCAATATTTTTCATCTATTTTTATAAATTGAATTTTGGGTTTTATTTTGAAAATATAGACCTCTATGGTCAATTTAAACCAAAATTGAATTTAGTACTATTATTCAACCCTAACCAAAGACCATTTCAGAAAATAAACTCCAATCCAGTCTATTTGCCGAAAGGTAAGGGCGAAAACGGAGGCTGAGACGCATCTAGTCAACTTCTGAGTGTTGAAGTAGAATTTGATTATTTAATTAAATTTCTTTCTTCAATTGAAAATAACTTTGACACTCGGACGTGACACAGTTTTAATTGGCGGATAATGGAGAAAATCAAGGACGTCTGAATATTACAATTAATTGAATAATAATTAATTGCCATAATTATTAATTAAGTTATGATTATGTAAATTTATTTCGGAATTTTTGACGTTGAATTTTAAGACGTTTTCTTTTATCATGAATTTAATTACCGGATTAAAAATAAAACAATACCGGCGATAAAGGAAAGTCTCAAACGTCATTGGATGATTAATTAAGGGAAGAGCCACCTGTGGTCTAATTCGCGACGCACGCCGGCGTCTTCCCTCACTTTCCCTTTTGGTGGCAGAAAATACCGACGTGTTTTTCGTTGTGAAAATTCTAAGCAATTACCGTTGCAATTAATAAATTAACGTTGCATTGAAAGCAAAGATTTACCGAGGACTAATTGAGGAATTTCTTGGACGATTACCGGGGAAATTGGAGGCATAGTTTGGCTTCGAGGTTATCAACAACACTCCGGTAAGCGTGTGATTATTCTCGGCATAATTTTGACATATATTTGTTAGCGTCGTTTTTCGACGCCGGTAACCACCATTTTCGGATTTTTCATGGCGTGTTAGTTTTTTTTTTATTGTGTCGTGAATTTGAATAAACGCGAATTAATTAAAGTTTTCTCGTTTCTCGCTAATTATTTTCATGATTTTTTTCGGAAATTATTATTGTCGGGAATCAAAGAATTTATTGTGATTTATGATTTTTTTTTGTATTTCGAAAATTGGCGTTTTGAAGGATTTTCAGTGATATTTTTTTTATATGATAAATATTATTTTTTATTATTATTATTATATTTATTGACGACGATTGCGGTCGTATAAATTTCATTTATTAATTTTATTTTATTTTTTCTATTTTTTTTGTCATCGCTGAAAATCATAAAGGCGGATTTTCATGGGACGCCGGTCACCCATATAGAATTGCTTCAAATTTTGACTCTTGAATTCTTGACTATTTTCTTCTAACGACAATTCGAATAGTGTTGTTTAATTTTTGTTTCGTCGTGTTGGTGAGAATTTGTCTGGACTTTTGAATTAATTCTGGTTTTAATTATTTTTTTTATTAATTATTTTTTTTTGGAAACTTTGATTGTATCGAATCATGAGTGATTGATTGTGTAAAACATTTCGACAATAACGGCGATAATTTTAATTGTTTAAACAAATTTGAAATTCAGTAACGAATTATTTCATTTATTCTGATTATTGTAATTTCAATTCATTTTTTTTAAAAGAGCAGAGGTTTTAAAAAAAGGATAACGCTCTAATTATAATTCCGAAATGAAATTGATTTCTTTATTTTTTTATATTTCTCGAAATCTGTATTCCTAGTCCAATCTTTACAAGTGACGTTGTGAATCCAGCCGCCTCCGCGGTCATTAAGATCTAGGGATCTTTCTGTTGCTGACTAGTCGGAAATTCACCTGGGAATTATTTGATTCATTTTGGTTTTCTTTTGAATTTTGATTTCGGACGAAAGGTCGTCCTGGCGCCCAACAATTAACGTTGTTTGATTTTTTATTTTTGGATTTTAAATATTTTGATTTTGTTTTTGAGTTTCACGAATTTGTTGATTGCCGTGGATTGAAAAATACGTGACAATGTATAATAGATTGAAAGAATTTCTGTTAATAATGATTATGACAATTTTGTAATTTGAATAATTTGTCCATAGATGAATAAAAATTAGTATCCTGAAGAGGGCTTCACATCGAAGCCGAAACGTTGATACTGAATAATTGAAATTTATTATTTAATTGTAAAATCTGCAGAGACCTAAAAGGCCACCATCGTAAAGTAAAAAGGAAGAGACTCCGGCACCGCACCCCTTACTGCTACCAATGCCGTCAAAAGGGGCACCCTTGGTGGGAGTGTGGGAAAGAGGCGAAGGAGCCCTTCTGCCATCTCTGCGGGCTCGTGAGGGCTGAGGCCAGGGATGGACACGACTGCAGGGCGAGGGCATCATCCTTGGGCAGCCGGCAAGAGCCCATCCCGCCACCACCACCAAGGCTGGCCAGAGCCCCCACGAGGTCCACTCAGCGGGACGTTGTTCACCCATCGGCCCGCAATGCTCCCTATGAGCTTCCAGCATCATACAGAGATCGGAGCCGGGGTGAACGATTTCCGTCAGTGGACCCGCAGAGGCAGGGGAATCGTCCGGACGACATCGACCCCCGTGCCATCGCTCGTGCTATCTTGGACGAGTGTGAGGAGCGGAGGGTACGCAGTCAGTTGGCCGAGGAGTGGCGTCGTCCGGATGCGGACGAGAGCCCAGCAGACACTTGCCGAGAGCGCCGCCGAGACGGCCGTCACGCAGGCGACAAACGTCAGTGCTAGGACCTAGTCCTAGTGCTGTTTTGTCGGCACGGAGATGGAAGGATCACCTCTCAGTGCTGTTTTGTCGGAATAACCCCTGTTCTGCTTTGCTTAAAATTAAGGGGAATTACTAGTCTTGCCATCGCCCCGACAGAGAGAATCCTTTGTCGGAGAGCGGGCCAAAGTTCGTATCGTTTGGGGAAATTAACCCCATTAGTATTTAGTTATATTTTCGTATTATTTTTTTATTTCCTTTTTTATCTCGTATCGTTTGAGGCGGCAACTCGCCCCTCACCCCACAGTATTCTTTTTTTATACACTCCTTTTTTGGTTAAGGGGCGAATCACCCCAAAAAGGCGCTCGTGATAAGACCTTAATCCATTATTTATTTTTTTGTACAAGTTTTTCGACTATTAGGGGCAAGCCACCCCTCGAGGCGCTAAGGATAAGACCTTGTAAAATCATCGTTTCGTTTGGGGAAAATAACCCCGGTTATTATTAACCTCGTTAATTATTATGGTTGTGTATATACCTTTTTCATCACCGTATCGTTTGGGGCAAACAACCCCTAGTCCCTAGGATTAAGATTTTGATACTACGAATTATACAACAATGTTATCAGACAAAACCAAATCAGGTGTTCCAATTAAAGTGATACTTAATCTAAGAGAAAAGAAAAATATTTCGTTATAAGTTAGGGAAAATCCACCCCGTGGGAGACTCTCTCACTAACCAGTAAGACTGGATGAATAAAGACTGCTCAAAGCAATAGTGATACAAAGAAAATAGAATTATTATTTGTGTTAGCCCTGAAGGGTTCGATTTAAAATGATTGAATATTTACGAGAGATAAAAATAACTTAATTCTTTATTAACTAAGTATAATTTAAAAATAATACACGTTACTGTTTCGCGAATTAATGGCCAAGAGACTTCTCCGGCCATCGTTTATATATTATCGTTTTGTTGACGCCTTCGGTGTTGCATTACCTCACTCCCAGTGAGGTAAGCGACAACGTAAGGAGGTGGAGTAAGACTTGAAGTGCTGAGCTTGCACTTCGTAGCCTTACCAATGCCACTTCTTTGTGTTATCATTTCATAATAAAATGGAATCTTATTTTATATATTATTTGAGTCATAACATCCCTCCCCGCCAGGGAAGAAGATTTTTATCTTTTCAAAATCTTCTCCTTTGGATTATTTAACTAATTAAATTACATACAAATATATTTTTTTTTTTTTTTTTTTTTTTTACATATTATCATACTTATAATTATTTAAGGCTGATGAATTTATTTGAAACTTGTGCGGGTAGAAAGAAAGATGTTATCATGGAGGATATATAACCTCCACATTGAAAATTGATTTGAACCCTTCTTCATAGAGGAAAGGTACTATACTCCAGCGATGACCGTTGTAGGTGTTGTCCGTCGACACCAGCAGTATAGTGTTACTCCCGCAACTATGGCGAATAAGATCATCACTCCGGAGCATATTGTTGATGGATGTGTGATGAATTCCCGATACTTAAATGAGGAATTATTCTCTTCTAGTTTTTGTTTTTCTCGTCCTAGTTGTAGTTGAAGTCCGTTGATTTCTCCAACATTACTTATGACGCTTTTTAGTCGGACTTCCTTCATCTGGACCCAGCTTTGGTTCAGATTCTCTTTCTCAACGTCACTCAGTGATAGATTTAACTTTGGCTGCATATGAAGATCAAATTTCATTCCTGATGACTTGCGACCTCTTATTGTGAAATCTGATGTTACGATTTCACAGAAGTCCGTCACATGAATTATTCCAGTCTCTTGCAGGACTTCCCTTGATTCTTCGTCTTCACATTTGACTGTGATCTCTTCTGATTGTGGAGCAGCATAAATCCAGGAATTACTTCGATGCATGGTGATCAGCATTAGATGTTTAAGAGGCAAGTATTTTGATACACAGACCTCTGGCACCTCTCCTGGACTAGAGTACATTTGTACTTCACAAGGACTATATGACTTTATAGCCTGCACTGGGAATATCTCCGTACAGAGATATTGTCCACGTAATCTTTTACATTCTTTTAATTGCTGTAGTGTTAATAGAATGTATTGCTGCGTTGCCCGATGTATCGTCAGAAGTTCATTGTCCGGCTCCAAGTATGAATAAAAATCGGTCGACGTTCTCACAGGAATTCCATGTGTCATGAAAATATCGAACACTTGGAAGTTGACCAGTGGTATTTTCACGAGTGTAATGACCCGCAAGCCAACTCTGTGTACACTCACTGTTGATACCTCCTCCATTTCATATATTCCGCCGATTTTTACTTCAAATGGGAAGCTTAAACCTGTTGGCAATTGGGCCCTTTTTAATATGGTCACCAATTGATTTTCCGAAAGGATGCCTGTACTCAGTATCCTTCCTCCAGTATTCGTCAAGAGTTTGATTATCTTTGCAGCATCTCGCAGGACTCCATTCATGACCGCCTCCACTAACATGAAGTGTTCATCCAATGCCACTCGTGTTGTGAGTCGATCAGCTCCAGCATTCAATTGCTTTAAGGCTCCCTTTGTGGTTTCGAGCATGATCTGTTCATTTTGTTGAATAGTTTCCTCTGTACTTCGTAATTGAGATAATGTGGAATTGAGGATTTCAATTTGCTTTCCTGCTGTTTGGAAATGAGTTGCTTTTTCATTTTCTAATCGCTCCAATCTCTCATGAATTTCTTGAGCGTCCTCAGCATCCATGGTACTGATCAGCGATTTCACAACAGTTCCTAGGCCATCTATCAGGTCTCGCTTTCTCTTTGCAGGTTCTTCTAGCCCTAGCAATCCTAAGACAAGTTCTTGAGTCTCTTCGAATTCGGAAATCCATTGCTCTGCAATCATTTTGAAATTTTTTACGTGTTCCTTTGCAGAACCGTTATAACTCAAAACTTTCGTCTTCCAAAGATAGTCTTTCACTTGATCAGTTCTTCGAATCCAAGGTTCTATGTCGGTTGAAGCTGCGATCGTCCACTGATAGTTGCTGAGATGAAGTTTCCCAATAGGCTCAAAGTAAATCCCAGGAGTATGGACAAATTTCTGTATTATATGTCCCTCCCCCTTCACTTGCAAAAACATGATTCCTAGCATGAGGAGTATCAGAAGTTTCCACAATTTTTTTGCAATACCAGGAAGTTTTTGCGCTCAATGAACTCCAAAATTTTGAGGTCGCTGACGCAGCAACAACTTCCGATATAAAAATTCTGCGCTCCAGCCAAAAGGCACAGTTATCCGGAAGACCTCTGCGGAAGTAAACAATCGTGCGATTAAACATAAAATGGAGAAGAAGCCCATTATTCCACTAACTGATACATTGCGATCTTGGAATCGTGCGCTATCCTGTCCAGGATGCCACCAATACGGCCATACTATATCAGAATGTCGGCGTGCAATACTTCGTCCAGCTCGTAAGCCAGTGCATCCGTATTCTCGGCATGCAAAAGACGATTTTTCCTTGGAATTTCTGGTAAATACTTCTTTCATCGTTATGTTTTTCTGCACAATTGATGCCTGATTGATCTCTATTTTCTTTATGGTTTCACACGAAACAATTTTTGTTTGTCTATGTAGAAGAGGAACTATCCATATCGTCATGGATTCATGAACTTCCAATACCGGAAGCAGATCAGACGATGGAGAAAAGCCGAAAGAGAAACAAATTCTCTTCTCTGGAATGCTGAAATATTTGATAACCAAATATCTGACATTTTCAACTTGCGACGCCTCTTCGATGAGGAACCATTTCTTCAGCCATGCCATGTGCCCATTTATCACACACGAGACTACCTTCGATGTTCTATGTGTCAGCGTCGTGGCTTTATGTCTCCAGGATTCTTCTTCCTCAATGATCAATGGAATTATAACTATGGAGATATTATTGTATCTAAACTGTAACACAATTTTAGTTGATATAATAAAAACATCGATTGTCCCATGATTTCGATCGTATTTTCTAAGTTCTTTTGATAGTATTTTTTCTTGTTCCGGGGCGAAGGGACCATATAGTCATAACTCTGTGAATGGTCGAAGCTGATTCACATGGACTCGGTGTGTCTTCATTTTCTTGCCTGATCGAATCGTGTAATTGACATCGGAATTCTTCTCCACAATGGTATAAGGTCCAATCCAAGGTTGAGTTAATTTCTTTGTTTTTCCACGTCGAACTACATTGTTTTTCATTAGGACTTGATCTCCTATCTTGAACTCAACTTGTCTGGAATCTTTGTCGTATTGAGTTTTTGATTTTTCTTTCGACTCTGTGACGTTTTCTTTCGCAATTTGCCATGCTGCTCGTAATCGCTCTCGCAATTCTTGCGCATAATCATCATACGAGTACGTTAACCTTGGTGGTTGCTTAACTGACGTTGGAATTTCAGCTTGTTTTCCGTATAGAAGTTCAAACGGTGTCATTTTGGTCGATGTGTGTGGTGTCGTATTGTATATAAACATAGCGTACGGCAACCAATTATCCCAATCGGAATGTTCCTCGTCTATGAAACTTCTCAAATATTCGGCTAATGTACGATGAGATCTTTCCAGAGCTCCATTCGTCTGTGGATGATAGGCTGTTGTCTGAATCTTCTTAATTCTCAGTAATTTACAAACGTGTTTAAATAGTTCGCTTGTAAAATTTGTCCCTTGATCTGTGAGTAGTCGCTCAGGTGCACCATGCTCACAAATGATTTTTTCAACGAAAACACGTGCTATTGTAGATGCTTCTTGGTTTGGGATGGCAATAGCCTTGCTGAATTTCGTAAGAGCGTCTTGGAAAGTCAATATATATTTATTTCCCAGCTCAGACTCCGTCAGTGGTCCTACAATATCCATGGAACACTGTTCGAATGATGTTTCTGGTGTATTTGAAACGATCATTGGCACTTTTGTAGTTTTTCCCAGTTTATTCAGCTGACATTCCTTGCAATTTGTGACGTAATCTTCTACATCTCTCTTCATACCAGTCCAATGATATTTCAATTTAATTTTATCATACATTCTCTCAATTCCAAGATGTCCTCCCAAAGGTGTATCATGATATTCCTGAAGAATTATTGGGATATCAGCAACAGGTGGAGTCGTCACATCGTCATTGCACAATATCGTTGACTTGTTTTCCTCATTTTTTTCTGTCTCTTTCTTTTGCTGAGCCCGCGTCATAACAAACATTCGACTCAATGCATCAGCATTTGTATTCAATTTTCCTGCTTTATGCACCACCTCGTATTCATACTCTCCTAGTTTTAATCGCCAGTGCATTAATCTTGATCCTGGATCCTTGACGTTGGAAATCCATCTCAAGGGTCGATGATCAGTGATGACGTAGAACTTCTTCCCATAGAGATAAGGTCTGGAGTGTTTCATGCCCCATACGATAGCCAATAGCTCTTTTTCTATTGTGCTATAATTCGTCTCTGCTTCATTCAACGTTCGACTAGCGTAAGCGATAGGCAAATCTTTCCCAATTTCTCCTTGAGAAAGAACTGCTCCTATGGCTCTATTAGACGCGTCTGTTGTTAATAGAAACGGCCTGGTGAAATCTGGATACTGGAGAATCGGTGCTGTTACTAGCTTCTCCTTCAAAGTATCGAAAGCAAGTTGTTCTTTGTCACTCCAGGTCCATTTTGTTTCCTTTTTCAAGAGTTCAGTCAGTGGTTTAGCTATTTTAGAAAAATCTCTTATGAATTTTCTGTAATATCCTGCTAATCCTAGAAATGACATGACTCCTTTAGCATTTTTTTGTACAGGAAATTCCTTTACAGCCTCAATTTTAGTCGGATCTGTTTTTACACCTTCTTGGCTTATCACATGCCCTAGATAAACAACCTCTTTTCTCAGGAAATTACATTTATCTGGCTGTAATCTGAGATTTGCTTCTTTCAATTTTTGCAAAACTTCTCGTAGTCTTTCGTTGTGTTTTTTGAGAGTGGCTCCAGATATCACGATGTCATCCAAGTACACAAAGCAACGTAAGCCCTGTATTCCGGCTAAGACAGAATTCATCAATCTCTGGAACGTAGCAGCCCACCTTTGACCCCAAAAGGCAATCTATTGAATTCATAGTGTCCCAGTGGTGTTAAGAAGGCAGTTTTACATTTATCCTCCTCTTTAACTGGAATCTGATGAAATCCAGAGGCCAAATCTAGTGTTGAGAAATACTCTGCTTTTCCAAGTTGATCTAGAATTTCTGTAATATTTGGTATTGGAAATGAATCTCCAATAGTGATTTCATTTAATCTTCTGAAATCCACAACAACCCTCAGTTTAACCTTTCCAGAAGCATCAGGCTTCTTTGGAACAACCAGCAATGGCGCGTTCTATTGGCTGTGACTTGGTCTCACAACCCCATTCTCTAGCATCTCTTTGACTTGACGTTCGACTTCTTCTTTCTGTGCATGCGGCAAACGATGTGGTCGTACATTCACAATTGGCTTATCCGGCATTGTAGGGATGGAATGTTCCAAGTGATTGGTAATTCCAGGTGAATCTCCTGGAAGCTGTACGATGGAATTGTACTCTTCCAGAATCTCTAGTATGCTCTCTTTTTCTTCTCTGTTCAAATCATCTAATCGTAGATTTTCATGCAGGAGCTTGATTCGATCTTTCTTCACCGATGTCCCTCTTAATTGCATAATTTCCAATGCATCACAGTTAGGTAATTCTTCCAGGTCGACAGTCGGAGTATCCAAATAAACATTTTCGTTCGTAATATTGATTACGCAAACGATCGCTCGATTATTTTTCACTTCTGTCAGACATTCTCCAAGAAAAATTCCTTTCTGTAGTTCTCTCTTTTTTACAACACCTCGTTCTCCATTTTTTACCGCAGCCCAAATTAATTTTTCAGTTCTAGCCTCGATTTTTAGAGGTTTCCTCCCCCTGAGGAAGTTCAAACATACTCCATTAATAGAGACACTTTCTCCTGGACTTATTGATATTTTCAAGTCTTCAGCCTCAATAAAATCTTCTCCCAAAATTCCTCCTATGCATGGAAAATTGTCCGGAACAACGTGAAATAGATGTCCCAACTCCTCTCCATTCACTTGCAGATAAAGTATTGCAGTACCAATGGTTGTGGCGTCAGTATCTCCTATCCCTCTCAATAGTTTGTTCCCTGAATTTATTTTGACATCATCTTGTAAAAGTCCCGATTTGATGACGGATGCAGACGCTCCTGAATCCCATAGAAACATTGTTAGCTCTTTCAATCCTTTAGCTGGAAAAATCAGATGATTTTTTTGGGCTGATGGATCTCTTGCCTTCACCATTCTTTTTTGTACGACATTCTGACTGGATTCTTCATCTTCTACTTTTACCATTTGAATTTGGAAGGCTCCTACTGGTAAAGTATTTTCCTTCACTGCACCATCATTCTTCTTTTTGGAATTATTGAGATTTTGAGTCGTTGCATTATTGACTTTGTTTGTTGCTCCATTCTTGGCTTCAAGAATTGCAGATTCTTGTAGCCCCAATTTCTTCTTTAATCGGTAACAATTCATTGCATCATGCCCTGAATGCCCACAATATTTGCATGCTTGCGTAAAAGCGTTGACGCTGCGTCGGTCAGCAACTGGTAATATTGTTTTTCGTTGACCTCCTTTGCCATTTTTGCAATCTCTTGCAACATGGCCCAATTGACCGCAACTGAAACAACCTCCTCCAGATGATTGTCTCGCCATTGATTGTCTGTTACCTCCCTGAGAATTTCTATTATTATTATTATTAGTATTCGCAGTAGGTCTATATCTTCCCCCCAAATTGGTGGAAATAGTCTTCTCCAGTTCGATGGCCCCAATGCAAGATTCATGCAAGGTTTTATAATTGTTAGCCCTTACAAGAATTTGCACTTGGCCTCGCAAACCTTGTTCAAAATTAGCCTTTGCTAGGGTCAAAATCCCTCTTCTCAGGCCTTCTCTTCCGTTTTCATCCAAATCTGTGTTAACGGTTTGGATTGCTTCAACCAGCTCCATTGTTACGCGTTCTGCGCGTGCTGCGAACTTGCTCACATCTTCCTCAGGCCTCTGTTGAAGTTTATTAAAATCTACTTGTAGACCGATGAGAGATGTAGTTCTTCCAAGTAATGCCTCCAGTTCCCGTTTCAGCTCCTCAAAACTTGACACTTCTTTATGTTTTAATTGAATTAGTGCTTTACCTTCCAATTTACTTCCCAAAATCAAAGTGAGTAATTTATCTCGTTTCGATGGATGGACCATCTCCTTTGCAGTGTCGCAAGAGCGCTGAAAAGCTGCTAATTTTTCCCAACTTTCCCCATTGTAGTCTCGTACTAACTGCAAAGCTGATTTGAGGCTAAGAAATTCCTCATTATCTGCTTCATTGGAATTTCTGTCTGTTCTCTGCCTCAATCCCCAGTTTTCAGTGTCACGTGTGTGGAGTCTTCTACACGCATCACGTAACTGTCGTTTTAAATCTTCTTTTTCTCTTTGTTCTGCTTGAAGTACACCTTCTGCAAGATCTAATTGTCGTAGAACGTCATCTGCCAGGGCTCCTCTCTCGGTATCATTTTCCCAAGCTAGTCGCATTTCGTTGCGCAGTCGATTGTTTTCTTTTCTAAGCAGTTGTTCGGTAGTGAGTTCTGGCGTAAAATTCCCCACCAGTAAAGATCCTCCGGGAACTGAAAACGGTGTCCTCAAATTAGGAGTACTGAATTCTTCATCGATGATGGGCGAATTCTCTACATCCTGTCGTGTAGTCGAATTCCTAACTTGACCATTTATGGTCCTCATCCCTGCAATTTCCACAGCTTCTCCGTCAACTCCACGTTGATCCATGTTGTTGAGCAAGCTTCCGTCAAACGATTGATTATAAACGCGTTGAGTTTCCACTCCACGTGAATATCTTTCTCTATCGTTATTTTCTACGTCTGCAGACGTCTGGTTTTCCGGTACAGGACTCAAATTTCCAAAATGCAATGTTCTCCTAGCGGCAGGGCGCATCTGATTTAGTGCACCACGTAAATTGCCGACAATCCCTGAGAACGATGTCTGACTCATTCGAAGTCAATATAATTTCTTCGAGAAAGAAATTATTCTCCATCTCAACAGAAAATAAATCAGCTGTCTATCTCTGAAGACCCTTCTGCTGATTCCTCACGTTATTTGATAACGTCTAGTTCTTCTCTCGAGAGTAAAAAAAATAACAATAGTAACGCAAAAGTTAAATAAAAAAATTTAAAAAATTTCTCTCCGCGTAAAATTCCTGACAGTGGTTGATCAGGCCGCTGTCTAAACTTCGCTGCCACCAAAATGTTAGCCCTGAAGGGTTCGATTTAAAATGATTGAATATTTACGAGAGATAAAAATAATTTAATTCTTTATTAACTAAGTATAATTTAAAAATAATACACGTTACTGTTTCGCGAATTAATGGCCAAGAGACTTCTCCGGCCATTGTTTATATATTATCGTTTTGTTGACGCCTTCGGTGTTGCATTACCTCACTCCCAGTGAGGTAAGCGACAACGTATGGAGGTGGAGTAAGACTTGAAGTGCTGAGCTTGCACTTCGTAGCCTTACCAATGCCACTTCTTTGTGTTATCATTTCATAATAAAATGGAATCTTATTTTATATATTATTTGGGTCATAACATTTGACTACCCTTCGATCGAAGTTATTTTCAGGTCGTGGGTTCGAACTTTGGGTTTTCGTTTAGGATTCCGCGTTGGTTAATGGGTTAAGGAGGCTGAAGAGGAGCAGTACCCGAGGATGATTGGAGGGCCCAGAAGGAGCCAACCGGGGACAGGCTCACCGTTCAGCCCAGTTCCAAGGTGGGTGACTGCGGAAGTGGGGTAGAGACACCCCCGCTCCGAATAATAGGATCGAGAAACTTATTAGGCATTTAAGGGTTACGTTTGGCGGACTGGAACGCAGTTCCAGATGGCCGGGTTCAGTTCAGTTGGTGGACCGGAACTAAGTTCCGGATGGCTATCAGTAGTATTGGGTTAATAGAGTTAAGTTACGACACTCTCGAGCCCGGGAGAAGCAGCCCCAAACCCGGAGCACAAGTAAGTTAAGATAATTATATCTCATAGATAATAAGCTAAGAAATGATAAGACGATGACGAGAATAGGTTGAAAACAGCAAGATGATCGTGAGAAATCGTGAAACACCGTAAGACGATCGCGAGAAATCGTGAAACACAACCAGATGATCGCGAGAAATCGTGAAACACAACCAGATGATCGCGAGAAATCGTGAAACACAGCCAGATAATCGCGAGAAATCGTGAAATGAACAGCAAGATGATCGCGAGAAATCGCGAAACACAGCCAGATGATCGCGAGAAATCGTGCTAATCACCCGAAAAACCTTACCCCGACGCTTCGGCAACGGGAGGGGGTGCGACGGAATCCAATAATTCCGTCGGCAGAAATGCCCACTTTACTTAAAGGGGGAAAGAATTCAATTCTTTCTCCCATTCGAATATTCGCAGGCAACGTTCGGCCGAGGTTCGTAACACTTCGTGGCCACCCGAAAGCCACGAAGTGCGTACGCAGAGTCGGAGTGCGCACTCAGCCAAAAAAGGTGCGCACGCAACTCAAGAGAAGCGCACGCATCTCCGGACACGCCGCCATGTTCTCGTGCATGGCGACGTGAAACCAGTTGCATCCGGGACTTTATCGTGAGCACAACGAGTGCCAAAAGTGCTTGAAAAACCACGCGATAATAAAGTGCGAAAAAGAAAAAAAAAATTGTGACGTGCAGGAGTAACTCTCACAACCCCAGGACAACCCCAACAACCTCAGAGGGCTGTATACGAGGGCTGGGACGAGTGGAGGACGTGAGGAAGGGTGATTAACCCCCAAACCGCAGCACGAGGGAAAACACCCAACGTGAGTCGATTTCTGTTAACACGCGGTCGAGTCCATTGATTGTTTTATCAAATTTTTTTTATTAATGTCTCGTGAATAATTATTGAATAATCCGAATCAATTAATTGATAAGGTAATTAACTCTCACGTTTCGAAATCAACCCTCCGAGGGGATTGTGCTGTGCACGCGCGTATTCACCGGCGTTTTCTCGTTTCCACGAATTTTCAGCATTCGCGTCGCCGATGGGAGACTCCATTATTGCGTGGGGGTGTTAGGTAGTTGGCGTCTGTCCAAATTTGCACCCCTAATGCACCCGGCTCTTCGCAACTCCCCTTGGGCCTAACCCAGGGGTATAATTTATTGTCGAGTGGGGCTCGGATATCCATTGTCCGAAAACCACCCCCAAATCACATAGGGCTAACTCCCTTGGGTTTTCCCGTGATTTGGGGACGATATTCTTTGTCATGTGGGGCTCGGATATCCATTGTCCGAAAACCACCCCCAAATCACATAGGGCTAACTCCCTTGGATTTTCTCGTGATTTGGGGACGATATTCTTTGTCGTGTAGGGCTCGGATATTCATTGTCTGAAGTCCACCCCCAAATCAAATAGGGCATAATACCCTGGATTTGCCCCATGATTTGGAGGACGATACGAATTGGTCGAGTGGTGCTTGGATACCCGTTGTCCAAAAACCACCCCACCCCCCTTCGGAGAATCAGTTGGATTTTCCGGGGGATTCGGGGTAAACGACTAGTCATTGAGGGGCGCTCGGGTATCTGTTGCCCAAAACCACCCCTAGGTCACAATCGGGAAATCCTGTTGATTTCTCGGGTGATTTGGGGAAGAAATGTGGTAGTCGAACGCCCCGTGGGTATCTTTTGCCCAAAACCACCCCTAAAATCACCATCGGGAAATCCCATTCACTTCTCGGGTGATTTGAGGAGGGAAAGCCGCTGTCGAACGCCTCGTGGGTATCTTTTGCCCCAAAACAACCCCTAATCCAGAAAAGCGGATCCTTTTGGTTTTTCGCCGGATTTGGGGCAGCGGTGGATTCGTTGACGGGCTCATTTGGGTCCTTTGCTCCAAACCACCCTCAAATCTCACTCGAGTCAATCCTCTGGATGGTTCGCTCGATTTGGGATGGTGATCGGGTAGTGGCGGATCCTCCTGAGGCCGTTCGCCACAACCCACCCCCGACTCAACCTTGAGACTCTTCTGAGGTCTCGTATGAGTTGGGGTTGTCCCCGATGAAGGAAGGGCTCTATTGGAGGGCCAGATAAAGGGACTGCCCCAGAGTGGTTCCACTCAGACGCCGTGGTCAGGAGACCACCCCTCAGCGCACGAAGCACGGATGACATGGACCAATGGATTTGCGCCCTCCCCTATGTTATTACTATTATTATTATTATTATTATTATTATTATTATTATTATTATCATTATTATTATTATTATTATTATTATTATTATTATTATTATTATCATTATTATTATTATTATTATTATTATTATTATTATTATTATTATTCTATGTACTCATTGTTGCCGATTGTTGGGATTACAATAGTGGAACACGTAAGGAGAACCTTTGCGTTTTATTTTGAGTTACTCCTGTTATCCCATCTTTCCCTACGAATCCACCCCTCTCTCCACAACCATGTACTGAGCTGCCGAGAGGTGGTCCCGTACCCTTCCACCCTCTTTAGTTTAGGTCTTCGATTATCGTTACGTTTACGGTTTTCGTTTAGGTTTAGAGGATGATTAGGTTTAGGTTTTAACTTGTTGGCTGGAGTCATTGCGGTGTTGGTCCCGCCGAATCAGACCAACTGGCGCCCATTTTAGCCCCTGCGGGGGAGTTTTAGTTTTAGGTTCATAAGGGGGTTGGGAAGGGACGAAGGTGTCGGGGTTTTCCGAATAGGCCGGAAAATGTCACGTCACAGTCTACAAAAAAGGTCTCTCGCTAAATTGTCATAAATTCATTAATTTGCAAGTTATTTGCAAAATAATGAACTATGTACACGGACGAGGTATGTCATGCACTGTAACGTGATATTTCATCGCGTTACTTTAATTTCGTCTGGGCGTGTTAATTTATTAATGGAATTTAATTCGCGTCCGAAACGAGGATCCAAATTTCTGTCAATGAGAGATCATTTAGTTATTAATTTTCTTTTCTAATAATATTGTATTATTTTCTCTAATTTTGAACTTTACCGCTCATTGGCGATAATCTTCATAATGAGCGGAAGAGGGCAGCACCACCTGGAGCGGAATTACTCAGCGAGAAAAGGGGCCAAAGATTTTATTAATGGAAAATTGAATTGGATCACTGAATTGCTCTTCATCGGATGAGCAGACGAGAGGAAGAGTCTGGAGAAGGGTCCAGCATCATGAGTCACCAGTGGGGACTGATAATACTCCATAAATTGTTAATTTTGGAGTCTCTCGTCTATCATCCTTGGAAACTGCAATTCAAATTTGACCAACTAACAGTCACCTGTTGACGTCACGTGCGTCGACCAATCACAGCCTGCCACGCTGGAGTTTTTCGTGCCGGCCGGCGTCTTCTCTCAACGAGAACAACATGGCTTGATTCTCGTTTTGGACGCGTGCTCGTTTGGTTGACAAATATTTTTGTCACCTTTATTTTGAGATAAACTTTGAGACATTGTGGAATATTTTATAATAATATCGTTCAGAAAAATTCACTGAACATTTTGAGATATTAATTTGTTGTGCTAATTGAAGAATTATCGTTTGGTGAGCGAAAAATTGAAATTATTAATTTTTGTGTCGTAAACGAAAATTTTCTTCGCGTCATTTTTTTTATTATTTTTATTTTTTTTTTATGTCGTATTGCGACGACTCAAAACCTTATTTTTCGAGATTAGACGTTTTTGTTGAGAAAATTTTCGTAGTTAATTATTTTTTTATTTTAATTTTATTCAATGCAAATCTCTCGTTGACAGTCGCGTCATATTATTATTATCATTATTAATTACCGTTGTCGTTACGGAATTCATGCAGGGAATTAATTGAGACTTTAAGAATTATTTTTTTTATCCTGAAAAGAAAAGAGGGATTACATATATTTTATTTTATATAAAATTTTTATTAAATTTATTTCATTGTATCAAATACTGGTAGAAAATCAGGGACGACTTAATTCTTTTCGTACCCTGGGCATTGATAATGCTTTAGATTAATTTTGTTTTGGGAATTCAGGGATGACTCAATTCTTTTTCGTACCCTGGGGCATTTATATTATAATAAATCGACTTAACTGCAGATGGCAGCACGTCAAGAAAATTTCATTTAAATTAAAGTTTCGTATACAATTGACATTTAAGTTTTTTTTTATTATTAAACAATAAATTAATTAATGACTCTTGAATTATTAATTAATTTAGAACTTTTACAAGATAACTAATTTTTTTATTTCACGTTGAGTGACGTATGAAATTTAATAATGTGCTGCGAACAATCAATTGTTTATTTTATTTCATTTTTTTGTTTTTGTCAAGATTATCATTTCATTGAATTTAATTAAAGTCGATTTTATAATTTCCCAAAATTTAATTATTTTTGTTTGAACAATTTATTTTTTTTTGTACTCCCTATTTAAACTCACAACATCGACCTTGGGAGGAGACTGATCTAGTCCGAGCTGAATAAGGGAGTATTTCGTTTTTATGATTTTGTCGATTCATTATTTATTGTTGTGTAGTATTTGGATAATTTCAGATTATCCTGGTGCCCATACGGTTTTTGAGTTTCTTTCATATTTTGAAGTTGAAGTTGATTTTATTTTTCAGGCGTGCTTAATTGTGAGGTTTACCGTTAGAACTCAGAATTACGTCACAGTACATTCAAATTCTCTGCGCATAGCGCGTGTTCGAACGGGTGGCGCGCGCAGAGGTAGGCGGAGCGTCAGCTTTCAGCTGATTGTTCCCCGACATATTTATTTTTTGAGATTCGCAATTTTTTTATGCAAAAACAAAAGGTTTTTGCTTAGTACTCTCCGCATCAAATTCGTAGAGTATTTTCTCCTCTACAATAGAGTATTTTTATGGCTTTTGTATAGTAGACGTGACAAAAGTTCAAAAATATATATCCTTTAAAATTTTCAATAAATTCAATTTTTTATAATTTAGTATTAATATCTATAGTTCATTTAATGTATTTAAAATTTAAAAAAGTCGGAAATAATAAATTTTACACGTGACAATAAAGTCAGTTTATACCGGTTTATCTCAGTGTTTTGAATTGTCATGGGAGAGGGGACGCGGTGTACGGTGAGAGTCAACAAGCGAAAATTATCGATTATTTTTGCAAATTGAAGACATTTACATGAGTAGGACAGAGACCATTGGTGTTGGAGGGGGAAATATTGGGAAGAAGAACGTTTATAGCCTTCTTCTATCCAGTGAGTCTTCTGGTGTTCCTATAATGGTTAACTTTGTTTCTTTCTTTTGAAAAAAGAAAAAGTGTAGTGTCTCAATGGATTACTGATGGATTTACAATTCTAGATGGTAATTTCGTAATTTTCTAAATCTGAATTAAAATTATATGTGTTTTTCAATTTAATTAAAAAAAAATTTTTTTTCTTTTTCTCGAATATGTATGATAAAATTAAATGGTTGATATTATTCCACGCGAAGCATTCACGTTATTGACTAGGGTGAATGAAAGTACGCATTTTTATGCTCTATGTACTTGTTTCCTGAAAATTATTAAAAATTAAATTTTTAAAGCTCAAAGAAGGTGAGCGGTGGTTTTTGTCAATAAAATTCTTCAACAAAATCCCGTGAGTCGCATTAGGGTAGGTCGTGTAGGTTCTTTTGAGGCCTATGCACCACTACGTCCCCGTCGTGGCCTCGGGTAATGCAAAACGTGGTGATAATCTCAATTTTGGTAGTTTTCGTTTTTTCCGTTTTTATGGGTTAAACTTCCCAGGAAAAAGTTGATTGTATTTTTCAAAATTTTAAGTAGGACGTTGTTCTCGCGTTGCGTTATGTTGCTGACCCCTAGACAATTGAAATATATCAAAAAATTGCACATAGTTATAGTGCAAATAGGTTTTTATACGTGGTCACGTCTGCTATACTGAAGCCATTTTTATTTTTTCAATGCGTTGATTTTAATGCAAATGGCGAGATCTTTTGGCGTAAAAGTCGATTATTTCAATAGTTTTCAATTAATTTAAATTATTTTGTCACATTTTCACGTGGACACATTTTGGTATGTTGTTCAGAAAAATTTCCTGAACAAATTAGTATTTTTTCCTACCTATTCCGAATTATTCGTATTTCAACAATTAAATCGAGTAGTCTATTAACGCTGTTGCGTTACTTTTCCATGCTTTGGTGGTGGGGGGAAAGAAAGAGAGAGAGAATGAATGTTTGCATGCGCACTCGTATCCCTGCAGCATTGCTTGTCATAGTAGGACTAGCGAAGGGATCCACATCGGCTTTCTTCGACGTCCATGCCCCGCCAAATAATCTTTGTCTCCGGCATGCCGCGTGTGTTGATTCTTTCGTTAGTACAACAATACCTGTCCTGTTACTGTTTATTTTCTATTATCAGTTATTCAAGAATATCTCGGAAACTAAGTGGGATAGAGTGATTTTGCTCTCTTCTTTTTTTGTAGATCTTCAAATTCTCGACAAGGAAGTTTGACTTTGAAACCGCTCTATCTTATTCAGATTCCGAGATATTCTCAAGAAACAATTGACAAACGAACCAAAAAAACAGGAAAAGGTTTTTGTTTTGTTGATATTTTTCGGGAATATGTCAGAAACTACGTGAAATAGCGTTATTTCGCTCCAATCCTTCTTCATAGCCTTGGAAATTCTCCACAGAAGGCCTCCAGGTAAAATCGTTGTATTTCGCTTAGTTTCCCAGTTATTTTCGAAATACTATTGACAAAAAAAAACCTACTTTTCTTGTTATTTGGATTATTTATTCCCGAAAGTTTTTTTGAGAATAGTCAGAAACGGAGGGAGATGCAGCGATCTCACTCTGATCTTTTTTCTTGAATTTCAAGACAAGCTATTAGTAAGGATTAGGTCGAAATGGCTTTAACTCGCTGAGTTTCCAAGATATTCTCAAAAAATCATTGGAGTACGGTTACTTTTCTTTCTAAAATAAGTCTATTCTTTGTTATTTGTTTTTGATAAATATCCCAGAAACTAAACGAGATAGCGTGATTTTGCCCTAATCCTTCCTTTGTTGCAAATTTCACGAGCTTCAGAAGGAATTGAATCAAAAAGAGCGTTTCTCCGTTAGATTTTTATATATCTGAAAGTCTATGTGCTGGTCGTAGGATTTTGATGAATGTCTCCGAAACTAAGCAAGATAGTGAAATTCTCGTCGAGACCCTTTTTGTAGTTTTCAAAATTCTCTGCAAACTAAAAATCTTCAGAAAAATTTCGTCATCTCGCTTACTTTTCGAAATATTTTTGGAAAGGAATGGATGTTGAGGAAGAGAAAAATATCAAGCTGGTAGACAAATTGAGTGCTCTTTATCATCAATTTTCTTTGAATGTCACGGAATCCAAGCAAGATAGGGTATTTTTACACTGATCCTTGGACGATCAGCAAGAAGTTTCACTTCTGCCGTGCGTGATTTTCACGCACCCTCTTTTTTTCTTCAGCTTCACAGGTGTCGAGTATTTCTATCGAATCATTATGATTTCAGTTTGAAGAAAAGTGCAAAGAAGAATGAAAAGAGCATACAGATTTGTTCTATGGATCATGAGGACTGTCTAAAGAATGAAATTCACAAGTTTTAATCACACATCAATTGTTTGATATGTGTGTAAGAATTAATGTTAGTAATAAATTAAGGAAGAATTCGCTTTCTATTCGGTCTATAAGGCGTGTAGGCCATTGTTTTGATTTCGTCCATGGTTATCTTCGTTGGGCATTGAATTCTCGACGAAATAATGCGTTTTTCCAAATGTTTAGAGATCTTATTCCATGAATTTCGAGGTTTAAAATCATTTTTCAAAAAATTTCCCTCGAAAAATGCTTATTTACGTGAGCGCTAACTGGGAAAAAAAGGTGGGAAGCCTGGATTTGGGGAGTATTACATTTTCGTAACGGAGTTTGTACTTTTCACTTGGGAGCCGAAAAAAAATAGTCCTTAAATTTGGCACAGTCTACTATCTATACACAATAAGCAAGAAGTTTCACTTCTGTCGTGTGGGTTCCACGCACCCTCTTTTATTCAAATCTGCTACAGGTATCAATGGGGTTTTTCCGAATAAGTATTTATCACATTTCTATATGTTTTTCTTATGCTGTCTCAAATAAGCAATCTGTATTGATAATAACTTTCTTTGTAATTTCCTATGAGATTGTATAAGAATCGCACGAATGGGGGAAAGATTAATATTCGATTGTATCTGTCTTCATGAGCAGCTTCCCATGATTTTTCCTATCATTTCGAATGAGTTTTGAACCGTTTTTGCTGATGATCGTCTTCAGGATTTATCAGCAAAGTTCTATGAATTATTCTATCCGTCCGTATAAGAATCATTGAGTGATTTACTCCTTTAATTCTAGAACTAGCTATCTGTAAATGCCGTGCTCTGATGAGCTATACGACTTGATCTTTATGAGCATTAATGAGTGACTCCTTACATGCATTCATTATGTTCTGAAAGATAAGACATCCTGAGATTTTATGGGATTTTCAGAGGAATTCAATTGTAGGAAGAGAGTTCAAACTAATGAGCAATACTTCATATAGTGAATTCATTCATTATTGCATGTATTTATCAGTAGTTTCCTACCTCAGTTTTATGTGGGATTACTCGAAAATACTCCATATGAATTTATCAATTTGAAAGGAAAATTCGTGGTTCTTCTGATACGGTTTAGTTTTTCATCAGCTTCTACTTGTGAATACTACTTTCAATTATTATAGATCCCTTCGATGTCTGTAAATTTTACCGAATAATCTGCTCATATATTTTGCTATCTGTGAAAACCGGAAAAGCGAGGAAAGGCACATTCAAGAATCGCCATTACCCAAAGCGCCATTTTTCGCATGGTTAAATTTCTTCTTCAATTTAAAAAAAAAATTGAAAATTGAAAAATTCGTCAAATTTATTTAATTGATAGAAAATGTTTTTGTATGCAGCGTGAGTGTTATAATATACCTGAAAAGATTGCATGTCATTGTACATTATTTTGACCTCCAAAAACAACTGAAAATACTTCACATTTTCGAGCGCTAGAACACCGGGTCCCCTAAAGGGGTAATGGAACCCCTTGTATATATTTAAGGCCAGGAAGTTTGGTCTCAGTTTTGACCAAGCTGAAATTAGCCGCGAGTCATAACCTGTTGTTATGATTCCGAAGTGTCAAAGTTACATTGGCGGTTTATTTACTTTTACTTTTCGGAGTGAGGCTACCCAGGAGAAAATTTGAAAACTGACTAATCCATTGAGATTCTCGTGTTCCTGAGGAGTTTGAACAATAGAGGGATCATCGACAATTTAGAAAGAATTTGAGGAAAAGTAATGTTATTTAATTATTGGAAAGAAAATAAAAAAATTCTCATAACCAGTAAAAATCGTATTTTTCGGCAACTTTGCTCTCATTATCTTTTATAGAGAATTTCAAGAGCTACAAAAAGGTGTCAGATCAATCACTCTATTTCTCTTCATCTCCGAGACATTTTCGAAAGATAAGGATAGAAAAAAAAAATTAGTTTTTTTTATAAAAATTCTCTCCACTGTCTTTATTATTTCTTCACATCAGGTTTTCATCAAATAGCTCGGAAACTGAGTGGGATAGTGCGATTTTACTCTCATCCTTTTTTGTAGAGTATTTGAAGAGCTACAAAAAAGCTGTTAAATACAATCACTCTATCTCTCTTAATTTCTGAGATATTCTCAAAAAATGAAAATAAAAACGATTTTTTTTTATTAAAGAAGAACGATTCATTAATTCTTTGAAAATTTTTTACTGTGAATTTTTTCCAATCTCTATTATTTTTCCACATTAAGTTTTCACCGAATATCTCGGAAACTAAGCGAGATAGTGCGATTTCACCCTCATCCTTTTTTTGTAGAGTATTTCAAGAGCTACAAAGAAGCTGTGTTTTGAGCGTGTTGATTTTATTCGTTGAATTTCAGGGTGGATTGTGGGAGGCGGTTTTTATGAAGGTGAAAAAAGTAATAGTTGAGTTTCACACTGAGCCGCAAGGCAAAACCGTTTTATTTGGAACGGACAAAAGCCTGCTGGTCGATAGATAATATACACATCACTTTAAATAAATTAATGGTTGATTTTCACTATTATGCAATGATTGGTTGAGATTCAATAAACTTTCAATTGAGAATAATGAATTGACTGAGATAACTCACATATTATACATAGAGAAATTTCGCGATAATTGATGTACTACGAGGTGTCTCGCTTGACCGTTCAAACGAGAGTGAGAGTGCTGGTGGGGAGATTTTTCGTGTCCTAGCCCGGGCCCAGTGTCACTGGACTCGGTTCACCAATTTACCAATCGTTGGTGACTCCTCTTCCGCGGGAAAATAGTTACGTTTTGAACATTCTCCCCCCATTCAGCAGTTATAATCTGCTGAATTGTTCTCTTGGATGTTTTCTCGTTGTTGATTCTTTTGTTGGTGTTCTTCGTCAAGTTGATACCCATCATGAGTTGATAGTGTCTGGGCAAACTTGTTGAGTGAATCACATCTGGTGTTATACTGGAGTGTTTCTCAGACTTCTGTTAAGTCTGATGATTTCTTGTCATTCAGACTTGGAGTCATGTTGGACAGGAACCGATGATTCGATAGTTGAGTTCCTGTTTTGAGAATCTGTAACACAGAGGCAATTAATTAACATTGAATGATTTTCACCCAGAACACCTTGGCATCGTTGAATTCGATAGTTGATAATTCTTGAGTTGATAGTGTTGACGGTCTTCTGAACCTGACGATGGACCTCTTCACGTTGGATGTGGTTTGAAGAGCTTTTTCCAATGTTGAATGCCTTTGAAGAAGTTGAGTTAAGGCATGAGCTTTCATTCTCATTGCCATTGGATGTGCTGGAGTAGGTTTCTCTTCAGTTAATGCTCCAATTGAATATTCTGGAGCTGTTGATGGTCAATCGTCGTCATCTTGACATAACCAAGCTGGTTCAGTTCCCTCTAGTTGACCAGCTAGTTGGTGTGCTGTTGCTTTGAGAGAAGTGCAGTCAACTAGCTGTTCTTGTGTCATTGACGTAGCGCTTGGCTGATAGAGAGCTTATCGAGCCTTCACAATCCTGTTGAGAGTGAAGTGCTTCGACTTTTCGTTGTTGGTTCTCTTGATAGGTGCCACTCGATGTATGGCACAACCCCTAATCGTTGAAGTCAGCTTGTTGAGTCTCTCTTGGATTAACAACTGCATCTTTTGATGTAGTTGATGCTTCTCCAAGCTCGTGTCGTTGCACGTTAACTGTTGACCGTCAATGTTTCAGCCATCTTGAGATTGAAACTTAATCCATTTTGTTGAGATCGTTTCTGAAGCTTCTAGTATTTCTTCATTGACGATTATGCTTCATTGATAGTGGATCGTTCTAGTTGAGGCTGTGCTGTCAGAGATCTTGATTGTTGATCTTTTCTCTGACACTGATGAGAGTAATGAAGCCCAATGGGTCGAAGAATTAAGTTTACTTTGTTGACAAATTCTACTTGATGAGTTTCTGCGTTGAATCGTCTCTGAGTGAGTCAGTTGCTAATTGATAGCACATTACAAGTGCTTCAATGATTGACTCTCCAGCTTCAACTGTAGAGTTGTCTCTTTGATGGACCCTGTTGTTGAGTGTTTGAAGATCATTATTTGTTATCTTCAGTCAACGAGTAGCTGCTCGCGTTACACGTCCGATTAATTGATTGAGAATGTCCTTGAGATTTTTCTTGTTGTTGGAGTCCCAAGAAATGACGTCTGGTCATGCTAATTGATGATTGACTCGTTGGCAGCTAGATGACGATGTCCTTCCAGCAATTGTCAGTTGTTGAAGACATCTTAATTGTGTTGTTGACTGTCAATTGATAATATAAATGTTGTTTATCTTTGGATCACAAGATGCTCAATGGATCCCAATCTTTTTGATAGACATGGATTGGTTTGAGTTTCTTGATGATGTCTATTCCATTGATGTAGTTGTGCTTCTGTAGCCATGTGAACCTCCATGGCATTGACCTGAAGTTTTCTTTCTGGTAGAGAATGTCATTGAGCTGTACATTTGTTGAACTTGGAATTGAGTAGTTAGAACTGATGATGTTGTCGTTGACAGGCTGTTGATGATTCTGGTGATTCGTCTTCTAGTCTTCTCAGGCGTCCAAGTGTCTCATAGTTGTTGATGGAGTCTTTGCATAATTTAGCCGACATCTCATTCAGCTTGAGATGTCGCAAGGCTTTTAACATTTATGCTTGAAGATGAGCTTCACACTGTTGGGTTTCTGGAGATAGCTCTAGATATTTAAACTGATTCTGATAGGTTTTCCTGGTTCTGCAATCTAGTTGGAAGTCTACGTTGTTGTATGTCTGAGTGGTTGATCTGAGTTGTTTCTTGAACGACTTCTGAAGTGGCCACTCAAGATTTCGCTCTTGAAACGTCTCATGTTGAAGACTGAATTTGATATCTTTAATCTGGGAATATTAAATTCGTTCGCTAGCTAGCTTCATTAGAGACTGCTCGACAACTTCATTCTTGATGATTTGCCCAGTTGTCAGCTTCGTAGGTGATGTCTCCGTTTTTGATGACTTATGAACCAGATTGTTGATTTTCCCTTATCAGCTAGTTGAAGGCTTTCTGATAAGCCAATTGATTGTAACTGACACGAGAATGATGACAGTTTAGTTGTGAGTCTTCATAGAGTGTGGGCGCTTAGTTGATCCTGCTTTGAGATTAGTTGATCAGAGTGTAACTGTCATTATTCTTCTCGTGTGCTTTGGAATGATGAATTTCGTGAGATTTGGAGGCTGAGTCGATCTTGAAAGAGGTGCAAGTTTCTCAATATCAGCTTGACTCCTGTTGATTCAAGCGTTGATGATCTACTCTGTAGCTGCAGTAAAACGACTTGTTGATCCATGATGAATGACAACTCGTATTTCATCAATGAGTCGTTTTTCTCGATGGAGAATCTCTTTGGTGAATGTGCTCGAACGTGCACTGGTGTTGGGGGCACAAAGTCCAATCATTGATGATTAACTGGTGCTGCTCTGATTGATGATGCTCTGATTGATGATGATCTCGTTGATGATGTTGGAGATTTGCTGATCGACCATCCGAATGACAACATTAGTCATCTCATTGTCGTTCTTGACTGGAGTCGGTGAAGCTGTTGAGAATGACCAATGAGTGGAGAATTAACCGAGAATGTGGATAATTGAGCATGCCTTCTTTCCCTGCAGCAGCAGATGCTCAGAGCTATCATACTTGGAGCATGTCTAGTTGAATGTCCTCGGACTTGATGAGAAACTGCTGTATCGTTGTCCAAGTCGTCTTCAGAGGAGGTGAATTTCCTCAAAATTGTTGACCTCCTGGAGATAATCTTTGATGCTCGCTGAGCTTCGCTTCTGGAGTGATTCTCTTAGAGTGAGCCTAAACAATTGAAATAAATATTAGAGTTTTCAGACAATCATTTTAGTTTACCCTCATTCTTCGGAGTCGATAGCCATTTTCCCTGCCAATCGTTGATGACAACAGAATTGTTGATAGCTTGATTCTTGAGAATTCAGAGTTCCAATAGCTTCAGAAGAGGCGTAAATTCTTCCTGGCTTGGACCCCTGATGACAAGATTCAAGTTAGCCTTGAAGAGGTAGTTGACCTTCAAGACCTCGTTGACCTTGAAGACGTGGGTGACCTTGAAGACATGGATCACCTTGAAGACATGGATCACCTTGAAGACGTGGTGATCTTGAAGATGGTGGTAACCTTGGAGATGTTGGTAACCTTGGAGATGTTGGTAACCTTGGAGATGGCAGATGGCCTGGAGATGACCTGGAGATGGCCTGTAGATGACCTGGAGACGGCCTGGAGATGGCCTTGAAGATGTCGATGATCTTGAAGATGTCTACAATCTTTGATAACTTCTCAGCCTTTGTTGAGTGATTCAGATGCTTTGTTGATCTAGACTCTGCATCAATCAATAATTGAGTAATGATTTGTTCAGGTCATCTTCGTTGTAGAACTGGCTCGTTGATTATGAAGAAGTCATTGTCTTTGTTCTGGAGATGTCCACGATTGTATCAAAGTGAATTTGTTGATGGCTCGATCTTTGCCTATTGTTGATCCCGTTGAACCGAGATTCATTGATGTGAGAGATGTGCACAATGACTTGTTGTACCAACATTTCTTGTTGAATGACTGTTGCATTAATGACTTAGACTGATTTCAAGCTGTCTGCATCTTCTTCTATTGGGTGAATCTCCGATTTTTCATCCAGTAGTTGAATGAACTCAGAAAGCCTCTCTCAAGTTTGTTGATCTCCTTGAATCTTTTGAGGTGTTGATTCACTCTGATTGTAGTATCAATGTGCACTAGTTGTATTTCTTCTCTCGTTCTTGTTGATCAATACCAATGCATGCGTCTTCTCCGTTCCTCCTCTCTCCTTTCTCTAAATAGTTGTGCAGCTTCCACTGCTTGTTGGAGCTTCTGAATGTTGCGTTGTTTCTCTTCATCATTGAGTGCCACAGTCTTTGGTGGGATGCTCTGAAGAATCTTCATTGTTGATGAATAAAATTCAGACATTGTTCCCTCTCGTTGGAGAACCTGAGAATTTTCTAGAATTAATTCTCCCTCCGTGGAGCTTGGTGAATGTCTAGACGATGAATCGTTGATGACTGTGGTCCTCATCTTGTTGATATCTCGACTCATGTTGGTATAACTCTCTATTGCCTTGTTGGATAAATTCTCGTTGGAGCACGATTGATGTTGCGTGTCCTTGGATAGATTGTAGATCAATCTCTCATGACACCTGTAGAATCTTTTACAATTTTGTTCAATTCGTTGGACTGCATCACTATCTGTCATTCTGAAAAGATTAGAGGATAATAAGTTAGAGTGAGATAGAGTTATTTTACCGCGTGAAGTCGAGTCTCATCAGCTGTTATGAGAAATCAATAATTGGGCGGAGCTTCATTCAGCTTTGCCGCGTTCATCGAGGTTAGTTGAAGGAGAAGGAATAGAGACCGCTCGTACTTCTGACGATGTCCGAAGATGCCCGAAACTTGAGAAGAGAGATATTTGATTTAATTCTCTCTCTTCGTTGGTTTTCTTCGTTGTTTTATTTCTCAAGTGAATTAAATTTAATTTAATTCGAAGTGAGAGATAAATTCGAGGATATCGATCGGTGTGGTCTGTTGTGATACTCTATTGTTGAACGTGAGCTGCTGCGTTTGAGAATTGTTTTCCACGAAATGTAAACAAGATCGAAGTCCTTGATGACACTCACAGCAACTCAATCACAAATATAATGTTCGTTGTTTTTCAAATTTATCACACCAATTTTATTCCCGTTGAATTAGCTCGTGTGAACCCCGGAATTCGTTAACCACGAGGCGTCCGTTTCTTCACTCCACAAAATGCACTTTATATTGCCCCACACATCCGGCTACTCGAAGGACCAATGTTCTGAGCGTGTTGATTTTATTCGTTGAATGTCAGGGTGGATTGTGGGAGGTGGTTTTTATGAAGGTGAAAAAAGTAATAGTTGAGTTTTACACTGAGCCGCAAGGCAAAACCGTTTTATTTGGAACGGACAAAAGCCTGCTCGTCGATAGATAATATACACATCACTTTGAATAAATTAATGGTTGATTTTCACTATTATGCAATGATTGGTTGAGATTCAATAAACTTTCAATTGAGAATAATGAATTGACTGAGATAATTCACATATTACACATAGAGAGATTTCGCGATAATTGATGTACTACGAGGTGTCTCGCTTGACCATTCAAACGAGAGTGAGAGTGCTGGTGGGGAGATTTTTCGTGTCCTAGCCCGGGCCCAGTGTCACTGGACTCGGTTCACCAATTTACCAATCGTTGGTGACTCCTCTTCCACGGGAAAATAGTTACGTTTTGAACAAGCTGTCGGATACAATCACTCCATCTCTCTTAATTTCTGAGATATTCTAAGGAAATGAAAATGAGAAAAACGATTTTTTTTTATTAAAGAAAAACGATTCCTTCAATTTTGTTTATTTTCTATCGTGAATTTTCTCCAGCCTCTATTATTTTTTCACACTAAGTTTCCACCGAACATCTCGGAAACTAAGCGAGATAGTGTGATTTTACCCTCATCCTTTTTTGTAGAGTTTTTCAAGAGCTACAAAGAAGCCGTCGGATACAATCACTCTATCTCTCTTAATTTCTGAGATATTCTCAAGAAATGAAAATGAGGAAAACGATTTTTTTTTATTAAAGAAAAACGATTCCTTCAATTTTGTTTATTTTCTATCGTGAATTTTCTCCAGCCTCTATTATTTTTTCACATTAAGTTTCCACTGAATATCTCGGAAACTAAGCGAGATAGTGCGATTCTACTCTCATCCTTTTTTTGTAGAGTATTTCAAGAGCTACAAAGAAGCTGTCGGATACAATCACTCTATCTCTCTTAATTTCTGAGATATTCTAAGAAAATGAAAATGAGAAAAACGATTTTTTTTTATTAAAGAAAAGCGATTCATTTAATTTTTCTAATTTTTTTATTGTGAATTTTTTCCAGCCTCTATTATTTTTCCACAATAAGATTCCACTGAATATCTCGGAAACTAAGCGAGATAGTGCGATTCTACTCTCATCCTTTTTTTGTAGAGTATTTCAAGAGCTACAAAGAAGCTGTCGGATTCAATCACTCTATCTCTCTTAATTTCCGAGATATTCTCAAAAAATGAAAATAAGAAAAACGATTTTTTTTCTATTAAAGAAGAACGATTCATTGATTTTTTTATTAAATTTACTGTGATTTTTCTCCAGCCTCTATTATTCTTCCACATTACGTTTCCACCGAATATCTCGGAAACTAAGCAAGATAGCGTGATTTTACCGTCATTTTTTGTAGAGAACTCCAAGAGCTACGAAAAAGCTTTCGGATACAATCACTCTATCTCTTTCAATTTCCGAGATATTCTCAAAAAATGGAAATGAGAAAAACGATTCATTTCATTTTCTTCAATTTTTCGATTGTGAATTTTCACCACCACCTCTATTATTTTCCCACATTACGTTTTCACCAAATAACTCGGGAACTAAGCAAGATAGTGTGATTTTGCCCTCAACCTTTTTTATAGAGAATCCCGAGGGCTACAAAAAAACCATCGAAAACACTATCACTCTACATCTCTTCAATTCCAAGATATTCTCGAAAAATGACGATAAGAAAACGATTTATTTAATTTTTTTTTAATAGTGAACTCTTTCCACTGCTTCTATTATTTCTCCACATCATGTTTTTACCGAATATCTAGAAAACTGAGCGAGATAGAGCAATTTCGCTTTCACTCCTTTTTATACAGAGTCTCAAGGGCATCGGTGGGCAAGCCGTCAGATACAATCGCTCAATCTCACCCAGAATATTAGATATTCTCGAAAAATTACGATGAAAAAATCGATTCATCCTGTTTTATTTTTTTTAATTCAAAATTCTCTACGCCTTCTCCATTATTTTTTGCAGCACGTTTCCCTCAATCATCCTGGAAACTCAACAAGATAGGGCCTACAAGAAAATTTCAGATCATAGGGTCACACGACCAATAGATGGACACCGGCCAAAAGACGGACGGTTTCCATTATCGAGGATGTCAATAAATAAATGAATGATTCTTATACTTTTCACGTCAATTTCTGATTATTACGTTCATATAGATTCATAAACTATCTATTACATGCCGATTGATCGAAATTTAAAATCATACCACTGCAAATATGCAACTGTCCATCTGTTGGGGGTTTAAGTTATTTGCCAGTTTTTCCTCAATTTTCTTTAATTATTTCTACATTATTCAAGTTCGATTGAATTTAAGTCGGTTCACTGTATATTTTTCTGTACATCATTCTTTTCTGCAACTTTTTAACGTGATTTGCCTATTTCATATGAATTAATAAAGTCTAATATTTCCTTAACCGTCCATCTATTGGTCATGTCACCCTAACAACGCTATCTCATTCTTTCCAAGATCAATGAACATCTTGTTGCAGTAGTTTTTCGGGAATATTATCGTCGTAGAGCGGAAAGGAGGTAAATGATACACATTTCCCCATTTTTCTATTTTGTTGAGCCCCTTTCGCTCTAGGATGACGAAATGCTGAGAGTCATGTGAGATGAAAATTTTTTTCCTTTCTTTTCCGTAACTCTCGAATTCCTCTAGCAATGGCTATCAAGGTAATAAAAGCGTATCTCTGTTCATTACGAGAATACTACGTGGAGAACGTCCAATCCTCTATGGCGTATCTTTTCCCGAAACAATGCTCTCCAGCTCTTCATGACTGGAGTGTGAGAAAAAAGATAACTTTCCTCATTCTTGGCGGGAATATTGCAGAAATTGAGTGAGACAGCGCAATTCCATCCGCATTTTTGCATGTATCCATGTAAAATTTCTCATTCCAGGAACTATCCTTATATTCTTTATCATTACCACAAGTATTCATCCTGATTTGTCTCCTCTATTTCGGAAAGTCGAGAATTTCCCCTTTCCTGTTTCTCGTATTATCCCAGTCGTCGAGTTCTCATGCAGTATTCCTGTTCCCATCCACTTGTCAATTGAATTGAACTGTTGTTACTTATGAAGAACTTATTGAATAATGGCCAGAAAAGCACGTTGGAATAGAATTTGCATGGAGTTGAGACTGCCTGCAGACGTTTATCATCTTGAAGAAGATGCGGTAGTATGCATCCCTTGCAATGGCAAACGTTTACAGACTCTTACTACTCGCAACATAAGGAGACATAATGTATGTCAGCGTCACATAGCTAACATGCAGCATTTAGCAGGTGACGGAAATATTGCAGCACATTGGGAACGAATCCGCAACCAGTTGGGGCTACAAGACGATATATATATTTTGGAAGATGGCCAAGTGGAGTGCGTGCGTTGCAATGTAAGATTGACGTGTTTGACTGCGCAGAAGATCAGGAGGCATGATAATACGCCTCAACATTAAACAGCATTGCAGCTGTGGAGGACAGTGCCTCGGCCGACTATTAGTATAGTCGGCCGAGGCACTGTCCTCCTCCATAGCTCGAACTGCCTGTTCATCAAGAATGAACACGTATTGGATAGACCTGACGGGGATGCTACTAGGTTCCGATATCCCAATCGAGAAGATCGCAAATCCCGACTTCAAAGATTTCATGGAATGACATACCCGACATAAGCTACCAGATCCATCAACTTTGCGGAAAACATACGTACCTAGTCTTTACGATCAAACGATCGAGCGAATTCGAGAAGAAATTGCCGATTCTCGTATTCACTTGGAAATTGAGAGTAGAGACAGTAAGCGACGCATCGTGGTCAGTGCTATTGTAACGCCATTGACTAACGATGGTCCTGGAACGCCACGCCTCATTCATATGGAGGAACTGGAGGCTGCTAATGCTGAGACCATCCGTGAGTTTGTTGAATCAGCATTGGAGCAGTTATGGCCCGAGGGCATACATAAGAATAGATTGCTCATATATGCTACAGATGGTGCACCATACATGGTTCGGCCGGCAAGATTACTGAAGGATGACCATGATTTCAGAAAGTTTGTTCATATGACATGTATATGCCACGGGTTACATCTTGTGGCCGAGCAGGTCCGTCAAGAATATCCAGATATTGATCATCTCATAGCTTGGACAAAGAAAATATTCTCTAAATCTCCGAATCGCAACAACATCTTCCGTGAAATGGCACCAGAATAGCCAATGCCACCAGCACCAATTCTCACCCACTGGTGCACGTGGATCGAAGCATGCGATTATTATGATACGCATATCGATACACTTTATGAAGTGATGGATGCCATAGAGTTCGGAGATGATGCAGTGCGCATCTTGAACGTAAAACAATTAGATGAACGTAAAGACTTAGATCGCCAGAAGTTACAGCTCGACTAGAGGAAATCACGGAGAAGTTCACTTGCCTTGCTGAAACCATCCGATATTTAGAAACGAGAGGACTTACACTAAATGTATCCTTGGAAAGTCTCACAAAGGTCGTCAATAGTATCATGGAAGGGGATGATATCCCAGATGCAATAAAGGCGAAAATGACCAGAGTCATTGAGAGGAATCAAGGACTCCAACAAATGATTCATGTCAACGATTGTCTTCGCAGAGAGATCTTCGATGCATTACCGCCAGAGTGGACAATCGAAGATGCTGAGGCGACTTGTATCGCACCTTCAATGACAGTGGGCGATCATTCTCAAGATTCAAGAATGTGTTCCGAGATAATCGTCAAAGTTTCACATTCGAGAATCTCCGGAGACGCTTGATCATACATTGTTTTCGCTCGGGCAACAACATTGCAAGGATACTGTGAAAGTTCGGTTAGTGTGATTCAGCAACGTACACTTCGAATTCAATTCAAGTTTACAGTAGAGACTTTTTCTGGAAACACCCTTCATTTGAACGGTTCCGTATTCAAATTTTTTCACTAGTCTTGGTTCATCTTTCCTACAATTTCCTCCATTCCGCTAGTAATTGGAGTAGTGTGCACTGCACATTTTCACATCAGTATTCTGACCTGATTCCGCTACCCTATTTAGGTTTTCTCAATTCGGACTTTTGAATTATCATTCACTCTCACCTGGAATTTTCAATCTACCCAAACGAACTATGTACATGAAAAATCCCTCATTGAACTGTCTATGCATTGGTTTTCGAGCCTACTGGGTAAGGTGAATTGGAGGAATTTAAACAAGGGAAGTGACCTGGTTCCGAAGAATTAATACGGGAAGCTCTATTGTACTTATTGAAATATAATTTGCGATCACAGCACCCTAACAAATGATTTATTCGGAAACTCGGATAGAGTCGTAGGCTCAGGAAGACTGAGAAAAGAACTAGATTATATCTATTCTCGAGGAAATCTTTAAATACCTTTCCTCATTATTTTGAAAGAAAATATTTGTGTCTGCTATGGGAATGTTCGAGTTGGTCCCTAGAAAATTACCTCGTAGCGGGAAAAAAACATTGTTTTTTTATGATTGCTTTCGAGAAGGGGCTATCGCGAGACAATATTGAAAGAAATCTGAAATCAACATTATTATACTCTCCCTTCTCATAATTAATTCAATTGAAGGAATTTCCGACTTGGAGTACTGATCGCCCATGCTATTTTTTTCTGAAATTGTAGGTCCCAAGCAGTTCCCACGCCGATTCCCAACACTGTGCCCGCTCCCTATTGTTATCAACCCACATACTTAGGATGATACTGTGTTCAACCTCCTGTCTATTCTCTCTCTTTCGATTTCTTCATAGAGAGCGTGTATATGACCGTTTTTCGAAGCAATCGATGGAGGAAGATGCAAAACCCGAGTCAATATCGCACATTGCTCAGAATCAAATTTTTACGATTTACCTGACGGACTCATAGTATCAATGATTCTGAGATTTTCAGTTTCTTACATGCATTCATTGGTGTTTGTATCGAACCGCATGATTCTATCGTTATGGTAAATAAAATGAATTTATAGAAAATATTATCATTTTATATTCATTGTATAATACTGAATTTGATGATCTGAATAGTTGTTCAACCACTGACGCGTCACAAGTGCGTTGCCCATGCGTCGCAAGTGCGTTGTCCATGCGTCGCAAGTGCGTTGCCCATACGTCGCAAGTGCGTTGTTGATGCGTCGCAAGTGCGTTGCTGGAGTGTCCCAAATGCGTTGCTGGAGCGTCACAAGTGCGTTGCTGGAGCGTCGCAAGTGCGTTGTTGGTGCGTAACAAGTGCGTTGCTGGAGCATCGCAATTTTGTTGTTGGTGCGTAACAAGTGCGTTGCTGGAGCATCGCAAGTTTGTTGTTGGTGCGTAACAAGTGCGTTGCTGGAGCATCGCAAGTGCGTTGCTGGAGCGGTGCAAGTGCGTTGCTGATGCGTCGCAAGTGCGTTGCTCGAGCATTGCAAGTGCGAGGCTGAAGCCTCGCAAGTGCGTTGCCCATGCATCGCAAGTGCGTTGCCGGAGCGTCGCAAGTGCGCTGCTGGAGCGTCGCAAGTGCGTTGCTGGAGCGTCGCAAGTGCATTGCTAGAGCGTCGTAAGTACGTTGCTGGTGCGCCACAAGTGCGTTGCTGGAGCGTCGCAAGTGCGTTGCTGATGCATCGCAAGTGTGTTGCTAGAGCGTTGCAAGTGCGTTGCTAGAGCGTTTCAAGTGCACTGCTGATGCGTCGCAAGTGCGTTGCCGGAGCGTCGCAAGTGCGTTGCTGATGCGTCGCCCTTGCGTTGCTGAAGCGTCGCAAGTGCGTTGCTGATGCGTCGCAAGTGCGTTGCTGGAGCGTCGCAAGTACGTTTCTGGAGTGTCGCAAGTGCGTTGCTGATGCGTCGCAAGTGCGTTGCTCATGCGTCGCAAGTGCGTTGCCCATGGGAGGGACCGCATCATGGGTAGTTAATAATTCATGTTATGGGTCCCATCGGAACAAATCAAATGATTTTTTGGAAGAGTATTGCAATGAACAGTCGAAAACATGTGTATAAGCCCAATATTAAATCTCAGGTTGGTAGGTCCGATCGTCAAATTCTGTTTTTTCGCTCTCTCTTCATTCTAATTATGAAAATTGAATGTGAGGGACTACTGGATAGTTGATGAGTGACGCAGTGCGTTCTATTGGCTGATGAGGCCAATTATTACCTTGTTCTTCTTCGTAGGTGATTCTAAGAGGAACAAAAAAGAATTCAATTGAACCTGTGCTATCTTGCTTGATTTCGATGATATTTTTCGAAAAAAATCCATTGGAGCCAAATCATTATTGAAAATTGAAAAGTGATCTTTTGACTCGTGAAACAAACAGCTATTGTCGTTCGTTTCTGGGGAATATATTGGAAATTAAGCGTGATAGGCCGGATACACTTGAAACTTTATTCAACGCTCTCAGAGTTCTGTACAAAAAGGGCGAGATGACAATTGCCTCATGTCATTCGGCTTCCAAGATGTTCACCGGAGAATGAGGAGAATGTGTTAAAAATCCTGGCAAGGTTATCGACCGAGCGAGGGTTATCAGCCGATCCGCGGGGCATCAATCAGTTCAATTGATGCCCAATCATCAATCAGGGCGTCATAGTCACCTATGAAGCCCATCGTCTCTTTCTGAGACCTTCTTCTCACCGTAGCCGCGAAACAGTAAAGACGTGTTTTCGCGTAATCCGGAAATCATCATGAATATTAAATAAATGAACGCATCAGTGCGCGATATTAACGGTCGCGTTACTTAAAATTAATAACTAGCTACACGAAGCTAATTCACATTAACTTTGTACGTGCATCATCAATAAACTCAGTGTTATTAATTACTAAATAATAAAGACAATTATCGGGACATTAACTTCAGTTAATTACTAAATTACATCAATTGCTAGACACCACGCGGTCAGTGCATTATCAAATAAATTATCTAGCATTTCAATGTAAGACCGGCCTTACAACCCGGCAAGGTATTGCGATTATCGAATATTAACGAACGTTATCTAACTATCGAATTAAACTAATGTTAATTATCGCGAAGAAACTCAGTCAATTATCATTGCTAAAACATCGAAGTTATCAAACAATTATCATAAAGCTTTCGCTAGACGAATTATCTACAATAATTCGTACGTGCATTATCAATAATCCTTCAGATTATTAATTAATCTAGAGAACTTTAAATCTCGCGAACATTATCAATGAACCGAACAATTGAACATTATCAGTAAAATATCCGTGTAAATATTGTGAATATTCTCCGAAACTGATCATTAAAAATCTGTGATATATTTATTATAAATCACGTGTGTCGTATAAAGTTATTTCACGCATGCAATTGTCGAGATAAATCCTGAATCAGCTCCTTGTATTCCCTTCCTGCCGCAGCCAGGCGAAGAGAGTACGAGCCTATCTAAATACAGTCCACTAAATTGAAGATCATCGACATCAACACGTCCACACGATAAGTAACTTCGGTGGACGTCCAAAAATCCCCTGGATTTTTAACAGAATGATTCTCTCATTTCTCCCCTTTGGTTCATTAGCGATGCATAGGCAGTGCATGAGTGACACGTTCATAAAATGAGAAAACATTTTCGGAAAAATCACAATGATTATAAATGGTAACATTTATTAAACAACATAAGGGCTAATCTGCGGGTTTTTATGTGTGTGCGTAGACGTATACGTGTGTATGAGTGCATGAATGATTGGAGAAAAAACGAATACATGAGATCAAAATTAGTTGAACTGTAGGACGATAACAAACAAATTAATGAGAAATGTTTGAATAAAAATAATAATGACTCTTCAGCGTCTCGGATTTCGGAGTCTTCTGCAAATTAGACCGCAAACTTTGCGGTATTCGCCATGATCAAGAATGTGAGTTTGGTTATGAAGATTCACAAAACCTAGAAATGAAGCGAAATGCATGAGAAACTTCGGCTTATTTGGAAGAAATGGAATAACTGGAAGCTTACGTCGAATATCACGATAAATCGGGGCTGGGATTGCTCACAAAGATCTGTCAGGATCACCAAACGATGTCATTTTTATTAAATCATCACCTCCTACAAAAAACAGCAGCAATTTCCGTACCATTACTCGGGGATTATCCTTTTGATAATATAAAATAGTGTCCCGTTCCTCCTTAGAGATAACCAAGGATGAGTCTTCAACAAGCTGCACTAAATTGTTTCCCCTCGACGTAGAAGTGGCTGGAGAACATGTCCCGTGTGGTGAAGTTGAAGATGTTTGACTCACTGATGTTTCTTTGGCGAGGCTCGTTGTGGATGAAGATGGTTGACCCTGATTATGCAGCTCTATTGTAGTTCTTCCAATTAAAAAATTTGGAAGATATCTGTGAGTTATCCGCGTTGACGTTGAAGGCTCTTCCGCAACTACAGTACGGGAATTTTATAAAGAGTGCGCTCTTTGGGGAATAGATGAAAGTGGACATTTCTTTGTATCTTTCTTCAGTGATTTTGAAGACGATCTAGATAAATGGGCTGAGGATGGGGAAAGGTATCCTAAATCAGGTTTCGAAAAACTGAGTCCTCGATGTCTGTAAACTCGATTCGTAGAGGACAGATGAATGTCACAGATGCTCGATGTATAACATGAACTTGCACAGAAAGAATGCTGTTTCGACTTGGATGAACTCGACCTAGCGGTCTGGGTGGAAGCATGTTGGGATAGACTCTACCTGGCAGTCTGAGTATAAGCATGCTTAAATGGGCTCGATTCAGCAGTCTGGGTAGGAGCATGCTGGGATGGGCTTGAACTAGCAGTCTGGGGAGAATCATGTTCGAATAGAAGTGACTCAGTTGTTAGAGTAGAAGCATGATTCAGGGCTGGGAACTGCAACACGCCAATAGTGTCCAGTGTCAATGAAAGAAGGAACTTTTGGTTATCTGCAAGGAAAAAAGGTAGTGAGATGTGGAGGAATTCCCAGGATAGGATAATGAATGGACGGACGAGCTAAATTCCATAAGCGTGAATTGAATTCTCAAGTTGTGGCTTCAGCGTTCAGTGCTCAATCCGCGGAGATTGGAAGGAAAAATGTAGTTGCATGGATACTATTAGTCATTCGAGGATGAAGGGCATAGAGATAGAAAATCAACGATTTTTCTACGCTCTCCTCACTCCAGGACGAGAATGTAAGAATGATGTCTCACCATGCTGAGCAACACCTCGGCCTGGATACAAGCAACCATCTTTCTGCCATTGAATTTTGGTCCCTTTTGCCGAGTATACTACTCCATTCGATAATTCCACGCTCGTACTCTTATCCTTCCAGAAAACCAGTGACCACATGTTTTTTGTGTCACAAGCTCTTCTTTGTGATTTTCAAAAGGTTGGCAGGAATAACTAGTGGTTAAAGAAACGGAATTCATTGGAAGAACGGGGGAAGTTATCCTTTGTCATATCATGTGAGTGTTGTTACGATGTGATCGTATGAGAGTTTTATCGTCGAGGCGCCCTCTCCCTCTTCCTCCGGATAAGGACAAATCTGCAGTCGATAATGGAATTATTGATTGATAAGAAGTAGAGGCAGCACCTGCCGGAGGCAGGAGTGACGGTTTTCATGGATATAGTGAAAACCCCCGCTCCTGTAATAACTGTCAAAAACAACAAACGTACATCTCTAAGTTCCGTATAATTAAGTCACTATAATTAAGGATTATTAGTGATAAGTGAAGTAATTTTAAGTGAACAAAAGACTCAAAAGAGATGAGAATAAGTGTAATTAAGTAAAAAGACTCTAAAGAGAGGAATAGTGTAAGAAATCCGGAGTTTGGAAACATTGGCTGTTTCAAGTAAGTGTAATTCCGTTACCGCGTGGTCAGCCTTGGTATAATTGAATAAATATCAATTAGTGGAATCTTGGGGGTTAATCAATCCGGAAAGAGGTAGAGAATAATTGTGGATAAATGAGGCATAGATTTTGGCCGAAGATTGAGTTATTTGTTACAGAAGAAATCGGTGAAAAACCCAAGAACCGTAATTGGCGTCCCCACGCCAATTGAATATTATTAGAAATAATCCACAATTATCTCGGCCATCTGGGCATTAAATAATTGGGAGTCCCACGGAAATCGTAGACAAATAAATAACGACTAAATTCATGGTATTATTTCCGTAAAAATCCGGAAATAATACATCATTTAACTGAGAAACATAAAGAAGTCAACAGGTGCTGCATCGTGCCACGCGGTCGGCCATATTGTATACCGGCCGGCTCACTCACACCACACTCAAGGCGCACTCGTGTGACGTCAGTCCTTGGCGCCAAATTCAAACAGTAGGAAAACCGGACTTATTATATTTTCAACAATTAAAGAGATACTTCATTGAACAAATATTCGTTTTCATATTATTTATTGCAAGAATAACCCCGAATATTAATTCCACGTAACTGACGGTGAGTCTTAACGCAGAGGGCGCTGCAGTAAGCTGAGCAACGGTGGTGGTTCCGGATTTCCGTTGTAGAAAACCCTCTTTTGGATTCAGTAGTCGCCTGTTCCGCCATTGAATACACACACATACACGCACCTACTATACACACACGCACCTACTATACACACACGCACCTACTATACACACACGCACCTACTATACACACACGCACCTTCTACCCACACACGCACCTTCTACCCACACACGCACCTAGCACACACACACACGCACCTCATACACACACACGCACCGAACACACACACGCACCTACACACAACGAGGCAGGAATTCCTCCCGAATTTCTGACCTCGTTACAGTGTGTATGCATATATGTAATGTTCAACATGTAGCATTGTGCTTCGATAGAACAAAATTTGCGATAGACTTTATTCCGAAGTCGAATCGAATCATCAAATACCCTGTTGGGAAATTACGGTGAAATTACTTCCCGTCCTCCATATTCTACAAAGCAGAGTTTTGTTTGGGTGGAATCGCGCTATCCCGCTTAGTTTCCGAAATATTTGATATGATCCGGATTCAAAAAAAAAATAACTGGTTAAAACAGGATGAATCGATTTTTTTATCGTAATTTTTCGAAAATTTCTTCGATTTTGAGTGAAATTGAGTAATTGGATCTGACGGCTTGCCCTCCAATGCCCATGAGATTCTGTACAAAAAGGAGTGAGAGCGAAATTGCGCTATCTCGCTCAGTTTTCTAGATATTCGGTAAAAATCTGATGTGGAGAAATAATAGAAGCTGTGGAGAGAATTCACAATTTAAAAAAAAAATTGTATAAATCGTTTTCTTATCGTCATTTTTCGAGAATATTGCTCTATCCGGCTCAGTTTCCGAGGTATTCATAGACAAAAACAATCCATTGAAAAAGTAAAATTGGATCAATCGATTTCCTTTCAAAATTTTTTTTGAGAATATCTCAAAAACTGAGTGAGATGAAGTGACTTCACCCTCATTTCGGTTTGTAGATCTTGAAAGTCTTTACAAAAAAAAATACGGCCAAAACTGCTGTGTCGTGTTTAGTTTCCGGGATATTCATCAAGGAATGAACCCAGTGAAAAAATAAAATTGAAAAAATCGTTTTTTTCTTTCAATTGTTGTTGGAAATATATTTCCAAAACTAAGTGAGATGAAGGGATTCCATCCTCAGTCCATTTTGTAGCTCTTGCAATTTTTTAGAAAAAATAATTTGTCCAAAATTGCTGTATCCTGCTTAGTTTCCGCGATATTTATTGAAAATAAATCCAGTGAAAAATAAATTGGATGAATCGATTTTTTTAAAAATTGTTTTTGAGAATAAAAAAAGATTCAACTGAAATTGCTCTATTTCGCTTAATTTCTGAGATATTGATGAAAAAAATTAATGAAGCTGCAAAGTAAAATTGGATGAATGGATTTTTTTGGAAACTGTTTTCGAGAATATCTCGAAAATTGAGTGAGATAGAGCTCTTTGGATTCGTTGTAAAAGAGGATTGGGGCAAAATTGCTCTATCTCGCTCCATTTTCCAGATATTCATGGAAAAGTAAATCTAGGCAAAAGTCAAAATGGATGAATCGATTTTTTTGGAAATTGGCTTTGAAAATATCTCGAAAACTAAGCGAGATAGACTGATTTTACTTGAATGCTCTTTTGTAACTTTTGAAATTCTCCAGAAAACAGGACGGAGTGAAATTGCTCTACCTCATTTAGTTTCCGAGATACTTTAATGGAAAAATGGCGCTAGTGAAAAAATTGAATTAAATCAATCAATCCTTTTCCTCCAATTGTTTTTGAGAAAATCTCGAAAACTAAGCGAGATGGAGTGATTTCACCCTCACCTGGTTTTGTAGCTCTTAAAATTATCCATGAAAAAGGCTTCGGACAAAATTGGTCTATCTCCGTTAGTTTCCATGATATTCAGTGAAAGATAAATCCAGTGATAAAGTGAAATTGAATAAATCTTTTTTTTCTTTTAATTGATTTTTGTACTATTTTGGAAACTAAGGAAGATAGAGCGGTAACAAAGGTATAAATGAAATTGCTCTATCTCACTCAGTTTCTAAGATATCCATAAATAAATGAATTGCGTGAGAAAGTAAAATTGGATAAATCAATTTTTCCTATTAATTGTTTTTGAGAATATCTCGGAAACTAAGCTAGATAGAGCCATTTCACCCCCATCTTGTTTCATAGCTCTTGAACTTCACTACGGAACGGGGCAGGGATGAAATAGCTTTATCTCGCTCAACTCCCAATAAATATTCATGAACAATGAATGAAGTGAACAGTAAAATTGAATAAATCGATTTTTCTGTACACTGGGATGAAAGTGAGACTTTTGGCCCTCGCTGCGCTCGGGGCGTAAGCTCACTTCTGTCCCAGTGTGCAGAAAAATCGTATACGCACCTTGGGCAGTAAGTAAAAAAGCCTCAGAGCACATGTGCTCTGAGACATTCCTTACATTACTGCCCTAGGCATGTGATATACTATTTCCTCTCAATTGTTCTTGAGAATTTCTTGAAAACAAAGCGAGATAGAGTCATGTTATGCCCATCCTGTTCTATCTGTCTTGAAATTTCTTATAAAAGAAGATTCAGCCAAAATTGCTCTATCTCGCTTAGTTTTCGAGATATTGATAAAAGAAATCAATGGAGTTAAAAAGTAAAATTGGATGAATGAATTTCTTAGGAATTTGTTTTCGAGGATATCTCGAAAATTAAGCGAGATAAAGCTATTTCATTCTCATTTTGTTATATACCTGTCACAACTTACTGGGTTTTCGAGATATTCATTGAACTATAAACCTCGTGAGAAAGTCCAATTGAATGAATCGATTTTTCTCAGAATTGCCTTTGAATATATCTCAATAACTCCACGAGATAGAGTGATTCCACCTTCAGCCTGTTCTGTATCTGAGTCGAAAAAGTCAGTTACTTTGCGTTACTTTACTCTAATTTTTACGTGGTTCAGACTAGGAACCAACGAAATTTATCAACTCGGGCAGCTCTTCAAATTCTCTATGAATATAAATTCAGCTGAAATTGCTCTAACTCCGCTAATTCCCTAGATATTCATAGAAAAATGGATGGAGTGAACAGGCGAAAATGAATAAATGGATTGTTCACAGAATTGTCTCTTACGGGATTCCTTCCCTATAGGAATCATTCTTATAGACACCAAGCTGCGTGTAGGGAAACACGAAGTTCATGGCATATAAAAAAATATCCCCTATCATATACGCAACCCTATGAGATTCTCTATAGAAAGTTTCTGGAGAAATATCCTATAGGAACTTTCTATACATTTCGTCCATACATGTATATCCATAGCAAATCCCCCATAGACAATCGCCATGACGAGAACTTATGCAGAAAAAGAACCATGATGAATCCTCATTTATCCATGGCAAATTCTCCATGGACCATTGCCATGATGAGAATTTATGTGAAAAAAAACCATGGTGAATCCCCATTCATCCATGGCAAATCCTCTATGGACGATTGCCATAATGAGAATTTATATAAAAAAAAACCATGGTGAATCCTCATTTATCCATGGCAAATCCTCCATGGACGATTGCCGTGACGAGAATTTATATAAAAAAAAAACCATAGTGAATCCTCATTTATCCATGGCAAATCCTTCATGGGCGATCACCATGAGGATATTTCAAATAGGGGAAAATATCATGGTAAATCATCGTTCATTCATGGCAAATACTCCATGGACGATCGCCACGACGAAAATTCATGCATGAAAAAACCATGGTGAGTTATCACGTATCCATGGCAAATTCTCCATAGACCATTGCCATGACGAGGATTCAGACAAAAAAACCATGGTGGATCCTCACTTTTCCATGGCAAATCGTCCATAGACGAAAAAAAAACATTGTGAATCCTCATTTATCCATGGCAAATCGTCCATACACGATTTCCATGACAAGAACTTATATATAAAAAAAACCATGGTGAACCGTTATTCATCCATGGCAAATCGTCCATGGACGATTGCCATGAGGATATTTCAAATAGGGAAAAAAACCATGGAAGTCATCGTTCATCCATGGCAAATACTCCATGGACGATCACTATGACGAGAATTTATATATAAAAAAATCATGGTAAATTCTCCTTCATCGATGGCAAATTCGCCATGGACAATTGCGGGTCGTAATGCAGTTGTTCGACGATTCATCCATGGCACTGTCCATGGCTTTTCTTCGAAATACTGATGGCAGGTACCATTACATATTCCATGGACTTTGTCATGGCAGCTTCCATGGACTTTGTCATGGCAGCTTCCATGGCAAATTCCATGGCAGCTGCAATGAAAATTTTCATACGTGCAGAGTCAACGAATTTCGAGAAGCCTCACAGAAATGGCTTTGGTGTCGTTATTTTTTGATGATTCACTTTCCAAAACTCGAGTGTGTGTTTAATCATCCCTCAGAGTGAATCGCCAGTTGCTGATGCTAGGGAGAAAGACCGACAAGAACCGTACATAACCAGCAGTACTTCCAAAGTGTCTGGCTCAAACAAAAAACCTATAATGACGTGGTCAAGAGCCCAGACACTAACTCTGATCGACTTCTACAAAGAGCATAAGGAAGAATTTTTGTCCATTAAGGTGAAAAATGATCACATTTGGAAAACATTCGAGGCAGATCATTCACAAGAATAGGGATATCATGATCTCCAACAAATCAAAGACAAATGGTCTGCGCTGAAGCAAGGCTATTATGAAAAACTCGACAACATGTCTGGTAACGCGACTGACAGTGCTCATATCCATTTTGAGTTCCTTGAAGAAATGTTTAACATTTTCAAAGACAATCCAAGAACCACACCAATCGTGACCGCTTCATCTACCAGAGGAAGGAAAAAGATGGAGGAGGGAAAAGAGAGCGGAGGAAAAAAAGGAAAGCCAGATGATTCGGATAATGAGGCTGATACTGAAGAGTTGAAAGTGATTCCAAAGCCGAAAAGAACAAAATTTGAAACGTATTTGGTTAATTTGTCAGTTACTCAGATGGAGAAGGAAGAAGGTGCTAAACTGCGTCATGCAGATTCGATCGCAATGCAAGCCACTTGCATCAATATCTTCGAAGATATAGCTGAGATCATGAAAAATTGCTTCCAAAAAAAAAAGTTGAAGAAAAAAATGATTTAATTCAGTACCTTCAATTATATTCCGTACCTTTTTTTTCATATTTTACGATTTTTTTCAGTTTCCAATTGTATTACTTCAGCATTCAGCTTCCAAGACAAAAGTGCAAATGTTCCTTTATATTTCATTGCATGGTATAGACGACCACATGCTGTGAGTCAGGAACTAAGCAAGATGAGGCAATTTCACTCCAATGGTTTTTTGTAGCTGTTGAAATTCGGTACAGCAAAGGTTTAGGGTGGAATCACTCCATCTCGTTTAGTTCCCGAGATATTTCCAAAACGAGCAGGAGCCACACTACTTGTGCGTAATTTGAACATCGTACATTTAGTATTCTGTCAATGCGATTGGCAGAAAGCTTCCGAATGGATTTTTCAATTTCAACCCTTCAAGTACGGGACACATACGCTGCGACTTGTCCCCTCGGCTGGGAGCCATCTGACAATCAGACTACGCTGCTCAATACGCAACGTCTCATGAACGCTTTATCCAAAAATTATGGGAAAACTTTCATTGAGTGCATTAGTTTTCCATAGAAATACTATAGAGATATCGATTTTCCTCAGATTTTGCGTTATAGAAATATTTCGTGAATTTTTGAGCCTAATTTTAATTCTATCAGATGATTAGTTGCTGAACTAGTCTTGCACGCTAAATCTATTTATAGCAAACAAATTATCAATCCGATTGAAATTTGCATTGCGCCATTTGATAGACGAACCTTCAGAGTAATCTGAGTAAAAATTTCGGAATTTTCAAAGAAAATTTTTCCGATAAACGAAACGATTGAATATATTAAGCGTGGAATTTCAGCCCACAACTTTTGTTTATTAAAAATAAGGGGTAAGAATATTGCAAAAAAAAAATAATTCACCACTCCGAAGACAGTTCCATTATCTACCCAAATCAATTTTTCCAATTTCTACATCCGCGATAGTATTTGAGAAAATGATTTTTCAATGTTGAAAAAGATACGTCGTATCGACCCCGGCCGATAGAACAAGGAAGTGGGTCGATACCACGTATGGACCCCGTACTTGAGGGGTTAAATTCACCATTATTGATCTGTGCGTGGAGTGGGGAAACCAAAATAGGTCCCAGAGAGTTAAGCTCATCCCAAATATAATCAATTAAATAGTTTTGGAGATATAGCTTGCTTTCTCGGATGTTTCTATGCTAATATCTAAGAAACTACTAGACCGATTCCGCTCAGTTTCAATACCAAACTTTGAGCTCATCAGACGTATAACCTCACAAAATTTGAGGTCTCTAGCTCAATTGCTTATCGAGTTATAGAGGAATCAAGATTTATACGAAAAATTTCTCGATAGTTTTATACTGGATAAACTAGAAATCTGAGCTCCCATCACCCCGGGGGTCAAAGATGCAGCTCAGAGCGCGCATTTCCTCGCTGAGAGTGGACGCTGTGATTTCATTTTTCATCGAGACAAGTCGAAAAAACGATATTCCATTTTTCTCAAGAACTATCCGGCCGATTCGGTTGAAGTTTTCGTGAGAACTTGGGGCACGCATGACGAACAGATGGTGGAATTTTCAGATCGCTAGCTAGCCCCGTTTTAGAGTAGAGTGGAAAATGCGTCATCTCACACACACACCCACCCACATACATATTCACAGAATTTTTTAAAAACGGTGGTTCTTGACGTTTTGGGTCATTTGCACTCATATTATGATAAAATCTCAAACTTGTAAAAAATTACGATTCTAAAACTTCTATTCGGAAGCAAAAATATGTATAAGTCTCTTTTTTGTTAATATTTTCCATGCAAAATGCATTTTCTTCGCTGCTGAAATGTCATCATATCTTGAAGATGTGATTATTATCCATGTAGATTCTGCATTTTATACGGTAGCATGTAATTAATAACGATGAGGTCCAAATGTAATTCCTCAAAACGATGTTATGAATTATAGGAACTAATGTCACTCTTAAATTAACTTTCGTCATTTCACTCTCGTTATCCTCTTTTTCGTGAAATATCTCGAAATCCATAAGAGATAGAGAAATTTTTATGCCTTTTTTGTGGATCTCATAATTTTCCTCTATAAGAAAGGTTCCTACCAGAAATAGCCTCTTCTATAGATTATAAGATATTTAAAGAAATTAATTTTCTCTCAATTCACCTAACATTCAGTGAATCTCGAAGTCTAGAAATAAGCTAGTTGTGTAGAGAGCTTTTTTATTAAAGGACCTAAGACTTAAAAAGCATTTTTTATAGAATTTCTCTATCCCCAACGGTTTTCTGAATATTTTCAGGAAACTGTGAACGAATTGACATTACCTCTCATTATCTTATTCTGATTTTATAATTTCTTGATGATTTCCCGGAATTCCAACAAGGTGGAAGAATTTCCATGGAGAACTTCTTTGTACAAGAAAATAGGAGCTAGAATAAAAAATCATTCCGGAATCTCTCCATCACTCACAGTTTTCGTGATATTTTGAAAAAACTGTTAATATGAAATTCATGAGTTTCACTATTCTTAGGAATTTAGCTGAATTTCTCATCGCTTTAATCTTCAGTATCTGTAAGTACACTGTGGTGTGGGCAGCCGAAACAATTTCCAAGATTAAAACGAAATGAAACATTTTTCAAATCAGAAAAAATACGAATTACATTCAATTTTCTTTGCGTTCCGGCTTTACAAATAAGTTTTCTTCAACTTAATCTATTTCTCTATTACCCTACCACCTCGATGCAGTCAAAGACCTCAAAAATGAGAAAATAGAGCAAATCGATTATTATTCTGCACAACTCTTCGTGATTCATGATGATTAGAACTGCAAATAATTTAAGCTGAAATTTTACAAAAAATGATAAGGATAGGTCTTGAGAATACTTAGAATTTTTTTCCGAAGTTAACTTTATTTACAGGACACCATATGAAACTGAAACCCTAGCAGATTCTCGATCTCGGTTGGAATACTGGTGACTGACCATCATTTTTGGCAATTTCACAGTCCTAAGTAGATTAAAAATCAGTGTTTTGGCGGTGAATAACGAGTGAGTTCATGCAAAACTTGGACTCTACATATTTGGTGATTTGATGGTAGATATTTCAGATTTTCGCAGGAGAAACACGTGTATTTTACAAGCAGTTACTAATGTTTTTACAGGCATTGGACCAATTTTTGACGCAAAAAGAACCAGCTTGTGCTAGTGAGGAGATTACTATTTTACCGACGATTTACCGTGATTTCACGAAATCTTGACTGTCAAAAAACTGTTGGCTGAAAGGATTTTCACTAACGAATTATTAGAAATTCACCGAACTTCCATTGACTCAATGTCGTCTATTATCTGATTTGTCGGCACAATCCTCAATATCAATAATCTCAGTTTTAAGGCTTTCGCGGCCAATGTCATTTTGAATATTTTTGGCTTCCGGATGGATGCTGCGCTGAGTTTCAGCGTTGCGCCGACGTTTCGCGAACGTTGCAGTTTGCATCTTCAGGGCTATGAGCTCCGATTTTGAGCTTGATTGTCAAAGGAGTAGTCCTTATATACTCTCCGGGGGAGTGGAGGGGGGTAGGTAGGGGTGGGGGTAGAGCCAATCAGGAGCTTTTAATTGACCAGCTGATCAGAAATATTAAAAGTGACATTGGCCACAAAAGCCTTAAAACTGAGATTAAGCGCCTCCACGGAGGGGATATTCTTGGGTCGGTGAATCTTTCCACCAGACTTAGGAAGTCCTTGCACGTCCAGCTGTGCTCCTTAACCTTTTTAAAGAGGTGCCGTGATCATCGTGTGGTGCCCAAATTTCTTCACCAGAAGACCTCTTTTCCCTCGAAGCAGGCATCCACCATTCTCCGCCAAGCTTCATTAAAACTTGTCAAGGAGAGGATAACCTCTGTCGAAAAAGAATTGGCTTACCTTTCCAGGCAAGTTTTGGATCTTCATTTCCAGCTGTCTCATTCATTGGAACCTCGGCTCTGGGCGATACTTGATCGTGTTTCGCATGAAAAAGATATACGCACAGCGGAGTTGAGAACTGAGACTCACAGAGGCAAATTCCGATGTTTAGTCCCTCAAGACAAAGCCCCCATTCTTACCCATACTGTGGAAAACCTCAGTAAACACCAGCTGAGTGGAGCACAAGTGTCTGTTCTTGCCAAAGGACATAATTTCGATGTCGCTCCCAGAAAAGTTCCCACCAAGGAGATCATTAGCTGGACAGAAACAGCCATTTTCCACCTTCCTCAGGAAGCCAGCAATGAAATCCGGAGACAGTTATCCAATATCCTGCATAAGGCCACACCACCAAGGGATAACATCACTAGAGAGGAGCGTCTTGCCTTGCGGAGTCTCAAGGAGAACAGTGAAATCATTATCCTCCCTGCTGACAAAGGCAATGCAACAGTGATCTTGGATTTTAATGACTACACTGCAAAAATTTCATCAATGCTGAGTGATTCTAGAGTTTATACTAAACTCAAAACAAGCAGAAGTGCTACTCTTTGTGCGTTACTGGCGAGCCCCACTCCTTGTGCGACATTTAATATGTTGCCAATTCGATTGGCAAAATGCTTCCGAATGGAATTTCATCAATTTTGCATCAAATCGCTATTCATGTATTCCATTGCTCAAACAAATAACATCATTTTTACGACAAATTCGCACTTAAACATTCCTACGAATATTGTTCCAGACCGTATCGATCTGTTCAGGATTCAATCTTAGGACCTGCAGTCCTAGCTTACAATAATCGATTCAATTGCAATAATGTCATATGATACATAAATTTTCAATATTAGGTAAAAACTGAGATCCTACAATAAAACTTAAAAATTGAAGTTCAGGTTTCAAATAGGATTCCTATTCTTTCCGATTGTCGTCAGAAGAAAATGTACTCATTTGGTAGAAAAAATTGTCTACTTTCGAATGGTGGAATAAAAAATAGAAGTGTTCCTAGGGAGAAAGCTAAGAAAAACCGTGATTTTTGAAAAAACTAAGTTATCGAAAACTCTTACAAGAGACTGCCTCTGAAAAATCTGAAATTCTCACCATTTGTGGGGCTCATTGAGATGAATCTTTTAAGCTGAACTTGGGTGAAATCGCTCCAGTAGTTTTCGAGATATAACCTCTTTTCATAAAATGCTTTTCGTGCAATATCTCAGAAACTACTTGACCGATTTCGCCGAATTTCAATACCAAACTTTTCGTTCATTAGATGCACAAACCCACGAAATTTGGAGTCTCTAACTCAAATAGTTTTTGAGCTATCGTGTATACAAAATTCAGAATAAAAAACACTGTAATTGAAATTATCCGCAAACGAAAAATCGCAGCAAAATTTACCCCGAGTGAAAATTGTGTGTTCAAATGGGATGAATTTCATCGCTGAGAGTGGGGGCTGTGAATCAATTTTTCGCGGAGAAAAATCGAAAAAACGATTTTTCGAAAATTTGATTTTTCTCGAAAAGTACTCAACCGATTTCCCTCAAAGGGTCTAGCGGAATAAGTACTGACAATTGGCCCCCATTGAATTTTGTGGCGCCAATTTTTTCAAAGATTCATGACCGAAAAAGAGAATTTTCTGCAAATTTACAGTTTTCTACATTGACTCCAACCAATTCTATATTGAAAAAACGCGTTTTTTACCATAATTTGCTTTCCATGCAGCTAAATGTGTCATAAAAATCTGAAAAAATTCTGAAAAATTGGAACTCCTTGAAAGTTTATAAAAAAAAAAATCCAAATTTTTTACTCATAAATTCGATCTTTTATGATTCAATCTCCACTTCAGATGATCATTTGAATAGGCATCGACTGGCCTACTATTATGGCAAAAATTGATATAATTCTACTCCTCATTTTCAGTACACTGAAGAAAAGAAAATGTCCAAATTCGACCTGCAACATATTTAAAAAAAATGAAAACTCGTAAAATTTCACATATTGCGTTCAAAAGTTATCAATAAAGAATCCCTTGCATCCAGTTAATAAGTCATCATGGCTGGAGTGGTTAATAAGACATAACACAGATGTAAATCGTCATTGTTTATTAATTATTTTGGTTATTACAGTCTTTAAGACTGTTATAATGGTTAGAGGTTCATTAATAGTGCACTCTGGAGAAACATCACTTTGACAAGGAGCAACTGCTGACTTCATTGAAATTCTGAAATATGGAACTAATGATCAGAGGCAATCAGTTCAAGAACTCTTTTATATCTCAATATAGGAGTCTATCCCTTTTAATTTCCACAAATATCAGCAATTGGGCTATCTTGAATAAGAATCCTTTCGGAGTTTAGAAACTTGATGAAACCAGGGAAAAAAATTATCATACATGTTCATACATGATCATATATGATCATATATGAACTTCCCATGCATGGACATATATGCGAATTGACCGTACATGTACATATCTGAACATATATGAGCATATATGGACATATACGTCCATATATGCCGATTTTTTCCCGGGTATGACAATCCCATATATGATCATACATGGGCATGTATGATCATATATGGGCATATATGATCATATATGTCGATATTTTCCCGGGATATATTATCTAAATGCTCTAATATATGGACATAATACATCAGTATTAATTCCCTTCATCACTCAATTTTTCATTAATAACGAATTTCAATTGAAAAAAAAAAACATCCAGCCGGGACGAACCCGGGACCGTCCTATGATGAGTCAATCATCCTACCATCTTCGCTATTCTCATTTCACATCCCTGCTTAATGAATTTTAATCCGCATATAGTGATCAATGTCTTTCGGACTTGGAAAAAGTGGATTCAATTGAATTATTTCAATCATTGGGAATAATTTAGTGATACCGGAAAAAACTGATTTTCGAATGCTGCCAGAATTTTAAATTCTCAAAGTAAGCGGTAAACAGCTAACAGAACGTGTATTTACGATTAATTATCTAAATTTATCATTTTCACGTTCTTATATGGATTGCGTGAGCATTTTTTCATATGTTCATATATGTCCCATATATGTACATATATGTTCACATATGACGATTTTTTCCCGGGAAGGATTTTCATTCAAGATAGCCCAATTACTGATATTTGTGGAAATTAAAGTGGATAGACTCCTATGTTGAGATATAAGAGAGTTCTTGAACTGATTGCCTCTGATCATTACTTTCATATTTCAGAATTTCAGTGAAGTCAGCAGTTGCTCCTTGTCAAAGTGATGTTTCTCCAGAGTGCACTATTAATGAACTTCTAACCATTATGACAGTCTTAAAGACTGTAATAACCAAAATAATTAATGAACAATGATGATTTATATCTGTGTTATGTCTTATTAACCACTCCAGCCATGATGACTTATTAATTGGATGCAAGGGATTCTTTATTGATAACTTTTGAACGCAATATGTGAAATTTTACGAGTTTTCATTTTTTTTAAATATGTTGCAGGTCGAATTTGGACATTTTCTTTTCTTCAGTGTACTGAAGATGAGGAGTAGAATTATATCAATTTTTGCCATAATAGTAGGCCAGTCGATGCCTATTGAAATGATTATCTGAAATGGAGATTGAATCATAAAAGATCGAATTTATGAGTAAAAAATTTGGAATTTTTTTTTTATAAACTTCCAAGGAGTTCCAATTTTTCAGAATTTTTTCAGATTTTTATGACACATTTAGCTGCATGGAAATCAAATTATGGTAAAAAACGCGTTTTTTCAAGATAGAATTGGTTGGAGTCAATATAGAAAATTGTAAATTTGCAGAAAATTCTCTTTTTCGGTAATGAATCTTTGAAAAAATTGGCGCTACAAAATTCAATGGGGGCCAATTGTCCGTACTTATTCCGCTAGACCCTTTTACGGAGAGCAATTTGCATGGGGAGAGAAAGTACTGTTGAATTTTCAGGTCACCAAGTATTACCGTTCCGAAGCAATGAGCTGATATCTGTCACACAAACACACACACACACACACACACACATACATACAGACATTTTTTAAAAATGTCATTTCTCGACGTTTTGGAACATTCTGAGTCATATTCCGATGAAATCTCGAGATCGAAAAAAATCGCGTTTACAATGCTTCCATTCGGAAGCAAAAGACCCAGCTCGCAATGTCGAGAGGAAACCACTGAGCTTCTGAAGAAGGCTCCTCTTTCAGCTGATCTCATCAAACAGCTCATTCCCAGAGAATCATTCTCCCCATGACTATATGGTCTGCCCAAAATCCACAAGGAAACTGTTTCACTGAGACCCATTGTTAGTAACATTGAAGGACCAACATATAAGTTTGCTAAACTCCTCACTGCACCCCTCCAGAAGTTGGCTGGGCAGAACGGTTCACACATACAAAACTCCTTGGATTTCGTAACCAAGCTGAAAACACTCAGAACATCCTCCACGGATATTTTAGTGATTTTCGATGTGGAATCTTTGTTCACCAACGTTCCCATACCAGATACTCTAGAAATCATAAAGAACTCGAAGATGATCCCCCCTAACTTTCTCCTCTCGTCGAGCATTGCTTAACTTCAACATATTTTCTGTTCCAAGAAGATTTCCATGAACAGAAATCAGGGGCAGCTATGGGCTCTCTTGCCTCTCCTATCATAGCAAACATCTTCATGGAACACTTTGAAAATGAAGTGTTAGAGTCAGCCCCTTTAAAACTATCTACCTGGTCTAGATACGTAGATGATACTTTTGCCATCTGGCTCAATGGAAAGGAGACTCTAGATCAATTCCGGGTGTTTTTGAATAAACAACATCCCAGCATCAAATTCACATGGAGATCGAACATAACAATTGTCTTCCCTTTCTCGATGTGCTGGTTCAACGAAACGCCGATGGCACTTTAGGTCACTAAGTGTATCACAAACCTACACATACCGACAGATACCTCAACGCAAATTTCCATCATCATCCATCTCAAAAGAACTCAGTTATCAGTTCTCTCATTTACAGAACTCTTACTATCTCCCAAACAACCAACTTGAACGATGAAACTGAACATCTGGAGACAGCCTTTGGAAAGAATGGATATAAAATCCAACAAATCAAGAGAGTCACCAAAAGACTGAAAAATAAGATCCTTTCACAGGAAGTGAGTGGTCCCCGAGAAGACCAGGAAAGACCAAAAGTGGCCCTTCTCCCCTACCTTCAAGGTACGACTGATCGCTTCAGTAAAGTATTCAGGGAACATGACATTCGCACGATCTTTCTTCCTCCGAAGACAATAGATCGAATGTTCCTTAGTCCTAAGGATTCTAGACCGCTCTTGAGTACACCACGAGTCTACGAGATTCCTTGTTTTTGCGGTGAAGTGTACATTGGGGAAACCGGGAGGATGATTAGGACACGAATCGAAGAACACCTACGGTGTTCCAAAAAAGGCCACCTGGAACAATCTGCCCTGGCTGAACACTATATGGACACCAGGCATACTATTCAAGATGACCAAGCCAGAATGTTGGCCAAGTCCCGAGGATATTTTGAAAGGGAATATCAAGAAGGCCTAGAGATCCATAAAAATCCTCATAACCTGAATAGGGATAAAGGATACCAGGTGAACCCTATTTGGAAAACCGTCCTCCCGGTTTTTTAGTTGACCAGCTGATCAATTAAAAGCTCCTGATTGGCTTTACCCCAACCCCTACCTACCCCCCCCCTCCACTTCCCCGGAGGGTATATAAGGACTACCCCTTTGACAATGAAGCTCAGAATCGGAGCTCATAGCCCTGAAGATGCAAATTGCAACGTTTGCGAAACGTCGGTGCAATGCTGAAACTCAATGCGGCATCCATCCGGAAGCCAAAAATATTCAATATCAATAATCATTGCAGAAATCGGTTTAATGAGGAAAATCAAATTGTAATTCATAATTCTGACGGCAGATGTTGTTTAGATCTAAATATACGTAATAATGACGCCGTAATGAAGATATGAATTGAATTAAGAGAAGAAAATTCATATAAATTTCATTAAATATTACTTGATATCAATCACAAACTCTTCATTGTAGTAGTCGTAACTCAAATTATTCGTAGAATACAACAGTTATGTAGTACGCTTCGGCAGGGTTTACTGGTGACGGGGCTGTTATGAATGAAAGTTCACTCTTCGGAATGATCTGTGTTGCTTCAGTCTTGATAGTTATATAGTTTGACGATTCCCTCTGTTTCTAGTGTATCTGTAGGATTTCAAAAACTCTCCAGCACATCTAAGTATATCATTCTTGATCATATCTTTTGGAGGATGATCCCGTATTTCTTCGTGTCTTTGAAGAATCTTCATAATTTCTGAAAAATAGTAGCTGCAGTAAAAATAATAGATACTTCTATTAGTAGAAGATTGAAAAAGGGTTATACGATGCAATTTTTTGAAATCTTCGTGAGGAACTATTTTCGCAGTAAGTCTCCATCTTCTCTCCGGTGGCTCGAACTCCTTTATCACTGCCTTAATTCTTCGAGAATTGGAAGAAGCACTGATAGCAATGTAATAATCCTCAAAGTTCATCTTGAAATCCCTCAGAATTTCGACCTAAATCAGGGATTAAAATTCGGTAATCAACAAAGATTTAATCCTCCATTCAGCTAGGAAACTACCTTTTCGTAGCTCTCAGAATTGTTTATGAAAAGGATTGGGGCGAAATCCCACTATCTGACTTAATTTCCAGGATACCCTTGAAAAACTGATAATAGAATAAAATTCATTTTTCTAAAACTCTATCTCTTAATTTTTATGGACAATGAATTCTTCAGAAAAATTAAATTCATTCTATCATCAGTTTTTTTTAACATCTTGGAAGCTAGGCGAGATAGGTGATTTCTCTCAAATCTTTTCTGTGGCTCTTAAAGTTCATTGCAAAACAGATAAAATCGTTCTATCTCCCTTAGTATTCGAGATATTCTTTAAAAACTGATAATTAAATGAACTCAATAATATTGTTAATAATTGCTAAAAAATGAGAAAAAATTCACGATTCACTGTGTCTTCTCTCTTATTATCCCTCAGTTACTATTAGTCAATTTCATTGTTTTTTATTGGAAATAATCAAAATTCATTGAGTCATAATTCAATTTTTTTCAAGTCGATTATTGTCTCTTTTCTGTTTATGAAGGAATGAATAAGCGAAAAACCAAGACGTGTCTTTGCTATATTTCAAAAATGTAAAAGCACATCAATGGCACCAAAAATCCCCTCAATCACTCCAAGGAAATATATAGAGAAATTGATTGATTTTTCAATTCAATGATCAGTTTGTCAATGAATCATAGAAAATATCTCAATATTCAGTGACTGAAATATAGCAAGTTCACGGGATTGATACAAATGAATTCGAGGTTAGCTGTGTACATGCACTGAGGAAGTTATTGGTGCATTAATTACTTGATTTGATATGTAATTCTCAAAATACTTAGATTTCTTCATCACGTGGCTTGAAATTTTTAATTTTTTCATCACTGATGCACCTATAATCTGAAGATAATATCATTAATGAATCGATGTTTATTCTCACCCACGTATCTACCAGCATGCACCACCATTCGCATTTATGTAACAAACGTCTCAAAGTTAGCCCTCAATGAGCGCGCCAAGCGCGACGATTCCTATTGGCTGATAAGATATGAATTGACCAATGGGAATGAGAATAAAAGTGCCACAGCTCTGGAGTGAACCGATGGTCATGTTCCTTTTATAAAAGGAACTAGAGGCTAAACGCACGCGCAGCGCACGCTGAGTGTCTGTAATATTGGCTGCGGAGAGATTCCGCGCGTTTGAACATATTGGTCGGAGCTGCCCACACTGTACACTTTCTCGGCGTTTACGCTATATGAAACTGTACGTTGTGTGCAAATCAAACCACACGTTATAATGCGCGGAATCTCTCCCCTGGATCTATTCATTGGTAAACGGCGGAAGGCTATTCCCATCCTATTGCGAATACTCGATGTCTTGGGTCTTTTTGGTTTCTGGCACATCAGATGCCTCCATCATCATGTTTTCATCAAATTTTTGCGAAATTTTGAGAGAAACCTCATATTTTCCCTGGAAACTGGTGGAAAATGAGTTCGAGTGGGAATTCTATCCAAATTCACCATCATAGAATTCACAACTTTGAAATCGTCATCACTTTTTCTTCACTCCATATTTTCTGATGGAATTTCACAGTGATACTGCCTATGATATCGGGAAGTAGGCTGAAATTTCATATCGATATCTCGAACGGTTCTTGAAATTCGATTCAATGAAAATGCTCATTTCCACACAGCAAGGGCCATTGAGCCAAAATATCCGCGGATACTCGATGTGCCGGATCTTTTTGGCTTTTGGCCTTCCGGGTCCTCCCATCATCATGCCTTTATGGAGCTTTGGTGAAATTTCAAGAATTATTCTTTCTATCTGAATTTCGACCAAGAGAAACAACGAATTCGACTTCACGTGATGTGTATTATTTTGATAATTTTTGGTAACACCACGGCTGTTACAAAGTAACAAATTAAATTTTGTCAACAAATTCCAGTTGATGTTTATCGACAGATCATTGAATAACTGTGACATTTGCCATGAGTGGAAACAAGGCAAAATTTGGAGATGAATCTCTCGAAAACATCAACGAAAAAATCAAACGGAGTGTCCCTTTTTATACTGTGAAGAGTAAACGATCGATTTGGAATCAACATTCCGGATTTTGTGAAAAAAACAAGTATGTGTTTGATGCAACAACTTCTGATAGACCTCTCGCGAATATCCTGAACGACTGGGCTTCTAATATGAAGAATAGCGATGAAGAAGAGTACAAGGAAAGTGTCATCAAAACAACGTGTAATCAGACAGCTAAGTTACTACAGTATGAATATTTCACTGAATTCAAGAGACAGATTAATCCCTTTTCATTGCCAATCTTCAAACAAGCTCGAGAAGCTCGAGACGTTGAGAGACGTGTCTTTCAAACGGATCCTAAGAAGCGTAAGACAAGTGTAGCAGCTTTAGAAAAGAAGGATATTGGAGCAATGCTGAAGATATATGATGAAGAAACGCCAGAGGGATTACAAAAAGAATTATTCATCATCGTATCAGTGAAGTCAGCTCGGAGAAGAGGTGAGGGAGCGACAGCAACGATACACCACTTCGAAGAGGGAAAAGGCGCCGATGGAATGTGTACTGGAAGGATGGAATATAACCCTATTTTCACCCAATCTACACAGGGAGGTGACAACAAGTGTGCTAGCAGTAAATGGCTCATCCTAAATGACGAAGATCCTCAAAACTGTCCAGTACGACTGCTGAGAAAATTGATGTCAAAAAGGGACAGTAGAGTAAACTCAGATCGGTTTTTTTTGACAGTCTATTGTTCGGGCACCATTTGTGACGTTGAAATCCAATTACTATTCCAACTCACTGGTTTGAATTTTTATTGATTTAATTTCTATATTTTGTTCGGGCGACTTACTCGTTATTTCAACTATGGAATATCTTCAGTGTTACGTATAAGAATTGGCTCGAAAGGATTAATTCTGAGAAAATTCCCCGAAATATAATTTACTCCCGATTAATTCTCATTTACGTTAAAATTTCTCTATTTTCAGGAATATCGATCGACTTCCGGGGCTAGAGAGTCAGATAGTTTCGTTACTCACCGCGTTACTGATGCACGTTGATTTTCTGGACGTAATCCGTAATAATTGTCACTGGATGAAAATTTGGGCTCTAATGTGTTCACAAGTTGTCAAAATTGTTTTGTTCACTTTTATGTCACTTTTACTTATTTTTTTCCTCGTATCTTTCACCTTCACTGTAAATAATAAAGAGATGATGATTCACGAAACTAGCACAATTAATTTTAAAATTTCACCTTCGACTCTATCGTAAGATGCTGACGAATTGACAATTCATATGGACGATTTGATTTTATTTTAATAAGAGAAAACGAGTTTTATGTATTCTATACTATTTTGTTGAAAGGAGAGAGTGATCAGCCGCACTGATATCTGCGGTGTTGATCAGGTAATAAATGGGGATATAGAGTAGTCAGCGGCACCGACATCTGCGGTGTTGACCTGATAATATGTAGGTAACTTGGGTTAAATGGGGATAGAGTAGTCAATCGTCGTCTCTCCCGATATCTGCGGTGTTGACCAGGTTTTAATATGAGGATAGAATATGTTGAATGAGAATAGAGTAGTCAACCGCACCGATGTCTGCGGTGTTGACCAGGTTGAAATTTAAGGCTCTGAAAAGGAGAAAATAGTTGTTTAATTTAATTAAACTCGCTTTCGGTTAGATGAATTTAAATTTATTCAAATAATTGATTCAAAACTGTCAACGCGAGGCTTCGTCAGATCTCAGAATAAAGAGGCAAGATGATTTCGTTCGGTTTAATTCGGTTTAAAGAAAATATTTCACTGGATAATTAAAATCAAAATTAATTAAAAATTATTCGGAATAAAACTTTAATTACAAAAACAATTCTAAGTTGCAATTCAATAAAAATATTCTAAGTTCCAATTGGGGAAAAATAATCTAAGTCCCAGTGGTTGAAAAAGATTCTAAGTCCCAATGGTTGAAAAAGATTCTAAGTTCGAATGAGCAAAAATATTCTAAGTCCCGATCGAGTAAAAATTTTCTCAGTGTCGATTCACTGAAAATATTCTAAGTTCAAACTGAGTAAAATTATTCTAAGTCTCAAGTGAGTGAGTTACTGCGACCGCGTCCGGAGGAGGAGGTCTTCACCAATTGAAGAGGAGCGATGAAGTGACTGACTGAGCCTCGCGCATCTAGGTACATGAACAATTCGGTGGCTTGAGCCGGTAGGATGGGAGTACAATAAGTGGGGATGCGCTGTGAGTCCCTTGCGCAGCTAGGTGGCTGGTGGTGACTGAGCTGGTGGGGAGCGCCTTTCCCTACCCTTGTGCTGTAGCTTGTCCATGCGCTGAGGTATTAGTAGTTTTACAATAAAGATTATTACATTAAAAATACAATATTGTTGTTTTCTTATATATAACCTTATTTTTGACATATATTAATATATTGTTTTAAATGATTTTCAACATTTTTCAAGTTGATTTTTCACTCATCGGAAATGGATTCCTTTTTGTGTCCTGATGTGTACCTTATAGACAAATTTTGTCAAATACACTTGGAAGTGGGATAAATCAACGATTTTCTATATTTGAGCTTATTTTCGGCTGAATGAACAAATTTTAGTATTGAAAGTTTTTTATCATTTTTTTATGAACATTTGATTGTTAATAACTTTGTTAATTAACACTATTTGGGATCGTTCTATAATGCATTTGAAATACCATCAAATTCAATGATTTTTAGCGTTGGATTCAATTTCTTAACTATTACAGTTTCGGAGTTATTTCTATTTAAAGTTGGATGACCTTGAAAGTTCTATTTGTTAATAACTTGTCAAATAATTGCTTGGAAAATATAAACTCAATTGCGTTTGGAACATAATATTTTCATCTATTGTTCCAGCTTCGATTCATCTTCCTAAGTTGATAACTTTTGTTGTTATTCAATTGTTAATTGAAGTCCGAAAATTGGTATACATAAATTTTGGTTTTTCTTTGATTTTCTTCTATGAACTTTTAGTTTCAACTATTTGATGATTTTACAAATGGAAATTATTCTGTAATGTTAATTATTATAGAAGTTATTGATTTTTGAATATTGCCATGTATTTTGTATATCGATATATATGTGAATAAATTTAAATGTTAAATAACTCTGTTGTTATTTGTTATTTTGATTTCATTTTTGGTCTTTATACTCTTCTGATGTAATTATCTTCATATTCTATTGACTTTTGTAATTCTCTACTGAATTTTCATATCAATTGTTTATAAAAAATTATTGTAAATATTAACTTTTGTCAAATTTTCTTAGCGCATCGTGTAGCTTGTATTTTTTCATTAATTTTAGTGCTATTTTGGTTCCTTAATCTTTATAATTTCCAAAGATATGAATTTTTGAATGTTCAGAAATAATAAATTTGCATGTGTGTGTATTGTAACGTACCACTATTTGGCCGTATGAACGATAGGAGTGGATGGGTCTTTGTCCACGAACCAGAGAGACTTATTTTAGAATATTAAATGAGGGAGTCGACACATTTCAGTTTATGCTCTAAAGAATCGTATTTATTGAAATATTTACAAGTGATTTGGAGAGGAGCATTTATCCTCCGTTACAGGAAATGATCTTTATTCTTTAAATTTATCTTAATATTATATTTTATTGAATGAATAACCCTTCTAAATTACGATTTCTGTAGTATTTCCATTGATGTGTTGGGGCCTATGGGAAGGTCCCCTAGGTCTTGTGGTCCTGGTCCTCATCCTCGCGTTGAAAGTCGTCGTCCTGAGACCTGGAGCGTCCACCTATGTTTGGAAACGCTCTCAGAGTCCCTCTTAGTTTTACAGGATATTTTACACAGGATTATTTTATTACATTTATGTTATAAATAATTATTTTATTTTATTAAATTAGACGCTTGGGCTTGTCACCGTTGCGTATAGGAACACTCGGGCTTGTCACCGTCGTGTATAGGGAAACGCTCGGGCTTGTCACCGTCGCGTGTTGAGTCCTCCACTGCTGGTAGTGGACTGACGTTTCTCGGCGATGGGGCTTCCTTTATACTCTTTGCTGCTGGTGGCTCCGCTCCCCCCACTCCTCTGCTGCCCCTTCCACTGATTCTCTCTGCTGGGCTGTGATTGGCTGGTCCTCTCTGCTACTCGGTGCAAGGGATAGGAAAGACGCTTGGGCTTGTCACCGTCGCGTATGAGGAACACTCGGGCTTATCACCGTCGTGTATAAGGAGACACTTGGGCTCATCACCGTCGCGTATGGAACACTCGGGCTTATCACCGTCGTGTAGTGAGCCTTCTACCGCAGGCGGCAGTAGACTGACTTCGGTCCGTGCTGCGGGCTTCTTATATCCCCGCCGCACGGACCGAGCGCGCTTGTTTTTCCCCCACTCCTTGGTTTTCGGCCAATGGGAGAACGCGTTCGTTTTTCCGGGCTCTTTTTGCCCCGTTACAGTATATATGTTATAATATTTATATCTCAGTTAATTATAAATATTAAGAGTTGGTTTTCAGTATACGTCAATATCTCATTGTCATCTACATTTTGAGGCCATTTTCATATTTTTATAATCAGTTTTTATGTAAATTGTTTATAACAAATTATATTGCAAATTGATTTCTTAATAGTTTTCCATCTGGAATCGATAGTCTCAATTATTTAACGAATTTTAACTTCGGAATTATTTCTTAATCTCCATATTTAAAAGAGTTATGATTTGCCAAAAGTTTAACATAGAATTACGCGAGTCACTGGTGGGGGAAGTTTAGTCCACAGCGTGTGACGTCACGCACCTACTCAGTGATAGTCGCTGAAGGCCGGTGCGGTCAATACTTTTCCGTTGGTCTTCAAACATGAATATCTTTGATTCTATTGAAGGGAATTCGTTACAAATTGGTATTTAAACATTTTCGATAATATTTCACTGGTTTATGACAGTTTTGTTCATTTTTCTTAATTTGTTAATGTACTTTGTTGATGGACTTCTTAGACTTTTTGATGGATTTCAATGGATTTTGATTGTTTTCTGTGAGCTTTTGTTGACTTTTGGCTATTTCTTGTAATTTCATGTATCATTGACCTCTTTCAAGGCAAATTGGTTCAGATATAGGAATTGTGGCCATTCTCAACTACATTATTGTTCATATTTGATTATCGTTGGAAAATACGTATGATCGTACAGATCAATACGTAAAATCAGTTTAAAGTTCGGGCTAAAATGATTTAATTGAAATTGTGAAGCTCACCTATTGATTTATTTATTAAAGGGGTCTGTCTACTTTGGACGCCTGAAATAAAACGCTATTTTCACCAATTTTTCTTATGGATACTGTTATGTTTATTAATATGAAACTTGTTGAACTTGACAAAAGCATTCTTAAATTGCACAAAAACATTTTTTAAAATTGATTTTAACCATTTCTTCAGTGTGAAAATTCCAGGTAAACAGGAATTCTCTAAAAGTGCGGCGTTTAAAAAAGTCGCAACAAAAGCCCAGCTGAAAAAAAAAATTGAATGGTTTTAGGTTTAGTGTGATAGTGGCTATATCCCGAACCAGAATTATTGCTAAATTTTAATTTTTACTATTTTTTGCAGGGGAAAAAACATGCGGAGAGAACACGTTCTTTAATATTTTTTTTGATTGTCCACCATCATGTTAATTTTGCATATAAATTAATATTCGAGGTTCGGGATATTGCTACTATCACACTAAACCTAAAACCATTCAATTTTTTTTTTCAGATGGGCCTATGTTGAGATTTTTTCAACAGCGCACTTTTCGAGAACTCCTGTTTACCTGGAATTTTCACACTGAAGAAGTGGTTAAAATCAATTTGAAAAAATGTTTTTGTGTAATTTAAGAATGCTTTTGTTAAGCCCAACAAGTTTCATATTAATAAACATAACAGTATTCTTAGAAAAAATGGTGAAAATAGCGTTTTTTCAGGCGTCCAAAGTAGACAGACCCCTTAAGCGTATTTCCCCAAAAGGGAAATACAATTACTCCGGGTTTTGCTCTTTAATTATGGCGAAACAAGGAACTGTTCGGGCTAGAATTGTGGCAGGAGAACCTGAATTGAGATTTTTTCAATTCAACAAACTAATTTTATTTTAAACAATCATAAAAAGGCTTTTTATGAGACACCCGCTAGCTCAAATGCAAAGCGTATCAGCTGTGGGGAACACACTGCGTCCAGTGATATTCCCCCACTCCCTTGCTCTGTCTCTCTCTTTTCGATCATAACCTGTTAATCCAAAAGCTTGAGAGGTTGGGCTTCTCAAAGACCACCACAAATTGGATTCACTCATACCTATCTGGTAGAAGACAAGCTATCTCGGGTGAGTCTGGGGCGAGGTCCGACTGGAGACCAGTAGTCAGAGGTGTTCCTCAGGGTACGATTTTTGGCCCATTATTCTTCATTTGTTTTACTTCTGATTTAAATCAACAGTTCAGATACATCAAGCATGCAAGCTATGCTGATGATCTTCAAACATATCTGCACTGCTCTCCAAAGGATCTTGTGCCAGCCATTGGTCACATGAACGATGATATCTCAAGACTATGTAACTGGGTAAAACAAAACCGATTGTCTTTCAATGGGAAGAAAACACAGGCGATGATAATTGGTTCAAATAGATTTGTGAATTCTATTGATCTTAACACATTACCGAGGGTTAAAGTCGAAGGCACAGAAATACCGTACTCCCTTTGTGCGAACATCCTTGGGTTTCTCGTTGACAGCAAATTACAGTGGCATGAGCAAGCCCAGGCTACGAACAGAAAAGCAAATTCGAGTCTACATTCACTTAAAAAAAATAAAGATAACTTCTCCACTGAACTGAGAAAGTATCTGGTTAAAAGCTTGATTTATCCGCACATAGACTACTGTTCAGTTGCCTTGACAGGGTGTTCGGATGAAGTTGATGACAAATTGAAAAAAATTGTAACCCGGGGAATCTGCTTCATTTACGATTTGAAAAGAGATGTTTCCATTAGTCATTACTGCGTGAATCTGGGATGGCTCATGCCCACTTGGCAACGTGAATACCACCTTGGCAAATTAGTCTATCGAGTAATCCGGAGCAGCTGACCTAGCTACCTTGCGGAGAGGCTCTTGCTTAAGTCCAAAAGTGGACAGCGGTCCAACCGTGGCACTTATCTCGATCTACAAATCCCTAATTCACGTACAAATTTCGGCAAAGCCTCGTTCACTGCTTCTGCTGCCGAACTATGGACATACTGCCACTTGAGCTGCGAGAAAGCGCGTGTATGACAAGTTTCAGTGAGGGTCTCCTTAATTTCCTTCTACATAAGCAATCATGCGGTACTCTATAATCTTCATAAAAATATTAACAAGAAAACTGTATTGCATAAATAAATAAATTAGGAAAAAAGAAATATATAGATCAATGAATTAAAAAAAAAAAGATGGTTACTGCGATAATGATTCCTTAAAATTGCTAAGATGATAACGTTAGTGGTAATAATAATAAGATATAAAATGTAAAAACAAATAAAGATACACCTATGAGTAGAACATGACGAGAATTGACATAAGGTGCTGGACAGCTACTAAAACTCGATTGAGATTGATGAATAGAGATTATTATATTATGGTTGTTCTAAGGAGAGATCATGAATACTGCTTTTGTAAAGATTGTAACCAATTAAGTCATGTACGGGCACTTTGAAGAATATTTTTTCGTCTATGTAAAATTATAATATTTTTGTATCTGTCAGTTTTGTCCTCAGGGGACTCATATCCCAGGACATCAATAAAACGTCTCTCTCTCTCTCTCTCTCTCTCTCTCTCTCTCTCTCTCTCTCTCTGTCTCTCTCTCTCTCTCTCTCTCTCTCTCTCTCTGGCTCTCTCTCTCACTCTGTAAGTACAGTGACATTGTGTTTTATTTTGCTGTGCCTTTTTTACTGCTTTTCTGCATCAATTTTGCCTCCGGGCGCTTTTTGTTGCAGCTTGTTGCATGCGCTTTTTTGCAACTAACAAGCGGAGATATAAATCCAGCCTGTTGGTTGCTTTTTTGGCTTCATAGAAGTATTTTTTCCTGGAACTGCACGAGTACGTGAGTACATAACCTCAAACATTAATTGGCTATCTCTCTCTTCTGGCTGTCATCTTTTTCTCTTGGCTTGACGGAACGTCATTGGTGTGCCATCTGTGGAGTCGTTGGAGAGAGTTTCCTGCTTTATCGGCTGCTGGCAGTTCATTATCTTCTGCGAATAACGAAGGGGAGATTTATCATCTGATTATCATCTTACTCAATATATTGGCGCTCTATCATTTTTGAATTTTTCTTCCTCTTGTCTTTTCTCTACTATTTCAATTTCTTCTGGATTTGTGTACGTGAGGATTCCTGCAGTTGCTATCGAGATGTCAGATAAAAATAAGGATAAAGAGAAGGAGAAGTTGAAGGGAAATGAAGTGTGCCAAACGTGTAGGAAGAAAACATCTGCAAAGGTAATCCAGTGCTCAAAATGCATGAGATTTCTCCACGATGCTTGTGCCAATTTTCACACAATTTTTGAGAAAGAGACTGCAGTTAAAACCTGTCGTTTATGTATTAATTCGTCGAACTCTCCGGCCTTGACTCGTGCTCGCTCAGCTTCAACTAGTGATACCATTCTGGAGTCCTCTCTGAAAATGGTTACAGAGCAGCTTGCTGCAATGAATGCCCAATCGAAGGCCTTTGAGGACAGGATGGATGCTCGCTTGGAGACCTCTTCCACTAGCATGGCGGCCTTCCGAACTGAGGTAACTGAGAAACTTGCAGCTTTGGACAGCATTCCTGGTCTGGTCATCTCAGTTCAGAATGTTGTTGCGGAAGTGGCTAGCATTGGTGAACGTATGGGAGTAGTGGAGGCAGAGCAGAGGGACCTTCGAGCTCTTGTGGAACAAGAACGAGAACGTAACGTGGCAGTTGGCGGTGAAGCAGTGGTTTCTCAAGCTGTAGTGAGTCGAGTTAGCTCGGTTGAGTCATCGATAAGGGACCTCTCAGTTTCCCTCTCGGCGATCAATGCTGAACGGGCAAGGTTGGCACCTGAAGTGCTGATTTCGGGATTGCACTGTCCTAGCTCCGTTGATCTGAAGAGTCTGGCATTGGTGGTGACGAAATCGGTGTGCCCGGTGGTTGAGGCGGTTAATATAACCGGTGTAAGGCCAATTCGCCCTAAACATCGACCTCGCAAGAGCATGGGTGATGGTGCATCGGCAAGTGGTTCTGATGTATCCAACGCAGTATCTGATGCAGAAAGAGCGTCACTCTCTTTGGTGGTGACACTATCATCTGGGGCACTGGCTCATAGTGTGGTTGTCGCCAAAGCTCGTCGTGGCAAACTTCATTCGTCGGATCTGGATGGTGAGCTTCTGCGTACATCGGGATTGGGTTCACAGCTTCAACCAGGGTTCATCAATATCAACGAATTCCTACCGCCTGATCTTCATGAACTCCGTTTGGCGGTGAGGAAAGCTGCTAAAGAGAAAGGCTTCTTCACCTATGTACGAGATGGAGCCGTTTTCATTCGGAAAACAAAGGAAGAAGCTCCGACTAAGATTTCCTCCCTAGATGCTCTAAAAAACTTCATGACGGACTCCCATTAAACTCGACTATTTTGCCTCTTTCTCTCTCTTCTGGATCTTCTCTACTTTCTGCTTCTGCTTTTTCTTTTACTCCGGATAGTGTGCCTGGCTCTTTATCTCATTCGAATCCCGATTTAACAGGTCACTCGTCGTTGAACCCACCTTTTTCCAGTGATGTTATCCCCATTCCATCGTCGATTGCACCTGGGTTTGGCACTGATGCTGGTGCGTCGGTTGCCCTATTGGAGGCGGAGGGCTTGCGAGTTTTTCATATCAACGTAAACTCGGTGAGGGCTCACCTTGAAGGGGTCAGATTTTTCCTTGACTCTCAACCTCCGTTTCATGTAATTGCAATGTCCGAGACTAAGCTTTGTCCCCTCATTGACGACGACGTTGTTGAGCTTGAGGGTTATACGCTCTTCCGCTGTGATCGTAATACTCGTGGTGGAGGGGTGTGTTTGTATATAAATAAGTGCTTTCAAGTTAAAGTCTTGGCAAGATCGACGCATGTATGGATGTGCAAACCAGGATTACCTGAATACTTGCTTTGCGAAATCTCGTGCAAGGGTGTGTTCCCATTGCTGGTAGGTGCGGTCTATAGACCGAATCATGCTCCGTTCTTACAGGGCAGCAACTTTGTGCCGGTAATGGAGAGATATTTGCAATCGTATAGTACAAAGGTGATCTTAGGGGATTTCAATGCTGATCAGCAATCTGCCACAAATGATGATGCAGCGTTTTTACGTTCGTTCTGTTCGGACAATTCACTGCGCTTGGTGCCGTATAGGCCGACACATCACACAAAAACCTCGGACACTTGGTTGGATCTCTGTTTGATAGATGCTGAGGATAATCTCTTGTCTAGCTGGCAGTCGGATGTGCCATTTGTAGATGGTCACGATCTGATTGCGGCGGTTATTCAGGTGGTTGTCCCGGCGCCTGTAGCACGAAGCGACCTGTGCTACAGAGATTTTAAAATGCTTGATCCACAGACGTTACAGTCTCGGCTGTTGTCCTGTGACTGGTCGGTTTTTGATGGTCCGTCTTTTTTGGATGGCTTGGTGGAGAACCTTAGTGGTAATCTTTGTGCCAGTATTGATGCTGTGGTACCGCTGAAAACGATCAGGGTGTCCAACAGGCGCAGGCCTTGGTTCTCTGATCACATAAGTTCGCTTGTAGCTGAGAGGGATCGTCGATATAGATATTACAGACGGGTGAGGTCCGAGGCTGCACTGTTGGAATATCGTATGGCTCGTGATCGTGCGCACTGTGAGGTGGAGGGTGCACGGCAGCAATATTTCCATAAAAAAATCGTTGCTCTGAGTGATCCTGCACTCATCTGGAAGGAGCTTCGCCATCTGGGTGTTGCTCGGGCTGGTGTGGAGTCTCCTGAGTTTGATCATGGTGAGCTGAACGAATACTTTGCTGGAGTTGCTTTCAATAATAATGCCCCTTCTGTAGAGGGGTTTCTTCAGTCGCTGGTTGGTGGGGATGCTGCTGCAGATGTTGGTTTTTCATTTGGGCCAGTCACTGCGGAGGAGGTGAGTAAGGCTATTGCTCACTTCTCCACCGAAGCGAAAGGCATTGATGAGATACCGAGGTCTGTGGTAAATGCTGCGCTGCCAGTGCTGATGCCTTTCCTTCTCAAGGTCTTCAATACTTCCTTCTCTTCTTCTTCTTTTCCTTCTGAGTGGAAGAAGTCTCTTATTCTGGCGCTGGGCAAGGTGAAAAACCCGTCGGCTCCTGCTGATTTTCGACCTATAGCCTTACTCTGCTTTCTGTCCAAGGTCTTGGAGAGACTTGCCTCCTTACAGATCCTTGGATTCCTTGCTGAGCGCTCGATACTTGATCCACTCCAGACTGGTTTTCGTCCTCACAATAGCACTCAGACTGCGTTACTTAAACTGACTGACGATATAAGCTCTGCCATTGACAGACGACAGCTGACCATGCTTCTCCTCTTCGACTTCAGCAAGGCGTTTGATTCGGTCAGCCATGTCCTGCTCTTACGCAAACTTGGTGGCTATGGTTTCTCTAGATCAGCACTGCAGTGGGTTGCGTCTTACCTGTGTGGTAGGTCGCAATCTACACTGAGTAAAACAGGTGCTCGTTCGTCGTTTTTGCCATTGAACAGAGGGGTTCCACAGGGCTCTGTCCTTGGTCCATTGCTCTTCATCTTGTTTATCAATGATATTGGTAGTCACCTGCCAGTGTCTGTGCAGCATCTAATCTATGCTGATGACCTCCAAATCTACTTCCACTTTGGGAGAGCGGATTTGGAGAATGCATTGGATCAAATGGGCAGGGCCGGGGAATGTGTCTCGATCTGGGCTGAGCAGAATGACCTTCAGCTGAATGTCGGTAAGACAAAGGCTATTGTGTTTGGGTCACTGTTCTTTGTTACTGAGGTTTACTGCCAGCCGGGTCTTGGGGTGGACATTGGTGGCACTCGTGTTCCGTTGGTAACATCTGTGCGCAGTTTGGGGGTGGTGCTGGACAGCAAACTGTCGTGGAAGGAGCATGTAGCGAGTGTGTCGAAAAGGGTGCACTCGGTCATGTATCGCCTGCGCTTCTTTCGGTCTAGCACAACGTTTGGGCTGCGTAAGCACTTGGTTGAGTCGTTGGTCTTCCCCATAATAGATTATTGCTGTTTGGTGTTTAATGGGTTATCGGATGAACTGGCCCTCAAGCTCCAACGTCTGGTGAATGTGGGTATTAGATACATCTTCGGAGCTAGGAGGGATGAGCACATTTCCCCCTTGCGCAGGGAGTTGGGCTGGATGTCATGTGGGATGCGTCGAACGTATTTCCTGGCTTGTCAGGTCTATAAGCTCATTCAGGGTGGAGAGCCCGGCTATTTAGCTAACTTGTTGATAGCTGATAGCAGAACTCGTCCTGTGAGGGGGGAGGTGCGTCCCTTGTTGGTGAGACCATTCCGAACTGAGGTTATGCGCCGCTCCTTTCAGGTGTCTTCCGCGTACCTGTGGAATGCCTTGCCTGGGTCGATTCGGGACCACCCGACTCTCATTGGCTTCAAGATCGTCCTTCGTTCCTTCTTGTTGAATAACTCTGGTGAATTGAGTTAATGAGCCTTGCACTCTCTCCTTTTTTCGTCCTTTTTCTTTCTTTTCTCTTTTTTCTCTCTCTCTCTCTCTTCTTTTCTCTGCTTTTCTAAATCTCTTGCTTATCCTACACTTTCTTGCCTATTTCTTCTTCATTTCTTCATCTCTTCACTTGTTTTCTGGGAGTCCGTAGCTACTCTTTACATGAACCTAAATTGAACCTAAAATAAAAAACTGAAATTGCACCTATGCATTATTAAACACAATTTTTGTCATAACTTAGATCTTAATCTCTGGCTTTATTCTGATATTCTTTTTTTTTTGTTTTTTTTTAACAATCTTTATGTACTTTGTACAACATATTGTACAGGAATAAAATCAATCAATCAATCAATCTCACCCTCTCTCTCTCTCTCTCTCTCTCTCTCTCTCTCTCTCTCTCTCTCTCTCTCTCTCTCTCTCTCTCTCTCTCTCTCTCTCTCTCTCTCTCTCTCTCTCTCTCTCTCTCTCTCTCTCTCTCTCTCTCTCTCTCTCTCTCTCTCTCTCTCTCTCTCTCTCTCTCTCTCTCTCTCTCTCTCGAAAATAATCAATTGAAACGACCACAGACGCTATCTGCTCGACTCTGAAATCTATCTTAGAGCGAATGACTGGATTTGAAGGAAAAGTGACAGCTATTTCGCAAATAAACGAGAAATTGGAGTCACTAACATCTATCGGTCCAAAGGTCGATAAACTCAACGTCGATTTATCTGCAGTACTGAAAACAGTAAACTCATTGTCGGATTCAGTTAAATCAGTGAAAACTTCAATAGCAACTCACGATAAACGAATAATCTCACTGGAAAAGCAAGTGAAAGAGACTCAAGATGTCACAAAAAGCATAAAATCAGATGTAACATCACATGCAGTCCGATTATTAGAATTAGAACAAAGTGTAGAAACTCTTCCCTCTGCTGATGTACTGGCCGATTCAAATAAACGGTTATTACAGCTGGAAACCAGAAATTTATCATCACAAATTCAGGTAGCAGGGATTCCGGAAACAGAAAATGAAAACGTCTTATCGATCTTCCAAAAGTTGCTGAACCGTCTATCTCTGACAATAAATTCTTCAAGTATTGTGAAAACTGAGAGAATGGGGAAGCGCTCTGAAGGAAAAGTGAGACCTCTGCTAGTAGAGTTTAGTTCTTCAACAGTGGCGATTTCAGTATTACGCAAAAAGTCATCAGTGGGAGAAATTTTGGCAAATGATCTCGATGCTAATTGGTCGAAGGAAGTAAAAATTTATGTTAATAAGAGAGTGCCCTCTACCATGCATCGCCTCCGACGAGAAATCATGAGACACTGTCCAACAATCCCTTCTAAATCGATCTGGTGGGGCGAAGGTGCTGTACTTGTGAAAAAGCCAGGAACTGATAAACCGTATGAAGTTACCAAGTCTTCAGACATCAATAGATTAATGTTTTGACTATTTTCTGATTCTCCACCACTGAATGCTGTTCCAATGTCTCTTCGAGGTCTGTCGGTATGTCACCTTAATGCAGAATCCTTAATATATCATATTGCAGAATTTCGAAACTATTTTCAAAACACAGAGTTTGATATTATTGCTGTGACAGAAACTTTTCTCAGATCGGACATCAATGATTCACAAGTGTCTCTTCCAGGATTCACGTTCTTCAGACATGACCGAACACGTTGCCGTTGTGGAGGAATTGCTGTTTATGTCAAAAATTCTCTTAATGCAAAAATAATCTCATTATCAGCAAATTCATCTGGAATTCGGCCTGAATATTTATTCTTGGAAGTTTGGGGAGGAATGCTGGCAAAAGTACTTGTCGCTGTAGTTTATCGGCCACCTAGAATGGGTTATTTAAGGTATTTTGAGGACGAACTAACTGCTTTAAAATTACAATATTCTAATGTTATTGTTGTTGGAGACTTTAACTCAGATCTGCTCACCAAAACATACGATTCAATGCATCCTCGTGATTTCTTCAGCTCTATAGGGATGGATATTGTGCCATTCAATCCAACGCATCATGCCACCCAACATGGTTCCTGGATTGATGTTTGTGCAGTCTCGGATTTTTCCACAGTTTTTGAGTACGGTCAATCAGACGAGCCATTTTTGTCACGTCACGATCTAATTTGGGCAAAACTGGACTGTGGAAATCGTCAATTAAACACAATACAGTCATCTGAAGGCCGTAGTTGGAGAAAAATAGATCGGTCAATTCTGTTAGAAGATTTTGAGCAGACAGACTGGGCTTTTATCAACTCAGAAGAGGATCCAGAGACAATCTTAAGTGGCTTTAACGGAAAAATCACTGAATTAGTGGATCGTCAAGCACCGTTAACTTCATTTAACAAAAGAAAACCAGATATTCTCGGCATAACACCGGAAGTAAAACAGCTGATCAAGGAGCGAAGTAAGGTCTACAGAGCTTCCAAGGTGTCCAATAATGAAGCACTCAAAGAGCAGTACAGATTTCTACGATCAAAAATAAAAAATTTAATTCGAAGGAATGCCAGTATTGTGATCTACAACAAATCCAACAATTTGAAAAATGCAAGGGCCTTATGGAATGAGATGGACAATCTTGGGCTAACGCGGAAGAGCAGCACTGTAAGCCGATATTTTGTTCCTTCTACTGTGACAGCCACTGATCTCAATGAATATTTCGCCTCGATCGCAGTTCCACCGCTCAATTTGTCTGCTCAATCTCCATCATCATCATCAGAGGTAACTTTACTGTCGATACGCAATCCTAGTCAAGATAGCTTTAATTTTCACCATGTTTCTGCAGCAGAAGTAAAATTAGCTTTTGCGAAAATCACTTCGACGGCAATTGGAGTTGATAACATTCCTCTAAAGTTATATACATTGTTTGGAGAGCCCCTAAATAATTTGCTAGCAATAATTTTTAACAAATTCATCGATGAGCGCTATTATCCAGCTTTATGGAAAAAATGTATAATAAAGCCATTGAGCAAAATTAAGGGCTCTTTAAATGTTTCAGAATTTAGACCCATTGCAATACTGCCAGCTATTTCAAAAATATTTGAAAAATTAATTCAACAACAAATGATGGATTATATTACTCGCTTCAACATACTTGATCCGTTTCAAACAGGCTTTCGTCCAGGGTATGGGACAGATGTAGCAGTCAACTATTTTTTGGATACTGTTCGGGAAAGGTTGACAAAAAGATGTTAACAGTAGCGGTATTCATTGACTTCTCAAAAGCCTTTGATTCTGTGGTGCATGGACGATTACTGACAAAGCTGAAAGCAATGGGCTTTTCTTTAAGCTCTCGAAACCTCATTAACTCTTTTCTCTCGGACAGGTCGCAGATGGTAAAAACTGATAACGAAAGTTCGAGCTGGCTACCCACAACTACAGGAGTTCCGCAAGGTAGTGTGACGGGACCTCTTTTTTATTCTCTGTACACAACTGATCTTCAGTATGTCTTCAACCAGGCCAGTCATATTTCATTTGCTGATGACACGGTTATCTGGCAACATTGTTCACCTGAGAACCTGAATGAGTGTATCAGTTCTTTAAATGAAGAGATAAATAACCTAGTTATTTGGGGAGCAAATAATAACATAAATATCAACCCGAAAAAATCAGAGGCAATGATTCTAGGGAGCCTGCAGTATATTAGCAAGATAAGTCACGAAGAAATTGACAAAATACAAATCAATGGTCACTTGCTGCCCTTTTCGCAGTCAGTGAAGTACCTGGGCGTGATTATTGACAGTGCGTTATCCTGGAATGAGCAAACAACTGCAATTCGGAGAAGAGTATACGGCTCACTACATAGACTAAAAGTTAATGACGGAATATTTGGTAGAACCTTACGGAGGCGTCTGGTAGTGGCACTAGTGCTCCCTCACTTCGACTACTGTGCGACTGCGCTCACAAATATATCGGGGGTCTTGCAATTAAAACTGCAGAGGACATTTAACGCCTGTGTCCGCTATGTTACAAAAACATCTCACTTTGCACATATATCAGGCATTAGAAGGGATCAACATTGGCTGACGCTTGAGAACCGAAGACGTTTTTTGGCAGCTTGTTCTGTTTATAAGATAGTCAGAATGAACAACAGCTCGCTGTTTTCAGACAAAATGCAAGAGCGACCAGAAAATGATCGGCGAAATCAAGCGAGAACCAATTCTTTTGTAGTCCCATTCAGCAGAACTGAATGCTTCAAGGCCTCATTCTTGATCACATCAATGAATCTTTGGAACTCTTTACCTGTTTCGATAACATCAGCACCTACATACATGAACTTCAGGAGTGCATTATCAAAATATTTAATGAATAGAGAAATATTTGAGGCTCAACGTCGTTCTGGTCCACTATTTGAGCAAGAAAATTGAAAAATGAAATTGGAAAACTGAAAGTCAAATGTGAATTGTCAAACTAATAGATATTCAAATTGAAATAGTGTAATCTCTCAGAAAATAAAAAAGTTCGCGAATTGTACCTCAAATTAAGAAATCTCTAAGTAAATAGTGTCAACAATCGAAAAAATAATTAATTATAAACGATTGGAATCTCTAAATTCGTAAATGTCTGAATGAAAATGATAAAGCACAAAAACTTATGAACAAATGCTGCTGAATCAAATTGAAATCGCTCAAAATTACTATTATCATTATCAGTATTTCTCGGTAAAAGTTTTTTTTTTTTTTCTCACATAACTATTATCAACACTCAATAATTTATAATTTATAATTTATAATTTTTAATGTTCAATCTTACATAAAAAGTAAATTTCAAATATTTCCAAATTTCAAGTCAAAACTAAATTTTATAAGGGTTCAGATAACTTTTTATATAAATCTTCAACTAAAATTTCATCACAAATCTTTTCCGCTTAATGTGCAAAGATTTTTCTTTTTCATAATAATTATTATACAACAAAAATGTACAGAGGCTATCATGCCACCAATTTTGTATACTATGGTCTGATGGACTCTTTAGTCCAAGACTTAATAAATCATATCTATCTATCTATCTATCTCTCTCGGCTTCCATCTCTCGGTCTCTCTCTCTTAGCGTTTGGTTGCGAGTTTGTGCTATTGACTGAAAATTGTATTGTGTGACCGTGATTCATTTTGGCTTTGAGTTCTTTAGGAGAAAGAGAGAGAGCTGCATATTTTGAGTCTTTCTTGGAATAATAATCTTCCTTGCGCATGTTTTCAATTTGTTTGATTTTTATGTTTTAATCATTAACTCCCGTTATAACCTGTAATTTGGTCAGTGTGTGGAGATTATTGATTGAACTTCTTTTTTTTTTTATTACACTCTCTGGTGAAGTATCTGGCTTATTCCCAAGATATCGACTTTGTTGCTGGAGTGTTGCAATTATTTGCGAGCTTTTCGTTTGTTTTTTGGGAATTTTCACCTAAAATAGAAAATAAAAAAAATGAAAAATATCAATAACAATAATAATAATATTAATCAGTGAAAAAAGGCAGGAAGTGAGCACTGACCATAGTGAAGAGAGTGAGGTGATTGAGTGTCTAGTGATTGAGATAATTTTTCATACCAGTGACACCTGACATTACTCTTGCATACTACAATTAGTACAATCAATCGATTAGTACGATCAATCAAGATTTAAGGATCATGGGACGTTGGAAATATTGAATTTAACAATACTAATAATTGTCAAATCAACGACGTTTCGCCCGCTTCATTCGAGCTTCCTCAGGTTCTGGAAAACCACATTACAAATTATAGTTACAAAATTGAAAATTACAAAACAAACAAACAAATGCAAAATTTTCCCTCATAACCTCAAAAATTCGCCTCACTAATGAGTCTTACAAACATTAAAAAATTCATTCCTTTTTCTTTTACCAAGAATTCAAGTAAATAAATAAAAACAGGATTTAATACCTTGACATCATTAGTGTATAGTCAACTTAAACACTTGGACACAAGGATCCATCGTATGGAAAATGGAAGCCTGAAACTCAACTGGTATCGTAAACCCACCAGCTCAGGCAGAGTTATCAATTTTGCATCAAATTACTTGACTGTACACAAGATTGGTGTAGTCTCTGGAATGTTACATCGAGCTATTGGCCTAAGCCATGAGGATTTCCATGATGACAACATCACTATAGTTAAATCCATCCTGAAGAAAAATGGCTATCCAGAGAAATTCATCAATAGATGTGTAAAACAGTTCCAAATTTGAAGGAACTCGGAACAGAGAGAAAAGAAATCAGAAACCAGACTGATCAGTTGTTCTCATGAGGATAGGTCAAGGAGGTGCTGACATCTGATCGATCAGGACGGTCGATAGATGAATTAATTATAATTTGTCACTATGACAGGTAGAAAAACTTGTTTACAAGTACAGTGGGATACGAGTAACACACCGCAATGTTAATTTTAATCTTTTTGGATGTTTTTAACTTCCGATTGGAGAAAAATAACTTTAAGTTGACTATACACTAATGATTTCAAGGTATTAAATCCTGTTTTTATTTATTTACTTGAATTTTCGGTAGAAGAAAAAGGGATAAATTTTTCAATGTTTGTAAGACTCATTAGTGAGGCGAATTTTTGAGGTTATGAGGGAAAATTTTGCCTTTGTTTGTTCGTTTTGTAATTTTCAATTTTGTAACTATAATTTGTAATGTGGTTTTCCAGAACCTGAGGAAGCTCGAATAAAGCGGGCGAAACGTCGTTCTTTGACTATTATTAGTATTGTTAAATTCAATATTTCCAACGTCCCATGATCCTTAAATCTTAATTTATGAACATGGAAATGACTACTACAACTGAGTACGATCAATGATCGATAATTTTGTAACGATAATTACCGGCAGTACCCCTGATGTTTTCCGATGACAGCTGATTCCAAATGAATTGACACATGTAAACATTGTCTTGAATTCTCTTTTATGGCCTTCTCCACAATTTTTCTCGCAAAAAATTAATTTACTAATAAACGGACAAATTAATAATGTCCGGTAAGGGCGATGGGAATGAACCGTCAATTGCTGACATTATTAACCTGCCCCAAGAACAAAGCAGTGTTCTCTGTGGTATTAAATCCGATATTGCTAAATCTGCTCTTAACATTGAGAGCCAGCAAAAACGCCTTTCATCAGCCGAGGTAACAATTTCTGACAATACAAAAGCTAGTGAAGTAATTGAAAATGAAACTCAACAATTGCGTGAAGATGCAAGATTGGCGAGCATTCAATTGGAGATAATTAAACAGAACAAATGAAAGATGGCGTTGAAATCAATGGAGTTCCAATTATTAAGGATGAAAATATAACTGTCATTGTGATTAACCTACTCAAATTCATTGGAATTGATGCTGATGATCGGGATCTGTGCTCATGTTTTCATATGAGCAACCCCTTGAGAAGATTGGGAAATCGGGATTCAGTTAGTCCTCCAATTATTGTAAATTTTGTGCGTGAAATTTTCAAAACCAACGTATTTGAGGAACCTCACGATTCGTCACTCAAATTGTGGATCTTTCCTTGCCCATCTGGTGGATTTGATTGATTTAGTAGAATCTGATAGTCATCACATTATTGGTATTACGGAGTCCTGGCTTAAACCCCATATGCCTGATAGTTACCTTAAGATTCCAGGTTACAAAATTTTGAGGAATGACAGAGTGGGGAAGGGGGGTGGAGAAGCTGCCATGTATATTAAAGATAACTTGAATGTTAAAATTGTTTCAGCTTCTGATAGCGAATTTTCTAGTATTCCTGAGTATCTAGCTACTGAAGTCTATGGAGATATTTTTTCTAAGGTACTCGTGAGCGTTATCCACAGGGCCCCTCGTCTCAAATATCTTTTGAGTTCTGGGCGGTTATAGCACAACTTGCACCATCTCATAAGCTCGTTGGGGTATTGTAGAGAACACGTGCCCCAAGAGTGGGGATGGGCGAAAGTAGTTCCCACTTGACTTGACTGTGTCTCCGTCTTGTGTAACACTCCGCCAACTTGCTGAGGACATTTCCATAAGCATAAAAAGTCCTCTGACACGTGCAAAGAATAAAATTTCAATAATTCAACAAGAAGCTGTAATTTCATCTGGACAAAAAAATTCAAGTAAGAACAACTGTTAAGGTAATAACAAATTTATTTACAATATGAGACTGAGAGAATTCACTGTGATTTGCAACAACAAAGACCGACTTTTAGATTTTTTACATGAACATGAAGTAGTTCCAAGGAGGTTAGATTGCCTCTCATGTAACAAACTATGTACATTAAATAAAACAAAAGCTTCACTTGTGTGCAGAAAAATAAATGAGGGTAAGAAATGCAATTCTAGAATAACAATTTACCTTGACACAATTTTTGAATAAGCAAAGGTCAATATTAGTGAATTGTGTCTCCTTTTTGCATATAAATTGATTTTTAATTGTCAACAAAAAACCTTAATGTCACAGTTAAAAATAACAGCAACTACGTGTGTTAAATGGAGCAGAATTTTTCGCCTAATTTGTAAAGCTGATTTTTTTAGAGAATTTCCAAAAATTGGGGGGCCCTAACAAAATTGTTGAAGTTGATGAAACGAGGATTGGGCCGGGTGAAAATTCTACTTATGCTCACAGGGGTTATTGGGTTGTTGGTGGTATTGAACGTGATGGAAAGAGGATGTTTGCTGTTGTTGTAAACAACCGCACTAGAGTCACATTAATTAACATCATTAAAAAATACGTTGTCCCAGGCACTACAATATACACTGATTGCTGGAGAGCTTACGGCTCGTTGGAAAAATAAAGGGTTCCAACATGGTACGGTAAACCACAGGTTCCGGTTTGTGGATCCTGAGACACAGGTACACACACAGAATATTGAAAATGCTTGGGGGAGGATGAAAAACTATATCCCAAAAAGAGGTAAAAAGAGGGTATATTTCATGGATTATTTCGCTGAATTTTATTACATCTCCAAACAAAAAAATCTAGACAATATCATTGAAAATTTCTTTGATTTAGTCAGTAGAATAACTCCTGACTACCTTCAAGTAATTGATAGGTACTAATGATGAGTATGATGAAACTCAGGGAAACGTGCTAATCCATCAGTATTATAAATAAAAAAACAAGTTTATTAATGTGACAATTACAATAAGAACAAAGTTAAACTGTTGAAAAAATTGGTGTGAATGTGTGTTGTGTGAGTGTGATTTAATAATTTATATTCTGGCTAATTAGACAATTCTAACTTGATGAAGTACCTGAAATTTGAGTATTCCAACAATAACTGAAATAGCTCAAAATAAAATTAATATCTTTGACTTTTGGCTTAAACAATGATTGAATTTATAATAATAGCACATTAGAGACAATGTTCTTTTCATGGAGTGAGGAAATTTAAATATTTAATAATTTTATTGCCTTGTTGATGGGAGGCGGAGTTTCATTAGTTTCACCTCATTTTCATGGAAACACAAAGGTCATACCATAGCTCAACAGCGGCTCCGTTTAAAAAAACGTGAGCCTCTGGTAGCAAATTATGGTTAATTCATTTTTATCATTGTTGGGTCTGTCGGCTGCTTCTCAGCGTCAGACCCAGCACATTTTTTGGAGTCTGTGCCCCACCACGTGCTCGTCGTGACTCTGCTGGCATGTGCTGAGAGTGGGGAGCCAAATAGAGTCAAGCATGCGGTCTTTAGCAACTTGGTGGTCCTCCTCATTCAGGTTTTACATAATAAAACCTGAATGAGAATAACTCAACAAGTTGATACATCAATTTTCAATTTTTTCTTGTTAAAAATCATTTCACACACATTTACTCACAAAGAAACACATAAACATCATTCAAAAACAACTTAACTATTCAACATAAACAATGAACATCATGGAGGTGACTCCCAACATCACCAAAAAAAGCCAAATAGACCAAAGAAAGTGATACAATGAAACATCATAGGAGGGGCAGGTCAAGTGGATCAACGCTGCCCAGGGGACTAGTACACTATGTGTGCCCCTTGTTGGACTGGCTGGTTCCAGGCTGATTTCTCCAGAAATCCACCTGGTACTGGTTGGACAACATGGGGCACGCCAAGTAGACTAATGTCGCTCGTTGTTGTGATTCGGGACTTCAACATGGATCTTAACGAGTACACACTCAAACGAGAACTCGAAGACAACAATAAACACGTCAGAAAGGAAGCGAAAAAGCTCAACTTTTGTATAGTTTCTTTTGATAATACTCATCATGTTGGAGTCTCCCATTCATATATCGACATAATGCTCATAAATGATGTCAATAAACTCAGTAGATCTTTTCAAAGCTGTACTATTATTCCAAATCACAATCTGACTGGCATTGACATTAAGACTCGTATGCCGAAACCCGGGCCTCGCTCTTTCAGTTTCAGAGACGTAAAAACTCAGAAAAATTAAAATTTCTCAAAGATGTATCTTCAGGTGACTGGGATGATTTCTATAAAATGGACTCATCAGATCTGAAAATTGAATTTCTACACAACATCATTATTGATAACCTGAATAAACGCGTGCCATTTGTTGAGGTTACAGTTAGAAAACGAGCTGCCCCGTGGCTCACAGAGGAAATCAGAAGTTTAATGAAAAAAAGAAATGCCATTGAACAAAAAACGCGAAGAACGGGTAGTTGTGAGCTGGAGAGTGATTTCAGCTGTTCAAAAACTCTCCGGTTTGAGTTGAGGGGGCTTGGGGTGAAGAAAAATGTAATTAATAGATTGATGGTAGACATTGAAGAATTAGCAAATTTTTTTGGTTCCATTGGTGGCTCTCATAACTCGACTGTTAAAGTACCCTCTCAGTATAGGACTGATGACTCTACTTCTTTACGGGTTATTGCTGAAAAAGGAATGGCCTTGAGGGAAATATCGCTTGAAGATGTGGAGAAAGTCGTCAGTTTCTCTAATTCCAAGTCCTCGGGCCCGGATTCACTCTCACCTGTTATTATTAGAATTGGGTTTCCGGTAATTGCTAGACCTCTGAGACACATTTTCAATTTTTCAATTAGAAGAGGAGTTTTCCCTAGCCAGCGGAAGGATGCTCTCATTCGCCCTATCCCTAAAGTTCGGAATCCGAGTGAGAACTCCGATAATCGGGCGATTGTGCTAACGTATTTCATGTTAAAAATGTTCGAAAAGATTGTATCTAGACAAATGAGGGAATATCTGGAAAACTCCAACAAATTCAAACATCTACCAATCTGGTTTTAGAAGTGGAATGAGCACTTTAACTGCTCTCCTGAATATCGCAGATGACGTTAAAATCGCGATTGACAGACGAATGATTTCTTTCATAGTTTTATATGACTTCTCGAAGGCGTTTGACATGGTTGAACACGATATCTTATTAGAAAAATTGGTGAAACCAGGCTATTTTGAATCAAGCAGAAGGCAGTATGTACTGGGAGACAATTGATTGAGATTAAAATCACTCGCAGTAACTAGAGGGGTTCCCCAAGGAGCGATTTTGGGTCCTTTGCTATTTATATGTTTCTCCAATGATCTCTTCTCCTCCCTAGTGCATTGTCAGCATATCAGTTATGCTGATGACCTCAAAATAATACATGCACTGTGTTCCTGGGGATCTCCCTATTGGTATTAAAATAATGAATGATGATATTGAAAGAATTGTTGAATGGACTGAATTGAATATGCTGGAACTGAACGAAAAGAAAACGAAGGCTATGATCCTTGGATCTAACAAGCACGTTAGTTCTATTGACCTTGAGACGATTCCTAAGGTAATTGTAAAGGACGTCGCAATAGATTTCTCGTCGGTACTCAATGATCTTGGTGTATTGATCGATCAGAAGGTTCAATGGTCTGAGCAATCACTAGCAATAACCGAGAAGGCCTTGGGCATCCTACAACAATTGGAAAACCTGAAGGGATGTCTCTCGATTGATTTGAGAATTCACCTAATCAAGTCGCTGATTCATCCAATTGAGTATGGAGATTTACTCCTCACGGGCTGCTCAAAGGAGACCGATTATATACTGTCGAATTTTGAGAGCGCTCAGTATAGCCGTTCCAGAGAAAATGACGATACATGGCAATACACTCAGACACACAACCACACACACACGAGTGGGCTTACTTCTCTCGGTGTCTCTCTCTTTGGGCTTCCATCTCTCGGATTCTCTCTCTTTGGGCTTCCAGTCGTTGATACAGACGTTTGTACACGCATCTAATGACAGCGTTGAGTGAACTGTTCAGTGATTTCATTAAGGAGCTCAGGAAATTTCAAGCCAAAAACAAGTGATAAAATAATTTTTTTCCAATTTTGGGAAAATTTGATTTCTTATTGTAAAAAATAGAAGGGTACCTTTCCCTTCTTGCAAAAATTCAGTTATTTGGCAATATCTCCGGCTATATTGGTCCTTACAGCATGGGGTCAGTCTTAAATGAAGGATGAAATCATTTTCTATCAATTTATGTGAATTAAGATAATCATCAATTTTTGCAGTATTTTTCGGACAGAAAGTGATTTTCATAAAATGGGCTTTGAATATAGCAAAAATCGATATTTTTCTAGAGCCAAATAAATCATATCATACACACTCTCATACACTCTCAAATTCTACTATCACAATCGGCCATACCTGGCACTGATCCGACCTCGGTGCACTAGACTCACTTTACAATAGCACAATGCATTAAATACACACTAATTATTCCACTACGTCGTATATAATAAACTCTTATTTTTTATTTCTCTTTTTTTTTTATTATCATTCCTTAATCTTTTCTTCTGTTAAACTAAGATCTTTCCAAGGGCACGTGTTTCTCGCTTCCCACACGCAAGGTTTTTGAGAGTTCTGTAGTCCCTCTGAATCAGTTATGACATAGCTATCATTTCTCAATTTTTTACCAATAAACGTAAGGGCCTTTAAATTATAGAATTATTTTTTTTGCAACGCCTAGGGTACTTTCAAAATTTCTCAACATTACTAAATCACCTTCTTCATACTCATTAGCAATTTTTCTTTTATGATCCACGTATTTTTTATTATACTCTTGCGCTTTAATAATTTTTTCTGACGCTTCCTTACGCACTTCTTTAATGTCTAAATTCTCATCAATGGATACCGTACTCTCCAAATATTCTTTTACATCATCAAATACGTTTCCTCTCTTATAGTTTCCTCATCAAATACGTTTGGACTCCAAAAATTCTTCAAATTCTTTTGATGTGAAACTTGATCCACGATCAGAAACTATCAAAATTGGCCTACTATAACTCTGGGAATATTCTGTCAAACATTCAATTACTTCTTCACTTGAGGTCGTCTTAGTCGGATATAATTTAACGAATTTTCTGAAACCATCAACCACAACAAACACATGCTGTTTTGCCGAACGATTTTTGTCAACTGGACCAACATGGTCCACATGAATTGTTGCAAATGGAACATCACTCTTGGGAATAATATGTAAATACCCTTCACTTTTTCCTGAACTTGGTGAGAACGCAATACATTTTAAACAGCTCTTGATATGCGCTTGAACTTTTTCACTCATTTTTAGAAACCAATAGTTTTCCAATATTACGTTACACGTCTTTTCTTTGCCCATATGGCCCATTTCATCGTGATACTTATATACATAACATTAATTTCCATTTGTCTAGGCACATAAAATAACAACTTGTCTTTGTTCTTTCTGTAAACTAACCCACTACGCAATTCATACATTTTATCTTCCTGACATTCGAGCCCATCACGTATTTCAGCTATAATTGGATCTTGATTTTGGCATACTAATAAATTCCATTCGAGAGGATTATCTTCAATTACCATGACTGCTGAACTCTTCCTACTTAGTCCTACATGTGTCATTCTGATCCCTGCCCTGTGTTCGATACTGTAATCATAATTCATCAATTCTAGTGCCCATATTGCTATTCGTGGGTTTAACTCTTTTTTCTTAAGTGTTAATGTTAATGAGTCACAATCAGTGACTATTTTGAATTTCAAACCTTGTAAATAAATTCTAAATTTCCTCAACGCATACACAATAGTCAATGTCTCTAATTCAAAACTGTGATATTTACTTTCTGCTCCGGTGGTTGATTTTGAAAAATAAAATATCGGATGAAATTTACCGTCTGATTTCTTTTGCATTAGGGTTGCACCAAACCCCTTTGAACTCGTGTCACTCAGTCTCATCCTTAGGACTGTATAGTGCAAGAATAGGAGAACTCGTCAGCTTTTCTTTCAATGTTTGGAATGATTTTAATTCTTCTTCACCAATTTTAAATGATGCATTTTTTTTTATTAAATTATATAATGGCTTCGCGATTGTGGAAAATCCCTGAATGAATTTCCTAAGAAATGAACAGAGCCCAAGAAAACTCTGTACCTCGCGAACGGTTCGGGGCACGAGGAAACTGTCCACCGCTTCGATTCCGCTCTTTGTCGGCTGGATGCCTTTTACTGAAACTAAATAACCTAAATATTCAAGTTCAGTCTGTAGAAAATAACATTTATCAATTCTCAAAGTCAGTTTGTTTTCAACCATGAATTCACATACTCGATTTAATACTTGGAATTGTTGTTCCAACGTTTCTGTCGCAATCAAGATATCGTCCATGTAAACTATGACGTCACCCGCCTTCATTTCGTCTTTTAAAATTGTGTTTATGTATCGTTGAATTGTCGCCGGAGCCGTTTTAATTCCAAAAGGCATTTTTAGACACTCGAATTGCCCTAACGGAGTAACAAATAACGTATACTTGACTGACTCATCCGATACTTTAACATGATAATACCCGTCTTTCAAATCTAATAGCGAAAAATATTTTTTATTAACTAGTGCGTCAAGTTGGTCTTTCCATTAATGGTAGTGGATAATTATCTCGTACCAATGATTCATTCAATACCCGATAATCTACACACATTCTTATTTCTCCATTTTTCTTTCTTACTAGAACTATGAGTGACGCACACTCTGAACTACTTGGTTTAATATAATTTTTTACCATTAACTGATTCAAAATTATTCTTAATTTTTGTTCATCATCGTAAACTAATCGTCTTGGTGCCGAATGCAACGGTTTATCATCTTTTAATCTCAATTTCAATTCTTGTTTAACCGAAGGTTCTAGCGGCCTCTCTGGTGTCACGTACTTTTCCATAAACAATGCCTTGAATTCAAATTGAGTTCTAGCATCAACACTTTCGTTTATCTTGAGTTCATCAGTTAAATTATGTGAATCATCAATTTGTATATTTAATAACTCTGTTATCGCTTCATTTTCAATAGAGGGTCTTAACGTTAAATTGAATTTTTTTATCAACACGTCTCTCCCCAGCAATGCGGAGACTTTTATCGTATTTTCATTTACTACATAAATATTAACGTCCTCTTCTACTACATTATATAACGTAACCTAGTAGGATCGATCGGAAGGATTGACCCTTTATCAACGAATTTTTCTTTAATGATACTAATGGGACTTCCTGTATCGAGCTGTGTATCTAAATTTAAAACCCTACGTGTAGTACAATTATCAATTTCGAAAGTAACGATCTCACGACATCCTTCCTTATCTGCTGGTTCATCGTAGATATTTGTGATTTCAGGCTGCTTCGTTCGCTCCTTATCTTTTGGTTTCTTGTTTTTCCAATGATCTGGACACCCGGCTGCTTGATGCCCGATTCTGAAACATGTATAGCACGCACCTTTCTCATGCACTGGTCTCGTACAGTCTTTCGAGAAATGTCCCGTTTTATTGCAATTGTAGCACTTCACTTCATTTTTGATTTTTTCTTTATCTTTATTGTCTGGTTTCTCAGTTTTCACTTCAGGTTTCACTTTATTGGCACTAGCCGATCGCCCTGGGGAACCACTTCTCCCTTTCCAGCCACTCTTTACTTCTGTTTGTGGAGTTATCCCTTTAAATGATAACAGAAGATCGGCCTTAGCTTGAATTCGCATCATTCGTGCCTGGCTTCTCAACTACGCTCTGGAATACCTTCAATTATATCTTTGATAATTTCTTCCTCATCATCCATTGGGATACGATTTGCCAAGATTGTTTTCCCATAAAAATAATCATCAAACGTCTCATTCTGTTGCCATTTCCGAGCTTCAAATTCTTTCTTCTTGTTTAATTTGATCGGACGATGATCGAAAAATTTCTTCATTGCACTTAATAATTCCGTTAGCGTTAATTCACGGTGCTCGGCCTTTGAATCAAACCATGAGGCAGCTTTGCTTTTTCAATTTCGTACTGACAAGTAACTGTCCCATTTGTTCATCCAATTTGAATATTCTTATCACATGTAGCACTTGTTTTTCCGATTCTATAAAATCGGTTCCTTCACTAAAGTCTTTCAATGATTCTCCAATTGTCTTCAAACTTGCTTTGTACGTAGAACTGGGCTCAGGAAGAGGTCCACCCAGCTGTGCCTCTCGTCGTAAGTTCAAGTTCACATCGTAAACGTTCATTCTCTTCCAATGCATCCCTTCTGTCTCCCGATGTTTCGTTATTTTGAAAATTCAATGGCTCTTCTTCCATCCAACCACCATCTGGATCTGCCTCCATAAGTCGCGCAATGAGCTCTGTCTTCACACCTGTAGCCACAAGACCTTTTTTCTTCAGAATCTCCTTCAACTCTACTCTATTATCGTTCATTCTCAGGTTACGCTTCCATCTTGGCATCATGTCCAATTAGTTGGGAAGCAAGAAAACAACATACCGTAGCACAATCAACAACTGAAGCTGAGTATCTTGCAATGTCTGAAGCTCCTCGTGAAGCATTGTATCTGCGAGAATTGCTTCGATCAATTGATTATTCATGTGGTACCATATCTTTATGGAACGATTCTCAGAGTGCACAGAAATTGATCGGAAGTTCTTCAACACATTCGAGAACAAAACATATTTCCATTCGTCACAGTTTCATACGAGAATGTATTGAAAGTCAAGCAATTAATACAAATTATCTTTCCACAGACATCTTGTCTGCTGATGTGTTAACGAGAGGGCTCACACAACAACGTCATTTAAATTGCTTAGCTGGATTGGGAATTTCAATCACCTAATTTATAATTAGTATATTTCAGATTGTTATTCAAGGAACTGCTTCGAAGGGGAGGTGTTGATAACGATCAAAGTGTTACGAGCCCAGCAGCTCAGTACACTATGGAATTATTCTTTAAAAAATTAACGAATATCGAGTGTAGCAGGTTACTGCACTATGAATATACACAAAGAATGCCAGTTGAGTGGTCGCAGAGCAGTGAGATTTTTACAATTATTTCTCTCTAATAAGATGAGTGTGGTGGGAGGCCCACGATTTTCTTTTACCTCTAAATTTTTTATTATTTCTTTATTGGTGTCGAGAGCAAAAGAAAAGAAATGATATGAGGTGACGATAGATGAACAGAGAGTTGAAACTGAGTGGCATTTCCGTACTTCACGGTGAGGAATACTGAGAAACTCTGTCTTTATGTAATTACACAAATGATAAAGATTAAATTAATACACCAATACCCGAAACTGCTGACGGACAACAATTAAAATAGCAACGCCAGTTCACTCTCCAGCGGAAGGTGTATTTACTCTTCTGCCGATTTTATTGCGCCAGTTTTTCTTCAACAAGGAAACTAAGGCAGAGATAACACCTCTGGTTAACGCCCAGAGACTTTTCACTATAAAAAAGGGAATGCACCACAATCCTCTACCATCAGTCTAATCTACAACGTTACTCTACTCATCAGACCTTCAGTAGCAAGTATGCAGTTAGTAACGTTGCTCTGTCCGAGTTGACATCTTCAATGACTAGTCCTTTATCTAGAATGTTACTCTACTCAAATTCTGATCAATTAACTGAAAGTATTCAAACTTTCGGAGAAAAGTTCAAGTCTTCAGTTCAGAGTAGAGTAGAAGCATTCTTAAATAAAAACGTTCGATTCATTCCACGATGAACCAACAACCATCGTTTGAGCATCTTGAATTACCTCCACTGGGATCCAACATCCTGCACCAGGCCAATTGTCCAACCAAAGAGTCATCTACATCGCCAGCGACATTCACCAACATTTCGACAACTGAATTTCAACTATAAACCGTTGTTAGTTTGTTTCAATTCCTACTGTTAGTTCAATTTTACGCTGAAGCGATTATAATTTTCTTCTATCGTATTGACTCATATTAGACGTTTGATTCATCCTCCAATAAATTGTTTGATGGTGGTTGAAAATATACAAATTATAGCATTTATTTTTGAATGAACTCATTTTGTTCAACAATCTCTGTCCTTCAGACATCGGTACACTTTAGTGTTTTACCATGGCAAACCATTCCCTTATTTTTATTACAGGTACAACCGCAACCGTGAATAGTACGTATAATCTACTTTCTATATAATAATCGGTCAGAATTTTTTGTCTTCGATTTGAATTTTTCTGACTCTCTCTGTCTTATTTGATCGTTAGAATAATATTGAACTGATTTTGAGTTAAGCCAATAATTTTACATTTAAATCCTGTCCGTAGACATTGATTTCATGCTTTTTGTCGACTCAGGTTTACATGTGATTATCTCAGAAAATCTCAGACGAATTTGAATGAAACTTGACTGTTAGAATGCAGTTATAGAGAACTATATCCTGTATGAATTTCATTAAGATAGGTTAAGTAGCTTTTGAGATATTGAAAAAAATAAAATACAAAATATCATCATTTGGGATAATGCAGGGTGTTTGGTGAAAAGTGTATTTCCTTTGACTCAGTGGTAGGAGAAGGCTCAAGGAGCATAGGAAGAATTTAACAAAAATAATCATTTGAGCAAATTTGAATTATTGAAGATTAACATGAGCCTATGGATGCATATGTATTGTACCACCAACATCCAAATGGGGGTAAGGAGGGAAAATGTGGGAACGTCACCATTCAAACAACGCGAGTAGACTGTCTAAAAATACTGATATTCGGATATTATTCGAAAATACGATATGTATACTGCATGCATACGGCAAGTGTACAGCCTGCGACCGGCGCAGAGTCACCCTCCAGGTGGCAACTCAGAGGTGCATAACCGATAAGTGTACTGCACTCATTCGTGTTCTGTCATTGCAGTGCTGCCACATTTAATTTGTCTTCCCCCCACTTGGATTTTGGCGGTGAAATGACATGCATTCATAGGCTGATATTATTCATCAATAATTCCAATTTTTTTGAATAATAATTTTTTTTTCATTTCCCAATGCTTCTTCAAGTCTCTTCTACCGCTGGCTGAAAGGAAATACACTTTCTACCAGAAGCCCTGTATATTCTGAAATGATGTAATATGATGGAGGTTTAATTCTTGGATGGAAATTTATCCACTTCTTATATCACATCATGTCATGAGAACAATGTCCAATCAAATTTTGAGGCACGAAATCCAAAATTGTCATCTTCAAATCCTGTCCGAAGACATTGCCTTTACAATTTTCATAGATGTATGGTTATCTGTAATTATTTCAGAAACTATGAGGGAAAACATAATGAAATTACCCTGGCTGTGAATACTTATAGAGTGCGTCATTTCACATAAGTTCGATTATAATTGGCGGAATATTTAATAACAAAACAAGGTTTGAAGTTATTGATTTCAGAAATTCTATTGTTAATGGCCATATACTAAATATAATATTTAGTATATCCGAATCATTCCCATCTCTGCAGTGATGCAGTAAAGCAGTCATAAATAATGAATTTCGATAAGTTGAAGAAAATAGTGACTGCAAGAACAATAATATTCGAATCTTTGATTGAAGTTCGACACATTCAATTTCATGGAACATTTTATCGTGGAATTGTAGTCATTTGTTTTCGGGTTCTTAATATGACATTCGCTATAATTTCATCGGAATATTGTTTGAAAATGCCAATAATTCAATCGATTTGCAATTAATTCGAGTGATGACTGATATTTAGTGATAATATGTACTTTCTCATTGATGATGAGTATTTACTGATACATCTAAACAGAAAGGTAAGTGAGTGATATTATTCTTATTCATATGTGAGATCTATTGATGAATATTCATTTCAATTATATTTCATTTAGTTAAATGATATGGTCTTATCATTGGATTGGTATCTTCGGAGAAGCAGAGTTGCTTATTTTGTCTCATCATTATCATTCCGATCATTAAAATATGATGAATCTATCAGACCACATGAAGAGGCTCATTTTCGATGAGCCTGCGAAATTAGAAGATGAACATATGCTGAAGTTGTGCCAACTTTTTCCAACACAGGACTGGGATAGTTATGCAAGAACCAATTCTGTATGAAATACCAGAATTCATCAATCTCATCAATGAAGATGAAATACATATTCAAATTCTATTTGGAACTGATGATCAAAGCATTCGTCATTCTGAACCTGTAATAGGTCATTGGACTTGTACACATTATGAAACAACGTCATCGTGGTATACGATTGCATGAATGTAGGTGAATTACCCCCAAATTCATTGGAATTCCTGAAAATTCTCTACCCTTTCCATCATCGAGTAGAATATGAAATCGTTTAACAAGACAATTGTACAGATTGTGGAGTTTGCACAATTGTATTTGCTATATCCTTGAGTTTTGATAGAGACCCTGCAAATATTCGATACAAGAGAAAACGGTTGAGAGGATACTCATAAAATCTGTTGAAAGATGATATTCATGAAGAGTTTCTGTATGATGAAATAACATCAGACCTCACTGGAACTATAGATGACCAACAAAAAAAAAGAAATTCGAAATATTATGATTTCGCATAAAATATTGAAAGAGAAAATGTCGAAAATGGAAATACTAAGAAACTTCAGAGGAATACAGATGATAATCATGCACAGTCCACGTAAATCACATCGAAAAAAAATACACGATATATGTTGAACAATATCAAAATGAAGAAAAATCAAAGTTATCACTTGGAAATATGTCATATTGACAAATTCTTCAAATCATTCTTGCATAATACAGGAATAGAAATGAAATCCATCTATAATGATGGAGAAATATTCCCTATTGATGAGAAAGAGCACTATATTCAGATTGTTGTAGTCAATCAAAAGATGGAGAAAATATTGGGAAATTATGGGATTTGTTTGAATTAATGTGACGATATTATCCATATATGTGATAGCGAGAATACTCCGGAATTGAGTAGTCATTTGAATGTGTACATTCATGAGTTACTTCCCACTAATCCTGAAATTATTTACCATACTGTGCAAAAAAATATCAGTATAATAGCGTCTTTGTCACTGATAGCTTTCACCATTTCGTTAATCAATGAAAGAGATCCTTCGATATTTATCTATGATGAGCTGGAAATTGGAATTCATTTCTTCAAATTATTGAACAATAATTCACACGAACATTTCCCATAAACTTGCAATAATCTTAAAGTTGCACTTATGAAAGAGAATGTAAAGGAAAGGCATCAGACATTGGAAAATTTAAGTGAGGCGTCTATGAAATCGAAGCTGAGTCTAGATGATATATTTGTCCATGGATGTTATATACCCATGGACCACTGCCAGAAGGTGCTACGATTTTTGCACCCGATACTTTCAAAAGCCAACGCACTGTTGTAACAACTTATATTTCTCCGAAAACCTTTAGAATATCGCGATTTGTTTGTTAATAGTTCTCCCCTAAATTTCGGATGGTTATCGCAGTTTTTCAAGTTTTTGCTTTATGGCAAAAATTGTTGAATTATCAATGAATTATCAATTATCGATTATATTTTTCTACAGCAAAATATAACGCATTATAAAATGTATATTTAGAATCTATTTTTCCACAGTAATGAGACATTACTTCTTTTCAATTTTATCAATGGTACCAATTGAGAAATTTCTACAGTTTTGATATTTTTTCTTTATTTTTTCATCATATTCATCATCTGACGAACTCTCATAATCTCGAGAATATTATTCAATCACATGTTTCATTTCATTATATGCCATAGTTTTGTGTTTACGGACTAATCGCCGATGCCCATCTTTTTCCAAATGACTCGGCTTGCTTGGATGATTATCTTGATGGCAAAAAGTGTCACGAACTTTCGAGGTGAATTCTTTCCTCATTCTGGACCAATCCGAATTCATCAATATTGGAGGAATATTTTTGACTCTAACATGACTCATGATTCGTAATGATTTTTCCCTAATTTGAATATTTTCAACTACATGATGTAACTCATCATGCTGATGTTATTGAGTTTTCGTTTTGAGTACTCTTTCTTGAATTTTTAAGATATTTTGCAGCTCTTCACTCCCATTTCATCATTTCATCACGAGTTTTAGCATACAGTAATGTTATTTTTTCAGACAGCCAAAAAAAATAGCAGAGGAATTAGAAGATTTCGTTCGCAGAGTCTCATGCTGAATAACGTGAATCAGTAGTAAGCATACATTCTGTCGAGACCGCGTGTACCCCCTCCACTCCCCCACTGGCGCCAGTGCACACGTGCACGCTGGATCCAAATGTCTGAGTCCAGATAAAGATCTCGGGAAAATGGAAAAGGGAGGGGGGCGGGGTTTGTTGGAAAATGAAAACTTGAGATTTGGAGAAAATTGTAATTTATTCAAAATTCTTAAAACTAAAATACAAGTTTATTGAATGCAAATGGAGATGATTCTTCAATTATACTAATTCAGAAGATGAAAAATTATGGAGTACGATTATTTCTAAGGAATTATTCATTGAACTTAAGAATTAAGATACATTTTTTGTGAATATTGATTCTTAAAATTAATTCCTCTACCGGTCAATATTTTAGAAGATTTATTGAAATGATTATTTAACTTGTGTCTTTCAAGAATTTTATTGAACATTGAAAGTAAAATATGATCGTTCCGTTTCGTATCGGTGGTAAATTTTCTTGTGAATGATTCAAGAGAATTACTATTGGACAAGCCAATGCAAGATAACAATACAGTACTGACCATAAATATTCGATGATATATTTCGAAGTCTCTGATTGTTGAATCGATAAACATGGCAATTTCCTCGGAGGAGATGCTTAAAGTTGGGGTTGGTGGGAGGTCTTTCGAAACTGTCGAAAAATATTCCAGCGCCTCTTGAATTGATGTAGAAGGCGACCCAATGGGCCCCGGGTCTGTCGTAGTCATCGGTATTCGCGATGATGGCGCAGGGTTTCGGCCAGATCTTGGGGATCTGATCAGCCGCATAAACGCCGCCAGTGGAGACATCGGTGCTGGGTAGGATTTTCAATAATTGTGTGGTATTCATATGAAGCTTTCTCCAAGACTCTCTAGTTGTCGTAGCTGTTCAGGTAGAGGATAATCGAGCTCAAAATCGAGTTCGTCTACACCCTCTCCCTCGTCAGAACTAGCTTCGTAATCCACAATATCCCTCAATTTCTAGATATCTCCTCGGGAAATTTTGTTACAGGCTAATGAGTCAAAATCCACGTTTTTCTGTTCTTTCTTTTCCTTTATGATCCAGGCTTTAAGTTTATGAGCATTTTGCAGAGCACAAGAATATAGCTCACAAGCTGTGATACCGTGGAAAAGACACGAGTTGCGTTCACCAGGAAGTCGTTTGAATGGTGGTGAATGATGTGTCAGATCCATCACAGGGGTTGACAAAATTTTTGACAGGAATATAGCTTTCTCTCTTCCTTTGACATTGACATATACAGTAATATTGCTACACTGTGTAGTGGTATTTCCCCTTCGTCCCAACTCAAATGATGATGATAACGGGTTAGCCAGTTATTTTGTCTTCTTGCTGAATTTGTTAAATCCGAGGATTTACAAGGTGGTGCAATCATCCACACATCGCTGTAAGGATGCGTAGCTGATACTACAGCAATTTCCTCAGGTAAAAATTGATTTCCGGGCCCTACAAACCATCGAATATCAATAATGAGTTCTTCAGTCATATTTTATAGAAGAGACCAAGGAGCCAACTGGTGAGGCTTAGATGACTCCCAAGCTTCTATACTATTACCCCCACTCTCTTAGTTACTATAATCTAGAATGAATTGACGGGTGGAATCGATTTCGAGTATGTTGGAGTATTCAGCATAGACCATACAGCTGACAGTATTCGGTAGAGGCTTCTTGAATTTAGTTTCTATCCTCAAACTACCATTTTTCACAAGTTTCCAATGTGTTGAACAATGAGCCGACAAGTCAGGTGTTAAATCGAAGGCGAATAAGGTGTAGCCATTGGGAAACGCAGTGCGCGTAATGCCATGCCCGTGATCTCCAAAATGAATTCCAGTTCCCAAAAAGAGGGTTTGATATGCCTCGGCATCTGCCGATGGTCTATCAAAGGACGGCTGCGAAGGCTTCCCCGGTATTTGTTTACCGTCAACATACAGACATAAGTAATTCATATCATAATGTTTAAAGTTGAATGGATTATGTGTCCTCGATCCTGTGAATGCCTCATTGTCCACGAAACCCAGAACCACCCTTTTAGACAGGGCTCCAAGAACTACGTTATCAATAGTATTGCTACTGATACCACTGCCAAGAATGAAACTCTTGACTTCAACACGGGTCAGAGGGTACTTGGCGGTTGTTTTCGAGAGCGCTTTTGCATGAGCTTGTAAGACTCCTGGACTGAGTCTCACTCTGCGTATGAATAGGATGGCCTCTGATATTTGAATTTTATAACTCGCATCAGTACTCGTGTCCATGAGACAAAAAGCATCCCTGGAGCGAGAGAGGGTTAATTTCATTTCGATCCCATTCAGCAGAAATTTTTCCTGATTGAATACATCGCAGTGTAGATGTCACATCAATTCCAGAGATGCACCCTTGACGGTAGCTGTAGCGCGAGTATTGAGCCCTCTATTACCCCCACTGACAGCTGCATCATCCATATGTTTGGCTTCATCAGGAGTAAACAATTGTAGCTTTAAATGACTATCTCGTGCATCACTTCCATAGTTTAATAGTGTTTCCAAATAAGCCCTATATGGATATGTATTATTCGGAGAAGACACTGGCTTCTGGTTGAAGAGCACATCAATTTGACTGAAAATCGAGTGTAACAGATTATTCACAGGATCAGCGGCCACTGCTTTTCCATCAGGTTTTACAATCTTCAGTTTAATTTTTAACATTGTATCAGCAAGATCAATGTACTCCTCTCAAACTCCAGGAATTTGAAATTCGATAGGTGAATCATAATTCAAGACAGTTACAGGATTGTAATAAGTCCAGTGAATTCTTCAATCGATGTTTGAGTTGGAGGGATTTTGAATAAATCCTGCTCCGACTTAGCACATTCGCAAGAGTGAGAATAAAGGAAAGCCATTATGTTGAAGCGAAAATGTCGTATACGTCACGTTTTTCTGATTTTTTAATTCTTCTCTTAGGCACAGTTTTCTTCTTTTTATTTTTAACAGTTTTTTTCACGGGTTTCTTCTTCTTCCTTGTCTTTCTCTTCTTCTTCTTTTTTGCACCTGTGCGTCCACGGCGACGGCCTGATCCTCTCTGAGATTGGAGACGAAGACGTTTCTTTTTATACTGTCCAGGATTATTCATCATATCTTCAATAGTATCCATGGCCTTTCCTTTCAGTCTATGCCCTGATTCTGTTAGTCTGTTCTCCAGAGATTTTTTCAGGTCAACATTGCGTGTGAGTACATCTCCCAGTACATTCACACCGGACGACAGCATCTCGCGACCAACTGGGCGGACAGATCTTCCAAAGAGCGGAGAAATCTGTCTGTATAAACCCCCAACAGACGAACCAACGCCACAACCTTTTTGGCTGGTGAACATTTGATTGTGGTGATTCCAATTACTCGCAATATATCCCACATGATGACCGTTCCCTCCAACTTGATTATCGTAATATGTCATATATTCCGACATTATCTAAGGAGCCCTCTTAAAATGAAGTGTTATGTGTAACGGTCCGTACTTGAATGGTATCAAATTCATATATTTATCTCTCATATCTATCTCGATACACTGGAGTGATGTCTGCAATAATGGGCAGTAGTGAGGTGTAAATGTCATGGAATAATTGGCTCCATAAGGACACCCTGCCGGGAGAAATGGTACGATCCTCAGCAATGGTGTTCTTATTCCTCCAAATATACGAGAAACGCAGATATCTGTATAAATGAACATGTTATCGGGCAATCCTCGAAGGAGACTGGCTGGATGACGACCTTTTTTCAGGGTGAACTCCGTAAACTCCGGTCCTGACCACACAAACTCGAAACCCAGTATCCTCGTTAGCTTCTCATTCATTATTATCCTATGTCCTTCATACAAACAAGCCCCGCTTTCAGCGTCTCAGAATTTCTTTGTATTCATTCCATCTCGACTGATCGTCGATTGATCCTAAGCATTTAAAACATGAAACAGCTGACTGTCAAGTCTGCTCAGAGGATCACCAGGCGTTTGCACAGTCGGTAAATCAGTATTCCTGCCCCCATGGCTGGTTGAAGACCTGTAATGCTGCAGCGAGTCTTCAGGAACTAACACCATCTTCTTAGCATGTTCCATGATTAGGTTGATTTGGAGATGAATGCCGAAACAACAGGAGTCAGTAATACTGGAAGTAGTGACCCACCCTTTTGATTGATAATTTTCTTCTTTCTAGATACACCCGTTTTCTTATGATCAATTAAACGCCGTAACACTACTCTATATTTTTTCAAAGTATGTTTTTCAGACTGTTTCAAAGGCACATTCCCTCTCAATATATTCAAACAGCATTCACGAATGAGACGAATGAACGATGTATCGGCATAATGGATGATAGCCTTCCTCTGTTTTGGTGAGGCATGGATGAGTGCTTGCAAGAGGGCTGCGTTTTTAGTACCGAAGGGCTGGCTACGTCTTGTCTTAGCCATTACACCCGTACAACTGGTACATTACATGTAAAGTCATTATTATTTATAGCCTTCCGAGGTATATAAACATAATGATTAAGGATCGGTAGGGAATACGCACGTACGGAATCGACAATCTCTGGTGTAGACTGTTTCAGATCAATCAGCAAGTATCCGTAGGGGTTTGAAGTAGCATCAAAGTAGGCCTCTTGCACAAACTTGGGATCTTCAGGAAAAACCTGTCTCGCCAGATGTGAAATCTGCGCACGATCCCTAGGATTCTTACAGACAATAATGTAGCTACTATTCAACGATATATCTCTTTGTCCTTTTCCCTGGTGAGAAAAGTTCTGAGAGATGAGAATGATGCTCAGATTCTTATAATGACTCCCTTTTGTGAATAAATCTACGACTGATCCACTTGATGATTCTCTCATTAAATCATCGAGAATAATGAGCTTTGGGTGATTATCATTGAAATCCCCAAACTTTGGTAATCCTTCCCGAAATTCTACGAATTTTCTGTCATAATCAGAATACCCCGGTTGCCACTCGGCATAGTAAAAAATGATTTTTGAAAAAACTTTGTCGCATATTTCCCCCATTTCTTTAATACAACGCAGAAAGTTTTACCACACCCTCACGGTCCACAGACCATAGCCGTTAAGGGATGTTTCCATCTCGTATCCATTTTAACATCTGAAGGGATCAGAGGAAGGAATAAGGTTCTTATAGATTGAAAAAAGCAGAACATCTTTTAATTAAATTGATATTTATCAAACTTCGACTGCTCTTTTACATCAGTGAAAAAGAGCCATCAGCTCTGATAATTCCTCTAACCCATAAATCGCTTCAACCAATTCGTCCATCTGCTCTTTCAACTCTCTAGCTAGGTTCAATAATACAGACTCAGCGATAAGAGGTTGAACCTCTTCCGTAAAGATGTGAATCTTTCCTTTGAGAGACAGTGAAGAGTGGGGCTAACCGGTTCTCTGCTTCTTCAGATATCCATATGGTAGCGTTGTTGTCCCTGTGTCAAATTTTCGTTTGGGACCAGTTGCACGAATATTTTTCTTATCATCAATGGTTACAACTTGATGATCTGGTTTTCGGCGTATACTTGGGAATTCTATTTTCAATGGTCTTACAGTACCCTGTACAAGTCCTTTAATGGATTCAAGGTTAATTCTCTTGCGGTTCTCTAAATCTAATCTTACACCTTTCATCTTACAACATTCGACACTATTACCATCAGGTTTGCCAACAATATAAGAATGAAATTTGGGACCTCCGGATACAAACTCTGATATATAACACCCTGCCCCATGGTCTGATACCAAATCATCTGTTAAGTCACCTAGGAAATTTCCTAAAGGTAATCTATCAGTTTTATCAATACATCTATAAATAACTGAATCTGTATCATAATACAAAACTTTATCTCCTTGTGCATCTAAATAGGAATACAATTTTTTCCGCGCGTGAGCCGTAGTAAAAGCTGCTACAACTACATTTGTTTTCGGTGAAATTTCTAAAGCCTCTTTGACATTTCTCCAAGCTATTAACATTTTGGTCGGTTCAATTTCAATCAATGCTGTAATTTCTATTTCTGGATCAAAAATTATTTCATTATATTGCTCTATAGTCGTTACAATTGAAGTTTTTGTCAAGTTATCTCGCTGCGCGAACTTACCTCAAAGACAATTTAAACATAATTTAGCAACGGATCGTAAACCTGCATTTTTCTCAATTTTCTCACGATCCAGACGAATTCCTTTAACTCTTTCATATTTTTCAATGTCATCATCCTCTTTCTTCTCATCATTACATTCTGCGGGCCATCCTGAAGCTTCTTGTTTAATTTTTAAAAAAGCATTAATGTATGCTGCGAATATTCCCTCTTCACCTCTACTTGGATCATGTTTCACTGCATCATATTTCCATATTTCACTGATAGATAAAATTTTGTACCTCTTTTCAATAGCTAACTGTAATTCAATTGATGTCCAGGTACTGTTACGTATTGATCTGTGTGATCATACGTAGTTTCCAAGAATAATCAAAAATAACTAATAATTCAGTTGAAAATGGTCACAATTCCCATATTTGAACCAATTCACCTTAAAAGAGGTCAATGATACATGAAATTACATTAAAAGTTGATGGTCAACAGAATCAGAAAAAAAGCCATTAAAATTCCTTGAAAAGTCTGAAAAGTCCGTCAACAAAGTCCATTAACAAATTAAGGAAAACGGACAAAATTGTCATGAACAAGTAAAACATCATCAGAAAAGTTTAAATACCAATTTGCAACAAATTCCCTTCAATAAAAACAAAGATATTCATATTTAAAGGCCAACGGAAAAATATTGACCGTGCCGGCCTTCAGCGACTTTCACTAAGTAGGTGCGTGACGTCACACGCGCGGGACAAATCTTCCCCCACCAGGGACTCACGCAATTCTATGTTAAACTTTGGAAAAATCATAACTCTTTCAAATATAAAGATTAAGGAATCATTCCAAATGAAAAATTCATTAAATAATTAAGACTATCGATTCCAGAAGAAAAACAATTGAAAAATCAATTTGCAACATAATTTGTTATAAACAATTTATCAAAATTTAATCGTAGAAATATGAAAGTGGACTCAAAATGTAGTTGACCATGATATATTGACGAATACTGAAAATTAACTCTTACTATTGATAATTAACCGAGATATGAATTTTATAACATATATACACACACACATGCAGAATAATTATTTCTAAACTTTCAAAAATTCATATCTTTAGCAAAATTATGAAGATTAAGAAACCAAAATAACACTAAAATTCATGAAAAATACAGGCTACACAATGCACTAAGAAAATTTGACAAAAGTTAATATTTACAATAATTTGTTATAAACAATCAATATGAAAAATTATTAGAGAATTACAAAAACCGATAGAATAGAAAGAGAATCACATCAGAAGAATATAAGGACCAAAAATGAAATCAAAATAACAAATAACAACAGAGTTATTTAACATTCGAATTTATTCACATATATATAGATATACAAAATACATGGCAAAATTCAAAAATCAATAACTTTCATAATAATCAACATTAAGAAATAATTTCCATTTGTAAAATCATTAAATAATTCAAACTAAAAGTTCATGAAAGAAAATTTAAGAAAAACCAAAATTTATGTAAAACAATTTTCAAGCTTTAATTAACTATTGAATAACAACAAAAGTTATTAACTTAGGAAGATGAATCCAAGTTCAAACAATGAATAAAAATAGTCTCTTCCAGACGCAATTGAGTTCAGATTTTTAAAGCAATTATTTCATTAGTTATTAACAATTAGAATTTTCAAGGTCATCCAACTTTAAATATAAATAACTCCGAAACTATAAAAGTTAGAGAAATGAATCCAACGCTAAAAATCGGTAAATTCAATGGCCTTTCAAATGCATTATAGAACGATTCCCGATATTGTTAATTAACAAAGTTATTAACAATCAAATGTTTATAAAAAAATAATCTAAAACTTCTGATACTAAAATTCGTTCATCCATGCATCTCCATCTAGCCAGCTTTCCAACAAGAATATTACGTCCCATTTCTCCAGCTCCTTCCAGAAATCCCCATCCTTATTGCTCACTCCTTCCACATTCCAGAAAGCAACCTTAATCTGTAGGTGTTTTCGGATGTCGTTGGTTTTAACATTGGGTTCGTTGCTATTTCCTCCCCTCCTGTTCCTCCTGAAAACCCCGCCGCCTGTACCTCCTGCTCTTCCATCCTATTCTCACCACTCTTTTGGGCTCTCTCTACTCCCTCCTGCTCTTCCGTCCTTTTCTCTCCACTTTTTGGGGCTCTTTCTACTCCGTGTTGCTCCACACCCACATTCACCAACTCTTCTTTACCTGTGTCCCATATCCAACTCTCACTCCCCACTTTCATTTTATCTCTCCTCATCCACACCACTTTCCCCCTCGCTCTCTCCTCCCAAGCCTTATTCTCCATCACCCATCTCATCTTTCTCTCATTCCTCGTTAAATCATCTTCTATCTTCTCCCTTCTTCCCTTCAACGCCTTTTTCTTCCCCATTATCTCTCTCTTGTCATTCTCACATTCCAGGTTTACTATTATTAGCGGTGTCCCTCCCTGTCCTCCTCTTTGTATCTTCTTCACCGAGCGGACTCTCACATTTACTCCTATATCACTCAGTAAATTGGTTACCTCTGCCTCCCCTGTCTCCGATATTACCTCTAATCTTTTAATTACGACGTTGTTTCTCCTCTTCCATCGTTCCTCCCTTTCCAATCTTCTCTCCACTTCCTCTAACCTCGCTTTTATCCTTACGTTTCCTCCCCTATTATCACTACCTGTGTCAATGCCGCTGGGTGTATTTACAGTATTTGCAGTATTTACGGTCTTGCTCTCCTGCATTCTCTTTTCTCTTTGCCTCTCTTTTTCTTCCAGCTTCTTTACCCTATCCCGCAGTTCCTGCATTTCTGAGGCTCTTATTTCTTCCTCTTTACTTTGTTTCTCCTCTATTTCCAGCAGTCTGTCCATTACTCCCTTCCATTCCTCTTTCCACGTTTTCTCCCACTCCTCCCATCTCGTTCTTATACTCGCCATTTCCACCCTTGTCTCCCTACCACTTATTACTAGATCATCTAGTCTCTTGCACGTTTTCTCCCCCATTTCTCGCATTAATACTTCCAAGCTATTCGTGTTGGATGTATTTGTCCCCTGTACCTCTGGTGGTGTTCTCATCGTCATTCTACTCCTCTTAGTCCACGTTTCCTCTACCATATTCACTACCGTCTCCGGAGACTCCTCTATTCTTTTCCTCTTCTCCTTCCCATCTCCATCCAAGTCCAAGTCATATGAGTCGTCTCCCACACTCAACGATTTCTCCCTCTGCCTCTCTATCATACTTCCGCTTCCTGCCCATCTCCCGAACAATTGCTTTGACGCGAAAGTCGCCCCTTCGTCTCTTAGCTTCTCCACATTCAACTTCCTTCCCTTCCTTCTCTCCCCTTTGCCCTCATACGGTGTGTCATCCAAGCCCCATTTAGCTGGTGTGCCCCATGTTTCCTTTCCATTCACTTTCGATTTATCTCCTTCTCCTCCGTCATTCTCTATATCTATCAGCAATTGCTCCTCCTCCTCTTCTTTCTCATTCTCCATATCCCCTTTCTCACTCATATTCCTGCCGTGTATACAGTTCTCTGTCTTATTGCTCTCTTTCTGCTCTTCTTTATCCCTCCTTTCGCTCTCTATCTTATCCTTCTTATCCTGCTCCTCTCCCTCTTTCTCACTCGATACCGTAGATGGCCCTCCCTTCGAATTCCTTCCTCGTGGTCTGACCAGAAGTTACTTATCCTCCCTCAAGACCTTTCACTCCTTATTCCCTTTCGCTCCCTCCGTCTTCCCGCCACTTCCTATCCCACTGTTTATTCCCACTTTCTAAACAGCGCTCCCGTCCACACTCCTCCACTTCACACCACTCCTCCACTTTCCTCTCTCACTCCTGCACTTCCTTACCCTCAATTCTCCCTCTACCTCTCCAAGTCCTTTTTACTCCTCTCCTCTTCCCTCGCCCTTTAAATTTCATAATTATAAGCCCTTCTTTACACTTTCAGCATAAACCCTTTCCAATTTCCACTTCCTCTTTTTCACTCTTCAGCAAGAAATACTCGATTAAATGCATGCACATTCACTGACACTTGTTGCCGCGATCTGAACCGGAAATGAACTCCAATAAGGAAACGTGTACCAAAAGGCTATGTGTGGAGAGTACAGGAAGCAAGGAAAGAATATAACAAAGGTAGAAGGATGGGAGGAATTGTATCAGGAGTGAGGAAGAAGTTAGTAAGCAAGTGGGACGAGTCTCTTGTAGGGTTTCTCGATTCAGATCGATCTTTTAGTCGTCGATTCTCGATTTTTTAGATCGATTTTTGTGGGTTCGATTAATCGAGTGAATCGATTCTTTTCCAACAGAATCGATCCATTCAACGCTTTCTTGGTTTACGTGGTTCCATATTCTTTTTCGTAATAACATCGAACTACCATGAAGAATATTGTTGAAAATTCTATCGTAAACAAGTATGTACCCAACTAATTAAAATTACTATGTGGTAATTTCTGAATTAATGGATATTTTCTAGTTTTTCTAAATTAATTTCAGAACATGCACAAGGTTCAAGGAGATTGTTCTCCATTTATATACAGATAAATTGACAGGATCCTTTTGAAGTTGATAAATTGAGTCTCAACACTTATTTGCGATTAATGAGTTAATAATTATCCATTTAATTCATAAGGATCTGATGCAATATTTTGAGGAAAAAAATGAACTAAAGGTTGATCCAATTGCTTATTGGATACGTCAACGTGATTATGGTGTCTCTCCTACGTTAGCAAATATTGCTTTGGAATATTTATCAACAATTGGCAGCTCAGTGCCATGTGAGAGACTTTTTTCGCAGGTTTCCAATATTGTCACGGAGAACCGTAGTTAATTGAGTGCTGAACACATCTCCATGCTGATATTCTTGAAGTAACTCAAATTTCCATGGTGGCACTTGAATGACACTCAAATGGTTGGTAGAGAAAAAATGATGAAACTATGGAGAAAATTCCGCTTTTTTATATGAAAAAAAAATTACTTTGTATGTAAGATGTTTTATCTTATTTGAAAGTTCATAATAGAAGTTCATGAGTAAATAAAAACTCTTGTATTGTATAAAATTCTCTGTTTCTCGCAACTATTGCCGATTTTTTCCGTTCGCACAATAAGTATAGGGGACAGTGGTGTAATTCTGGGCCTTTTTCACATTTTTTTTCCTCATTAATTTAATACCGCATTTTTTTGTACTTTTTCTTCAACTTTAGTTTTTTAAATGAAGAATAACGATTCGATTTTTCAGAAATCGATCTTTTCGCGTTCGATCTGATTCTGAATCGATTTTTCAAACATCGATTCGATTCGATCCATGGAATCGATTCTTTACCCCTAGATCGAGAAACCCTAGTCTCTTGCGAAAGGAGAAGAAGAGATTTATGAAGGAGGGGTGGATGGAGTGGTAAAAAGAGGAGTAAGACTCGGCAAAACGGACCTGATACTATTAGGAGTGTACGCGACAAGAGGTGTGGAGACAGTGAGAGAAGAACTTAGGAAATGGATGGATTACATCGGAGAACAAGTGGTGTTAATAGGGGGGGACTTTAATGCATGGACAGGAACAGAAGGGGGAGAAAGCTGGATAGAGGAGTTGGGTAGATGCAATAGAAATTCGAAGCACACCCGGGGAACTGATGCAGAAGGAAGGAAATTGTTGAACCTCCTGGCGAAAACAGGGTGGTTCATATACAACGGAAATATAGAAGGAGACTGGGAGGGGGAGTTTACAAGAGTGAGAAATGGAGAATCGGTAATCGATTACCTAATTGCTGACAGTAGAGTCAAAAAGTTGATTAAAAACATGAAGGTGGGGGAGAAGATGGGTTCGGACCACTTCCCTATCATCGCCACCATGTGTGGACCGAGTGAAGGTAAAGAGAAAAGTAGAGAAGGAAAAGGTGCCAAAAAAGCAGAAAAGAAGAAAGTTAAGATGGGTTCATGGGGATTTGACAAGCTAACTGCATTCGAAGAAGAGATGGATGAATGGATGGATGGATGGATGGGGGGCGGAAACGATTCAGACGACGCAGAGATCGCAGTTGAAACGAAAACGGAAGAATTGAAGAAAAAGGTGAAGACATTGAAGGACAAAATAGGAGGAGGGGAGAAAGAGAAATATAACAGTGATAAAGGATGGTGGGACAAAGAATGTGAAAATAGGAAAAGAGAAGTGAAAGAGAGTGTGAAACAGTGGAGAAAGGGAAACGTGAGCAAAAAGGAATACAAGAAAGTTAAAAAAGATTTTGAGAGTACAATTAAAAGAAAGAAAGAGGAATGGAAGGAAAAATATGAAGGAGACACGGAGAAAAAGTTAAGAGAAGGAAAGGTATGGGAGGTGATTAATAAAGAAAGGAAGATATGGAAGACTTTAAACGAAGACATAAAAGTGGAGGATTGGACGAATTATTTTAGAGAGGTACTAGGTGGAGTGGAGGGGAAAGTGGTAGGAGAAAAAAGAAGGAGGGAGTGTGGAAATAGAGAGAAAGGGGACATAAGCATGAGGGAGATAGAGGAAATAGTGAGGACACTGAAAAGAAACAAAGCGAGTGGAATTGATGAGGTGGAAAATAAGGTATGGAGATTTGGAGGATCAGAGGCAAGAAGAGTGTTAAAAAAGGTTTGTCAAGCAGCATGGAGAGGAGAGGGGATACCTAAGGACTGGAAAACTGGAATAGTGGTACCTGTATTGAAGAAAGAGGCGGGCAAAAAAGTAGAAGATTACAGAGGCATAACCTTGATGCCGACAAGCTACAAGGTGTACGCTGAATTTTTGAGGAGAAAACTGGAGATGGAAGTGGAAGAGAAGAAGATCATACCGCATAACCAGACAGGGTTCAGGAAAGGAATGGGGACTATGGATAATGTGTATGTTCTAAACTACTTAATAAACAGAAACCTAGGGAGGAAAGGGGGAAGGCTGGTGGCATTGTTCGTGGATTTCAGGGCGGCCTTTGACACAGTGAACAGAGGATTGCTGTGGAGAACCATGAAGAAAAGAGGGATTGATGCAGAACTTGTTGAGAGAATTAAAGAACTATATGAAGAGACGACATGCAGAGTGAAAGTAAGGGAGGAGACAGGGGAAGAATTCTGGACTGGAAGAGGAGTGAGGCAGGGGTGCCCGCTAAGTCCACTACTGTTCAGCATATTGTTGGCGGATGTGGAGGAAGTGATGGAAAGGAGAGGGAAGGGAGGCACAACGATAGGATACAAAAAATTATACACTCTCTTATATGCGGATGATATGGCGGTGTTGGCAGACAGTGAGGCAGGAATGAAATTAATTATGAAAGAACTGGAGGAGTATGTGAAAGGGATAGACCTGACAATTAATGTAAAGAAAACAAAGATGATGGTATGTAGTAAGAGGAAAGATAGAGAAAAAACGGGGAAAAATGAGTGGAAATTGTGCGGGGAGGAAGTGGAAGAGGGTGAGGAGTTCTGCTACTTGGGATACTGGCTTGACGCAAAGGGGAAGCAGGAGCTACAGGTGCGGAAAAGAACTGGGTGTGCAGGAAGAATGATGGGGACTGTATGGGGATTGGGGAAAAGACTCTTCAGAGATGATTGGAAAATGAGGATTTGGCTGTTCGAGACATTGATAGGGTCATCATTGAGCTACGGAGTAGAAATCTGGGGTTGGGGAGAAAGAAAAAAGATGGAATGCATGCATGAGAGGTTCTTGAGATGGGTACTGGGGGTAAAATGGAACTGTTCAGGCTGCATAGTCAGGAATGAGCTGGGGAGAAAGAAAATGGTGTTGTTGCAAAGGAAGAGAGCATGGAAGTTCGAAAACAAAATTATGAGTGGAAAAGGAAGTGACTGGACCAAGTTATGTATAGTGGAGCTGAGGGCGAGAGAGAGGAGGGGAAATTGTGAAGGATCGAAATGGAAAAAGGAAAGAATGGAGGTGAGGAGATGATGGAGAAGGAAGACGGCAAATGATTCTTGGAAGGAAATCGTGAAGGTTGAGGAGGAGCTAGTGTGGGAAGAGGATTGGGAGAAGATACAAGAATCCAAATATAATAAGTGGTTCCGCATGTTAGTGAAACAGGGAGAAGGGCCGAAGTACCTGAAAAACATGAAAAAAGAAGCTAAATGGAACAGAGTGGCGAGATTCAGGACGGGGGAAGGAATGAGAGAAAGCTGCTATTGGATGAATCAGGAGAATAAGAAATGCAGAGTGTGTGGTTGGGAAGCGGAGACATGGGAACATGTCTTGTTGGGGTGCAATGGGGATATTACAGAAGGAAGAGGAGTTACAGAGTGTGTGCTAGAAATCCTGAGCGAAAGTGGGAGTGAAGAAAAGTGGATGAGAAAGTTGGAAAGTGGAAGGGAAAAGATGGAAGAGATGGAAAAGAGTATGAGAGTGATGTGAATAATAAAATGGTAAAAGAATGGGAATGAGTGTGAGTGAGTGAGGGAGAGATGGAAAAGTGTATGGGTGCGGAATGAAATGATAAAAGAATGGGAATGGGTGTGAGTGAGAGAGGGAGAGATGGAAAAGAGTGTGAGTGTGGAGTAAAGGATAAAATTGTAAAAGAATGGGGATGAGTGTGAGTGTGGAGTAAAGAACAAATAATTGTTAAAGAATTGGAATGAGTGGGAAGTTGAGAGAATGAGTGAAAGAAAAGCCGTGTACAGTAGAATAAGGAATTCAGAGTTAGTTTAGTTGTTTAAGCTTGTAAATTATTTTGTAGAGGAAACGGATTCCCTCAAACCCGTAACAGGGATGAGTAACAATAAATAAATACTAAAATTCGTTCATTCAGCCGAAAAGAAGTTCAAATATAGAAAATCGTCAATTTATCACACTTCTAAGTGGATTTGACAGAATCTGTTTATGAGGTACACATCAGGATGTAAAAAGGAAGCCATTTCCAAAGAGTGAAAAATCAACTTTAAAATTGTTTAAAATCATATAAAACAATATATTATCATGTCAAAAATAAGGTTAAAAATAAGAAAACAACAATATTGTATTTTGAATGTAATAATCTTTATTGTAAAATCACTATATCATAAGATACACATATAAGCCTCAGCACATGGACAAGCTACAGCACACAAGGGTAGAAGGAAGACGCTCCCCACCAGCTCAGTCACCACCAGCCACCTAGTTGCGCAAGAAACTCACAGCGCATCCCCACTTGTTGTACTCCCACCCTACCGGCTCAAGCCGCCGAAATGTCCATGTACCTAGATGCGCGAGACTCAGTCAGTCAGTTCATCGCTCCTCTTCAATTGGTAAAGACCTCCTCCTCCGGACGCGGTCGCGGTAACTCACTTGGGACTTAGAATAATTTCAGTCAGTAGACACTTAGAAAATTTTTAGAGAATCGGGACTTAGAATAATTTTACTCAGTTTGAACTTAGAATATTTTCAGTGAATCGACACTCAGAAAATTTTTAGTGAATCGGGACTTAGAATATTTTCAGTCAGCCGACACTTAGAAATTTTTACTCGATCGGAACTTAGAATATTTTGATCAAATCACAACTCAGAATTTTTCTATTATCGGAGTTTTTCAAATTCAAATAATTTTCAATTAATTTATTTTTATTTATCAAATGAAATATTTTCTCTCGAACCGAATTAAACCGAACGAAATAATTTTCCCTCTTTATTTTGAGATCTGACGAAGCCTCGCGTTGATAGAAACAAAACAATTTGTTTGAATAAATTTGAAATCATTGAAGTGAAAACAGAGTTTAATTAATTTAATTAATTATTTTTTCCTTTTCAGAGCCTAGAATCTAAACCCAGTCAACACCGCAGAAAACGGTGCGGTTGACTACTCTATCCTTATTATACCTATTCGTCCCTAAATAAAAACCGGGTCAACACCGCAGAGAACGGTGCGGTTGACCACTCTATCCTCCATATTCAACCTATTCGTCCTTAAATATTACCTGGTCAACACCGCAGAAAACGGTGCGGTTGACTATTCTATAAAAACCCGATCAACACCGCAGATAACGGTGCAGTTGATCACTCTCTCCTCTTAATCCAAATAAAATAAAATATATTAAAACTCGTTTTCCTTTATAAAATCAAATCGTATATATATATATTCGTCAGTATCTCATGATAGAGTCGAAGGCGAAAATCTAAAATAAAGTGTGACCATTTTTCGTGAATTTATACTCATGTAATTATTACAGTGAAGAAAAAAAGTAAAAGAATAAAAAGGTGAACATAGAAAGTGAACATAGAAAGTGAACATAGAAACTGAGAAACATTGAAGTTGTAATTTTCATCCGTCGGCAACCATCGAAGATTACGAGAAGAAAAGTAACGTGCCCTAAACATCAGTAACACGGTGAGTAACGAAATTTTCTGACTCTCTAGCCCCGGAAGTCGATTGATATTCCAAAAAGTAGAGAAACTTTAACGTAAATGGGAATTAATCGGGAGTGAATTATATTTTGGGGATTTTCTCGGAATAAATCATCTCGAGTCAATTCTTATACGTAACAAGAGTTAAGACGAGTGGAGGTATTGGCAGTGTTCTCGTGAATTTCTGATCTCAACTTCTTAAACTCATTGTTGTTGGTTGTTTGAAAATTTTCGATCTTTTGCTCTAAAGAGACCTGGTGTTGTTTCATCTGTTCCTGAATTAGCCTGAGTTCCTTCATGACCGTTTCAAATTCACTAGATCCCGACTGCACTAGTGCAGGAGGGGGTGCTGGTTGGGTGCCTAAGGGAAACATAATTGGGGATTGGTTGACAGCTGAATGACTCTGGTCCAAGTATGTTAAGCAGCGGTTGATTTTTTTGACTTCAGTTTGTTCTCCCGGGTATGATTCACCGTATGAATCTTCAAACTCTTCAATTTCTCTTTTCCGTTTGAAGATTTCTTTTATGTTACCGTCGGAGGGGCTTCTGTTACGACCTAGAGCAAGAGCAGTAGTGGGTCTGCCGGATCTTTTTAAACTTGACTTGAGAATTTGCGAGGACGACAAGGAGGCGAAAAGAGAGCTCGTATCTGTTGAGGCCGCTGGAGCATCTAATAAAATTGAACAGGAATCTTTTACATTTGGAGTACTGCTGCCTTTAGGCTCCTCTGAGCTAAGAACAGCTGATTCAGAAGTAGAGCACTGTGTTGCCGACCGAGGGGTAATGTCTGTGCCTTCAATTTCGTTTCTTGGCTCTTTTTCCATGAATCTTGAATAACCTCCAAAAGTAATCTGAGCTTGACTCACCCGGGAATTTGACAATATTTTCACAATTAGCGGCAGAAAAGTTGTTTTTAATTGGTAAAAAGATGCACAAGTCACTTGTATCGAGTTTGTCGTACGTTTTGAGCAGAAATTTGGCCCGGAAATAATAATTAAGAACAAAAAAATTATGAGACAGATAAAAGCGTGTTGACAGTTATTTAGCCCGGAACAGAACCAACTGTATTTAATCAATTTCCTTTAATTTTGTTTATTTTTTTACTTCTGCATTTTTTTAAACTTCATTTTCAAGCCCCCGATGACCTGAAGGGGCTGACTGTTGAGAGTAAGATCTCACCCGAGCCTGGGTCTTTTAGAGGGTGGAACATATCTGTCCAACCAGGCATCGAATGGTAGGTCTGCCCCCTGCTGATCCTCCGGTGGGGGTGATGCTGGGCTCTCGAGGAATGGCTCCGGAGATGCTGGGCTCTGCCCACGCTCTGAGGGCTCCGGAGATGCAGGTGACTCAGGGATGGGGGGTTCCGCCTCCTCTTCCTCTTCATCCTCTGGCTCAGGGGATGCTGGGGAGTCGAGGAAACTCTCGAATGATGGGGAATAGGCCACTGCCAACTCCACTACCTCCAACAGCTCTGGGGACGCAGGGCCCTCCTCTAGCTCCATCGCCTCATCAGTGACGTAAGGCGAACCATCTATGTTGATGATCTCCTCCTCCCCTACACCCATCACATCACGCCCAATGACGATCATTTCCGGTGCATCATCCGTCAAATCAATCTTTAACAGAAAATGAAAAATCAAAATTCATGAAAAGGAAATGGAAAAACTGAAAAAGATGAATGAAAAATTGAAAAAACGAATTGAAAATAAGAAAAAAAAAGACATTGATAAGACATGAAACATGAAATATGAAAATAATGAAATTGCAACAAAAAAAACTGAAACATTGAATAAAACCTACAATTTCAATCTCTCGGAAGAGGCCCGCGAGACCCAGACGATTCTCCTCCACCTCATCGTCCCAGTCGGGGAGATCACCCCACAACTCATCTAGGGTTCACCCCTTGGAAGACCGTGCTCTCATCTTGTCAAGGGCCTGCAAACCAAAGTAAAATAAGATAATCGTTCAAATTAATGAAAGAAGAGTAGAAAAATAAGAATTGAGGAGAAAATTGAAGAAAAAGTGGAACTGGATGGACGAGGAAAATTGCAAAATTCAGAAGATTGAGAGAAGAAGTGAATTAATAATTATTAAAATGTATGGAAAGAATGAATAAAAAATGAGGAAGGAAAGAACAGGATTGAGGCGTAGGAATAATAAGAAGGGAGAAAGAGAGAGAGAAAAAAGAAAAGTAAAATTGGAAAACTTACCGCCAAAAAAATACAATATGCTCTGCGTTCATCATACGACATGGTCTCCATTTTTTAGAATAAAAATACAAAATGAACGATTGTAAGCGAGAAAACTGAATCGAAACACGGAAACTGGACGAGTGAAATACAAGAAAAAGACAGTAGACGAGACACTGAATTAAACTGAACGATGAAATTAAAAAAGCAGGACAAAACTGGGTAAAACACTAAATGAAACACGAGAACTAAATTGCACAAAACGTTGACGACAACGATGGTGGAACACTTGAAATGGCAACTGCCAGAATTTGTGGAAGATTTCAAAGTGAAGAGATTCTGGGCAGTTAGGGGTATAAATACACTTGAGGAAAGGTCAAGGGGTAGGCACTGGGACCTAGGGAAGGGATGGCTGAGGGAAAACCGTGCAAAAAAAAAAGGTACACAGAGTTATTCTGAGGACAATTTCATTTTTTCAATACAGACACTATGCTCCGAAGTTACCCGTAAAAAATGGACCGCAATCGAGACATTCTTGCCGGTAGTAGGGGATTCTGCGCCAACATCATGCCCCAACATATCCATGCATCTTCCAGATGATTTTCCCCATCGCTGATGACTTCCTCCATGAATTCACCTTCGATGCTGATTTCTTCCGCCTGCTTTACTTTGATCTCCTGGTCCTCACCCATGATTTCCCCAATATCCTCCACGTATTGGTCTATATTGGAGATCTGGCTCAGTTGAATCATCGGGAATTCGCTGCGTGCCTTTGCTGAAAGATAAATGAATGCATAATTATTTTCAGGTCATTTTTTTATGTTTTTACAGGTTTTTTCCGTTTTTTATAGATAAATAATTAAAAATACTTACAGAGAGCGTGAAGAGCTTGCAGATGCTCCGCCTCTTTATTAGGCTGGTTGATGATTTTTTCTGTAAGATTTATGGCATTATCATCCCATGAATCTTCATTTTTTAACTTTTTCTTCTCTTTTTTCACGTTTTCCATTATTTTTTCTTCTTTTTCCGGTTTTTTAACGTATTTTTGGAGATCTTCGTCAAGAATTTCAATCTCTGAATCGTCGTTTCGGAACTTTTCAAGGAAGGTTTCAAAATCCATGATTTTTTTGAGTATTCTGACGAAGAAAAAAAAATCTTGTGACTTTTATAGTCAAAATTTTCTCCCACTATTTTTTTTTTTTTGAAGAAAACCGGATTTTCTACGTGTTTTTCCAAGGGATGCTGCGCGCGCACTTGATTCTCCCGTAGATAAGCGCGTTTTCAACAGGTTTCGGTCCTTAGAAAAAATGTAGCCGATCACGTGACATTTTTTCATATAAATTTCGCGTATCTCGATTTTTTTCTCATTCGTTACAGTAGTGCGAGAGAGAACAGTTCTTTGAAAAGCCATGAATCTGAAAGGAGAAGAGGCCATCTCAGAACTGTACAAAAAAAAGGGCCCGAGCCATAAAACTAAGAGAAGAGAAATTCATCGCAAAAACTATGAGGAAAAAAGACCGTTGGGAAACTATAAGATAAAAAGGTCGCCATGGAGTCACTTTCCATTTTTTTGGCCGGGATGCAGTGGTCTTCAGCTATCGAAAATAGCTATCAGGTCGTAAATTCCACGAAAAACACAATAGACAAAAGTGCAGGATTGTATTACGAGCCTATGCATCAGATAAGATTTACAAAGGCTGAATGGCGATTAGTTACATTCATTGATATGAAAAAATTTGAGGAACAAAGACCAGTTTTTTCGGAAAATATGATGAAAAGTGTAGGGGTCATATGTGGCAAGAATCTTGGCTTTTCCATATGCTCAAATATATTGGATGCAGAGTATATAAAATCAAAATATGTAATCGCAGATGAATATCTCCAGCAAATACATGCATTTATGTCAGTGGAAAATGAATCTTCTGAGGGAGATTTTACGACAATTAAAAGAAGCGCACCTTTTGGATTTATTGGTTCAATCAGTAAATCTCTTTTCGGTACTTTAGATGCTGAAGATGCCGAATATTTCAGTGGAGAAGTAGATAAATTATACGTGGATCAAAAAAAGCTCGCCCACTCAGTCGAGAAAGAGGCTCATTTAGTTAAATCCGAATTTCATCGCTTTCATGATGAAATCGATACTGTTAAAAATTCAACCGCTCGAGTTTTTCAGATTCTCTCTAATACAATGAATGAATTAAAGCATGCACTTGGTGAACAAAAACATTTTGAATTAATAGATCATATGCGCGAGTGGAGACGACGAAAACAAATAGAAATTGATAATTATGTGAATAATTTAGAGATTTTGAGTGACGCGATTTATTTAGCTAAAATTGGATTTATTCATCCAGGTCTCATCACGCCCCAAGCTTTAGAAGATACTGTGAATCATTTTATTCGCAATAATGATAATAGAGAGCACGTTTTTCCAATTTCAATTGAAGAAGTGCGTGGGGGTGATATGGGGAAAATCGCATGCACCGCAATCGGCTATCACGGCGGGCGATTATTCCTTGTCATGCATGTACCACTTTTAGACCCAAAAGTTTATCATTTATATAAAATGCCTCCTTATCCTACTCTTCAAGCTTTTGGGGATAATAATCAGGGCTCGGCCTATATTCAGCCGCGAACAGATTATCTTGTGATATCACGAGAACAAGATAGATATACATTAATCCGCGAGGCAGATATTCCTCATTGTCAATCGACAAGAGCCTATCACATATGTACACCGAGCTACCCTTTTTATGAGGCCTCGATGCAACCAATTTGTGAAATGGCTCTGATAATAAAGAGGAGAAGCCAGCCTCTTCAAGATTGTGATATCAGAATCAGTAGAATATTCAATCCATACTGGAAACAATTACACAATCAAAAAGGCTGGCTTTACTCTGTCCCTGCAAAAGAAGACATACATATCGTGTGTGGAGCAGGCTCAAAAGAAACTGTGAGCGTGGAAGGAGCAGGGATTCTTCATATGAGGCCAGGATGTCATGCACATACGGTTTATGCTTCATTTATGGGCTATAAAGTCATCAATGAAGCAACAGCCTATAAATATACACCTGTAACACACTTCAATGTCACAGATTTATTCCCTGAAATAAAGAATTATCAACCCTTAATTAAACCGTATAAAACAACGGATATTCCAAGGGTGAATTTCGCGGCGAATGTGCCAGGAGCTTTATCTTATGATATAACTTATATTCGGGTTCATTTCCATGTTAATAATATTTAGTTTAGGAATATCATGGGAAATTGGAAGGTTTCTTTTTCTTCAAAAACAATACTAATGCATTGTCAAATCGCGACGTTTCGCTTATAATTTAAGCTTCATCAGGCTCTGTAAACCAAAAAAATTACATTACAAATAATCATTTTTTTCCGACAAAATGCAAGAACAAATACTACATAAAATTCAGAGCTAGTGGGTTTAACCTCACTCTATTCACAGCAAGTAAATCAATCAGTCTTATATGTTGCTTAAAATTAAGAAATTACGCAAATTACCTTGACATTATCAGTATGTTGTCAACTTAATACTATTATGATTCATGCTGAGAACCAACGACATTGCATAATTAATTAAATTCATTAAAATACAGTTACAACTGTTTGTTATTGTACTACACTTGACATCCCCACTCTAGGCTCTGTCTCAATGATAACACTGTGGTGGTGTGTGTGACGAATCATCAAGCAGGTTGTGGCAGTGGCTCCATCTCTTGGTGATGATGGTGAATTTTAGAGTCGATGAGTTTACGTTGTTTATGGCCATCACCCATTTTGTGAAATTAATTTATACTTCTTTCCATGAAATCAAATCTTTATCTCACGGTGTATATTGGTCTCGTGGAACTCCTCATGGCTCAAACCAATTGCTCGATGTAATAGTCCCATTACTATTCCCATTTTATGTGACAATAGGTGGTTAGAAGTAAAGTTGATGATTCGTCCTGAACTGGTTGATTTTTGATACCAGTTAAGCTTCAGACTCCCATCTTCCATTCGAATGATCTTCACGTCGAGGAAGTTAATAGAATTATCTACTTCTTCCTCTATCGTGAATTGTATATTCTTGTGGACTGCGTTGAAGTGACTAAGAACTACACCAACTTTATCTCTTGGGATTGGCAAAATTGTGTCGTCGACATACAGCTTCAACCATGGGATTTCAAATGGAAGCTCTTCAAGTACTTTCAAGAGAACATAGTCCATAACTATGCCTGCTAAAACAGGGCTAGCTGGGTTGCCCATACTGCTTCCATCTAGCTGCGTGTAAAATTCATTCTCAAATGTGAAGTAACTTGCTTCAAAACAGGCAAAGACTTGGAGAAAGAGTTAAACAACACAAGAACGATTGTGCTCCTATGAAGATATTGTAGCGTATCCCCCTTCTATATTAAAAGTAAAGAGAGAAGTTGCACCCATGTCCTCATGGAAACTGAGATCTGTTGTTTAACAACAGGAAGACCTGACTTTCCTTTGGGATTTGCCAGAAGAAACATTAATTGTCACCGATTAATTAATAAAACGCCCTTTCCTTTAAACTGGACTATTTTATCATTTCAAAAGGATAACATTGGTGTCAGAAGTGGTCCTGAAACGTACCCAAAACGCGCAAAAGGATAATTAACGTATGTGTGTGTGAATAAAAATAGAAAATGGAAAATTCCTGGAAAATAAAATGAAGTGACGTGAATCAAAATAAATAAAAAGAAAGAAGGAAAGAATGAAAGAGAAAAATAAAATGGAATAAATTAAAATTGACTCGGCTGAAATTGAATGAATTAAAATGAATAAAGCAGAACTAAATAAATTGCATTAAATAAATGAATTGGATTAAATAAATAAATTCGATTGAATAATCAGATAAATAAATGAATAAATGAATCAATAATAAATTAAAAAAAAAAAAAAATCAAGGGACGGCTGATCGCTGTTGGAGAAGGAGGGACCCTTTAATAGAGTCTGCGCTGCTCCATCACAGATCCTTCGCTTCCGGTTATCGTCTTCATACTGTTCCGGATGACGATGGCAATTTTCCGCATGCGTTTTCTGCTCGCATCGAAGAAGTGCAAAACAGTTTTGCGTGGAGAAAGCGGATGGCAGCGCGAATCAACTAAGGCAGAGACCATCGCGAATAGGCGGCAAACGATCAGATAAGAGTTAGAGGAAACCGGCAATCTGAGAGGGAGGAATTCCCAATTTCCAACGGCCAATTGTTGCATTCGGATGTTCATCGCGCTGATGTTACTACTGGGCCGTAAGCAGCGAGCCGGAGATGCTATTTCTGATGCTAGATCTATTCCCAGAGATGCTCTCCATTCCGATTTACAGAATCCCGGAATTTCAGATAAGCTTGATAATAATTCTGCTTCTGCTTTTGTTCCTGCTAATTCTTCTAATGCAAATATTTATTCACTAGATCCAACTAACATTTCAAAAAAAAAAAAAAAATTAATTTTCTTAAACCGGATACTTACGGCGGTTTACAATCATGGTCGCGTTATTAGAAACATTTCGCGATTGCGGCAGAAAATAATAGTTGGTTAGAGAAAATGAAAGCAGCTCACCTTTTAACGCGACTAAGAGGAAAAGTGCAGTTAATTTTGGAATAAGTTTTGGATGTTGATCGAAAAATTAGGATAAAATTTCTAAACTTCTCGGTGGTCGTTTTGTTGGAAAGCATTTATCGCGAATGTATTTCAACGAATTGCAAACACGTAAACAGAATAAAGAAGAAGCTTTTCAGTCATTTGCGGAAGACATCGAGCGTCTTGTTCGTCTTGCTCACGTTGATATGCCGGAAGACAATCGAGATCAGATTGCGTGTCTCTCTTTTATCGGCGGAATAAATGATTCGCGAATTGAATTTACTCTTCGTTCCGAACGGGTTGAATCTCTGCAGAAGGCAGTTGAAAGAGCTACGGAGCTCAAATCAATTTCGTGTTTACTAAAAAACAAAGGGAACTCCAATCAAAATTCATCTGATTATGTTCAAATCTATTCTCGTGATTCTCCATCAGATCACGTCGAACCAAGAAACGATCGAAATTACCGAAACCAAGGCACATGTTTCAAATGTGGGAAAATTGGACATTTTACTGATGAATGTCTAGCTTCGAGAGATTCAATTTAGAAATTGAATCAAATCGTAATCGAAATGACCAAGGGTAACATTCTTAACTTCTCAATTAAGCCTTTCTCTCGATTTATTGCGAGAAACCCACTTTACAAAAAACGCAAAATTAACATCACGTAGTTTACCATTTTCAAAAGATTCTCAGAGGAAAATTCAAGGTTGTACATGTTAATCGATTATGGCCAATGGAAGACAATCTTCATTCTTAATTTTTGAGTTTACTCCGTGGTTAACGGAGAGGATTCGTGGTTAACGAATCGTCAGTGGTTAACTGACTAAGGACTCCGTGGTTAACGGAAAGGATTCGTGGTTAACGAATCGTCAGTGGTTAACTGACTAAGGACTCCGTGGTTAACGGAAAGGATTCGTGGTTAACGAATCGTCAGTGGTTAACTGACTTAGGACTCCGTGGTTAACGGAAAGGATTCGTGGTTAACGAATCGTCAGTGGTTAACTGACTAAGGACTCCGTGGTTAACGGAAAGGATTCGTGGTTAACGAATCGTCAGTGGTTAACTGACTAAGGACTCCGTGGTTAATGGAAAGGATTCGTGGTTAACGAATCGTCAGTGGTTAACTGACTAAGGACTCCGTGGTTGACGGAAAGGATTCGTGGTTAACGGATCGTCAGTGGTTAACTGACTTAGGACTCCGTGGTTAACGGAAAGGATTCATGGTTAACGAATCGTCAGTGGTTAACTGACTGAGGACTCCGTGGTAAACGGAAAGGATTCGTGGTTAACGAATCGTCAGTGGTTAACTGATTTAGGACTCCGTGGTTAACGGAAAGGATTCGTGGTTAACGAATCGTCAGTGGTTAACTGACTTAGGACTCCGTGGTTAACGGAAGTTGATACACAGCCCGTGTTAAGTTGTCTTGACAAAATTTTGCAAACTCTGGTGAATATAGAAAATATAAAACGAAATATAATTATTGTAATTTTGTGGCCGATCGTCGAGTCCCTGAACTGTTAAAATAATTTTAGTTGAGATGGACAGATCTTGATCGTGTTGCCATAAATATTAGTCGAAATATAATTTTTGCATGTCAAGACACGAACGTTGTTCAATTTTTGAGGCACAATATTGTGTATCAGAAACGTCAGTGTTTAACTGACTTAGGAATCCGTGGTTAACGGAAGGGATTCGTGGTTAACGAATCGTCAGTGGTTAACTGACTTAGGAATCCGTGGTTAACGGAAGGGATTCGTGGTTAACGAATCGTCAGTGGTTAACTGACTTAGAACTCCGTGGTTAACGGAAAGGATTCGTGGTTAACGAATCGTCAGTGGTTAACTGACTTAGGACTCCGTGGTTAACGGATTACCAGTGATTAACTGGTTCATCATCTTATAACTCATCAATCAAGAAATTTTTCTGAAATCAGACAATTTTATTCAATGTTTATTTAAAAATGAATTCTCTTGAATTTTCCTCCGCTTACCATAATAACTGCTAATGAGAATTATCAATAACCATATTGTAGAGCTTGTTGAAGTATTGTTGCAATATTTTTGTATTCCATTTTAATACAAGATTCTTTTGTTTTGAGTTTTACAGATCTTGAGATTCAACATGAAAAGAAAATTATCTGAATAAATTCGAATTCATATAAAATTTTGGATGTCAAGTTTGCCAACGATGGATGAGAGTGAATTCCTCGAAGAATGTAGTATGGGATGAATGACACTACACTTCACTTAGACATTAATGAAATTGTAACATTTTTTAAAATTATTGTTGTATCAAGTCACAAAATGTATGAGAACGTCGGGATTTGTTTCTTCAGCATGGATTTCTGGGAGGTTTTAGTTGAAGAAACAGCTGGGGCCCTCCCTATGTGGGATCTTGCATCTCACAACATTTTTAATTTTTGTTAGTGATTCATTAGTTCATTTTTGTTCATTTTCTTTAAAAAAAAAATTGTTTTTGGATGCTATATCTCAAATAGCTCCAGTGGTTGTCGGGCGACAACCTTTTCTGGGAGGGGAGTAATGTAGCGTATCCCCCTTCTATATTAAAAGTAAAGAGAGAAGTTGCACCCATGTCCCCATGGAAACTGAGATCTGTTGTTTAACAACAGGAAGACCTGACTTTCCTTTGGGATTTGCCAGAAGAAACATTAATTGTCACCGATTAATTAATAAAACGCCCTTTCCTTTCAACTGGACTATTTTATTATTTCAAAAGGCTAACAATATTAAAAAATGATCAAACAGCTTTAGCCGCTCACCATTTTGATATGGGTCATTCTTTTGATTTCGATAAAACCAGCATCGTCGATACTGAGTCTGATTGGAGAAAGAGGAATATCTCTGAAATGATTTTCATCTCTACCAATGACACCGTTAATAAACGTGAGGACACTCAACGTTTGAGCAAAATGTATAGCAACATTTTGAACAAACAGAGAATGTTAGCCGGTTCTTCTCGTAAATAATTTGAAAGACAACACCGTGAGATAAAGATTTGATTTCATGGAAAGAAGTATAAATTAATTTCACAAAATGGGTGATGGCCATAAACAACGTAAACTCATCGACTCTAAAATTCACCATCATCACCAAGAGATGGAGCCACTGCCACAACCTGCTTGATGATTCGTCACACACACCACCACAGTGTTATCATTGAGACAGAGCCTAGAGTGGGGATGTCAAGTGTAGTACAATAACAAACAGTTGTAACTGTATTTTTAAGAATTTAATTAATTATGCAATGTCGTTGGTTCTCAGCATGAATCATAATAGTATTAAGTTGACAACATACTGATAATGTCAAGGTAATTTGCGTAATTTCTTAATTTTAAGCAACATATAAGACTGATTGATTTACTTGCTGTGAATAGAGTGAGGTTGAACCCACTAGCTCTGAATTTTATGTAGTATTTGTTCTTGCATTTTGTCGGAAAAAAATGATTATTTGTAATGTAATTTTTTTGGTTTACAGAGCCTGATGAAGCTTAAATTATAAGCGAAACGTCGCGATTTGACAATGCATTAGTATTGTTTTTGAAGAAAAAGAAACCTTCCAATTTCCCATGATATTCCTAAACTAAATATTATGATATAACTCTTGATGAAATCCAGAAAGATATGAAAGAAATCGGAGAACATAAAAGAGAGGATCAGAAACATGAAAAAATACTATTCTGGACAATTGTGGGAAAAATTTTACTCGCTATTATAACGATTTCTTTTTTTTTCGCGCTTAAATGATGTGGATTTTTTGGAAATCTGTACATTGTTGCGTATCTTTGAAAACTGCTAAAAAAGATACAGAAACAGCGACTCATTCAAATAATAGTAGAGACAGGCCCGATAATTTGAATAACGTAATGTCTGAAGTCGTTTTTTAAAAAATTGCCCCTCTCCTGCTGAAAAATTACCCCCACTTTTTCCACACATGTATAAAAAGAGCTGGAAAAAAGACTGTAACATTAGTTTCATCGGGATTATTGCCCAGCATCCTGAAAAAAATGGCCTCTGAAAAAAAAGCTGAAAAACATCTCATTCTCTCCACTGATTTCCCTATAAATCAGTCATCAACAAAACATGTGAGTGTCGGACTGGAGCTTGGTTCGAACGTCTGCGGTGTTCCTGTGGTGGAGATAAAAGGATTGGATAAAAAAGGTCCAGTTTCAATTAAAGGACACACTTGGGAGAAATTGGTGGACAAGTTTGATAATATTCTCACTTATTATGAGAGTGACGAAAAAGATCCCGATTTTCCCCGTAAATTGAGTGTCATCGAGTGCGATGACTCAAAGATTTCCTTTATGAAAAATTGGAGCTATCGTGCAATTTCTCTGGACCAAAACGAGAAAAGAATAGTTCTTGGTGAGGCATCTGTACGTGGCTTAAAAAAAAAAATTCCATGGATCAACACATGGCTCAAGGAACTTCATAAAATACCATCGAGATCTTATAATAGCTTCATCCTCGATGTGATCAGCCTCTTCGTCAGCAAGGCTGCCCCGAGAGAAGCAGTAGAAAATTTTAATTTAATTCACAATTGTGTAATTGATAATTTCCATAATATATTTGACAAACTTGACGATTACATGAATCAAGTTTATCCTCAAATGGAAAATCATCCTTACATATTTTTATTTTATTCAAATATGATCTATTTTGACTTTAAAAATATCTATCCCTCTATTTATAAGGCCGTTGTAGCCCCCTATAATAAAAAATAAAATTTGCCTTACCTTGAACTGTATTCTTGAGTCTTTTGAATTTTCTCCCCACCATTTTTCCCATATCTTACACATAAAAAACTTGAATCCCATCAGTCGATCACAAGCAATCATGGAGTTTGCTGTATTTGTTGTGGGATTCCGCGGTAAATATTGGAGATTTTTACTGAAAGAAATTGCGGTCGTCAGTGTCATCGGAAATATAACAGGACACTGGATAATTGCACCGCCATATTCTTTTACTGACTTACCGGATGCTGTGCAGTACGAGAATAATCGGCGCACTCGAGAGCATCATCAACTCGAGTGGTTCGAAGGGGATTCAAAAGCAGAGGCTGTTTTTAATACATTATTTAATGTTGTAAAAAATGCCTCTGCAATTTAAACCGTTGGAGAAGAGCCTCGTTTGTTCCTAAAAAAAATCCTGTGTAGGGAAATAAAAAATCTGGAGCATCATAGGAATTGGGCATTATTCATTCAATCATTCCCCACAAAATCAGTCTGCGTGGTCCATGGCCTGAAAAAGGAAAGGGATCATCATTATCGTATTTGTGCGATTAGCACAGCACGACAAAGGGAAGAATGGCTTTTACCTTTTGCTGAAAAAATTACAGAAAAAGCTGTAAATTCTGTCGAAAATCTTTATGAGACTGTGCTGTGAAGAAAAAAAGCTCAAATAAAAAATTTATGACTCTTTAAAATGTTTTTTTGAATTTTTTTCTGCCCTTTTCCCAAAATTCCTTCGAAGATTTCTCCAAATTCCTTCAAAGATGTTAGCTCGAACTTTTCCCCATCTGAAATAAATTTAACCTTTTTTTCTTTTTTTTTTTTCAATATAGAGTTGAAGAAAACACTCTAAGATTTTTTTTTCTAAAAGGTGTTTCGAAACTTTCGACTCCGAGTCGTGAGAATTTTTTTTTTCGCGTAGCTCACGCCCTAGCATGCGACAAGTGGCTAGCGGTCGAGGGCTCAGCATCCCCGCCGGGATACCTGGCGAAAACACGCCAACCAGCAGAGAAATTTCACCTGTGGGAGCCACTCCGAAAAACACCTTCCCCCGCCCCCTCCCTTTTCCATTTTCTCGAGATCTTTATCTGGTCCCAGACATTTGGGTCCAGCGTTCACGTGTGCACTGGCACCAGCGGGGGGAGTGGAGGGGGTACACGCTGTCTCGACAAAATTTATGCTTACTACTTGAATCATTGAATTTCAAATGTTAAAAATCAAATAAAATAGAAAAAAATTATTTTGAGAACACTCTTTTGAATCATTTTAAATTTTAGTAAGTTGAAAACGAAGTTCAAATTTTGTGACTATAAAAACTGAGATGAATATGATATAATCGAATGTGCTTTAATTTTTGAATTTCTGTTTTTCAAAAGAAATGAAAATTTGTAGGAAAGATTTCATTATTGGATAAAAATTATCGAAAAAAGTTCAAATTTTTTAATGAGATCCATATAACCTCTAATAGTGGGTGCATCGCGCCCGCAACCCACTTGTTTTCTTTATAAAAAGAATATTCAAATTCACGTGTTTTTAGGGTTGTAGCCGTAACAAAAGCATCCTTATCGATCAGAATAAATAATCTATCGACGATAGGTGTCGTGTGATATTGTTTCCTGAATTAACTTCACTCCTGGTAAAACAATGGAGCCTCACACCTGTTTTCTTTATTGCTCCAAATTGTAATCTGATTAACATTAATGAATCATTAGATGTTACGTATTGATCTGCGCGATCATACGTATTTTCCAACGATAATCGAACATGAACAATAATGTAGTTGAGAAAGGCCACAATTCCAATGTCTGGACCGATTTGACCGGAAAGAGGTCCATGATACACGAAATCACAAGAAAAAGTAAAAAGTCAAAAAAGTCAAGCAGAAAATAATCACATTCATCGAAATACATCAAAAAGTCTGAAAAGTCCATCAACAAAGTATATTAACAAATCATGCAAAACGAACAAAACTGTCATAAACAAGTAAAGTATTATCAAAAATGTTTAAATACCAATTTGCAATGAAATTCCTCGAATAGAAACAGAAATATTCATGTTTAAAGGCCAACGGAAAAGTATTGACCGTGCCGGCCTTCAGTGACCTTCACTGAGTAGGTGCGCGCAGTCGCACGCTGCGGACAAAACTTCCCCCACCAGTTACTCCCATAACTCTATGTCAAACTTTTCAAAAATCATAACTCTTTCAAATATTGAGATTGAGAAATAATTCCGATGTTAAAATTTGTTAAATAATCTGGACTAGTGATTCCAGATGAAAAGCCATCAAAAATTTAATTTGCAATATAATTTGTTATAAACAATTTATGTAAAAACTAATCGTAAAAATATGAAAATGGACGTAAAATGTAGTTGACACTGAGATATTGGAGTATACTGAAAATCAACCCTTAATATTAATAATTGACCGAGATATAAATTTTATAACATATATACACACATACATTCAAACTTATTATTAATGGAAACTCAAATTAATGGAAAAATACAAGCTACACGATTCGCTAAGAAAATTTGACAAAAGATGATATTTATAATAATTTGTTATAAACAATTAATATGAAAAACCATTAGAGAATTATCAAAACCTATAGAATACAAAGATAACCACATCAGGAGAATATAACCTCCAGAATTGGAAATTAAAAAACCAATAGCAACAAAGTGATTAAATATTCAAATTTATTCATTTATATTTTTACATATATATAGATATACTAAATACATGGCAAAATTCAAAAATCAATAACTTTTAGGATAATCAATATTAAGGAACGAATTTCATTTGTAAAATCATTAAATAATTCAAACTAAAAGTTCATGAAAGAAAATCAAAGAAAAACCAAAATTTATGTAAAACAATTTTCGAGCTTTAATTAACAATTGAATAACAACAAAAGTTATTAACTTAGGAAGATGGAACCAAGTTTGAAAAATACATAAAAATAGTCTCTTCCAGACGCAATTGAGTTCAGATTTTTAAAACAATTATTCCATTAGTTATTAACAATTAGAAATCTCAAGGTCATTCAACTTTAAATAAAAATAACTCTGAAACTGTAAAAGATAGAGGAACGAATCCGACGCTGAAAATCATTAAATTTGACGGCCTCTCAAATGCATTATAGAACGATTCCCAATATTGTTAATTAACAAAGTGATTAAGGGGGGGGGGGGGGTAAGGGTTTACGCGTGAAAAAAAACGCTTTTTTTACGAATTTTTTTTAGACGTATGGATTGAGCAACTTTATTGAAACCTTTTGAACATTATTGAGTATGGATTCAACAACATGAAGTAATTTTTTTATACGAAAATATCCACAAACAAGCCGGTGACGGAGCTTTCCTGAGAACGTCTATTGAAATAGACGATTTGCGGTGATCACTGTATCTCAGCTAAAAATTATCAGAAATAAAAATCCATTGAAATTTAGTCAAAGTATCATCAAATCCTCCCCCCGACGGTCTCTGATTATTTTTTTTTTCATTTTTCAATTTTTGGTGGTCATTTAAAGTAAAAACTGCTATTTTTTACGAAACATTGCGCCATTTTGTGGCACAATTTTGGTAGAAAACCCCTTTAATGTGAAAAAAAAATCATCAGAAACGTTGGGGGCAGGGTTTAATGATACTTTGACTAAATTTCAATGGTTTTTTATTTCTGATAATTTCCAGCTGAGATATAGTGATCACCGCAAATCGTCTATTTCATAGAAACGTTCTTGGAGAAGCTCCGTTATTAGTGGATATTTTTGCATGAAAAAATTACTCAATATTGTTCAATCCATGCTTGATAATGTTCAAAAGGTTTCAATAAATCTGCTTAATCTATACGTCTAAAAAAAAATCGTAAGAAAAGTGTTTTTTACTCCACGCGTAAACCCTTACCCCCCCCCCCCTTAACAATCAAATGTTTATAAAAAAATGATAAAAAACTTTTGATACTAAAATTTGGTCATTTAGCCGAAAATAAGCTTAAATATAAAAAATCGTTCATTTATCCCACTTCTAAGTGGATTTGACAAAATTTGTTTCTAAGGTACACATCAGGATGCAAAAAGGAAGCCATTTCCGATGAGTGGAAAATCAACTTGAAAAATGTTGAAAATCATAAAAAACAATATATTAATATGTCAAAAATAAGGTTATATATAAGAAAACAACAATATTGTATTTTCAATGTAATAATCTTTATTGTAAAACTACTATATCATAAGATACATATATATTGTAACGTGATATTTCGATCGACGTTACTTTTGATCGTCTGGGCGCGTAATTAATTCTGAATTTCAATAGTTTTGGCACCACCACCCGAAAATCAAAATAAACGAATCACGAGAGTTCGATCATAGTAAAAATTATGTAAAACTAATGCCGATTGGTTAATTTTGTATGTTAACGCTCATTGGATTATCGTCAATTGAGTTGATGTCTCACGAATGGAAGAGGGAGACACCAGATGGACGATGATGAGGAAATCGACATTATCTATGGAGCTGGTTAATTGGAGAAAAGTTTTGGCGCCAATGACGAAATTCATCGGAAGAATTAATTGAGACGTTTAGATGAACCTTGGTTGCATCCTTGGACTAAATAACATTGTCCCAACTCTAATGTCATCGATTTGGAGTTTCTCAATTTACTTCGTTGGAATTTATCGTCATTGCAAAAGGAAAATACTTAACGTCAGGTTAAGCTGTATTGAGTGACGTGTTTTGGATCGACCAATAAGGAACGTCCTTCCCGGAAAAGACGCCTTGGCCAGTGTACAGCGCTTGCTGTCGGCTGATACTCGTTCGGTGTGCCGTGTTGTACACACATGTTTTGTCGTGTCATTTTCGACACTTTTGTTAACCGCCATTTCTGTAAGGTTTTGAGATTAATTAATTCATTGGAATTAATTAGATTAATCGTCATATAATTGAATTGATAAAATATTGTACATGGAAATTAAATAGTGAAATAATCTGGTGAGCAAATTTTAGTTAATTAATTTTTGTACGGTAATCGAATTTCGCGAGTCGAGAATTTCATTTTTTTTTTAGCGTAATGACGCTACTTAGTGGTGACGCTACTAAACGATGACCATTTATCGGCGAAATTATTTGATAAATTTTGGAAACATTCAGTTGTTTTTTTTTATCAAAATAATTTTGAACTCTCGTTATCGTTCTTTTTCGAATTATATAATTTTTTTTGAATTTAATTTATTTTGGAAAATTTATCGTCGCGAATTAAAAATTAAGTAACGGATATTTTGGCGTCGTGGCCAAAGTTAATTAATTTTGATTCATTGAGAAATTTGAGTCTTGCGACTTTGTGGAATTTTATTGTTTGTATTTTTTTTTATTTTTTTTCATATTTTGAAAGATTTTGAGAATTAATTTTTTTTGTTATGAAATTAATTTGATTAATCTCATTCATTTGGCATATCGTTCAGTCGGCCATGATATTTAGGGAAACTTTCTTGGGAAAGTTTCCTAGGGAAATTTTCTAGGGGGATTTCCTAGGGAAATTTTTTAGCTACTTTTGTTTCGTTGCAAAAGAAAACTTTGGGTGGCAGCACCACGGAATTTTTGAATTAGTTTAATTGAATTATGATTTAAATTTTAGAAACGACGATTAATTAATGAATCAATTAATTTATTAATTGATGAGATTTTATTTTGGATTGACATTATTATTTTTTTTAAAATTTATTTTCAAAGAGTTTGTTTGTAACTATTTGTTTATTTATTTTGAGTTGTTTTATTTGTATTTTTTTATATTATCCGAATTTAATAATATCGTGCTGCGCACAAGCTGACTAACGCAGGGGTTAAATAATTTATAACTTGAATTTTATTTTTTTTATATGAATTTCATTTATTCCCCTAAATTATTTGTTCGAAATTATTTAACGCTCCTTATTCAAACCCACAACAGCGACCTTGAGAGGAGACTGATCTAGTTCATGCTGAATAAGGGAGTATTTGAGTTTGTGGTTTAAATATTTTGATTTCAATTTTGGTTTATTGTTGTTTAGATCAATATAAGATTGATCGAATGTGGTAATACATCCTGGTGCCCATTTGGATTCTGGATTTGTTTTGAAATTCTGTTTTTGGCTATTGGGTGCTTTCAAGCGTGCTTAATTGTTGAGCTTACTGTCAGGCTCGAGAATTACGTCACAATATATGGCTCAGCGCATGGACAAACCAGTATACAAGGGTAGTGAAAGGTGCTCCCCACCATATCAGTCACCACCAGCCACCTAGTTGCGCCAGAAACTCACGGCGCATCCCCACTTATTGTACTCCCACCCTAATGGCTCAAGCCGCCGAATTGTCCATGTACCTAGATGCGCGAGGCTCAGTCAGTCAGTTCATCGCTCCTCTCCAATTGGTAAAGACCTCCTCCTCCGGACGCGGTCGCGGTAACTCACTCACTTGGCACTTAGAATAATTTTACTCAGTTTGAACTTATAATATTTTCAGTGAATCGACACTTAGAAAATTTTTACTCGATCGGGACTTAGGATATTTTTGCTCATCCGAACTTAGAATCTTCTTCAACCATTGGGACTTAGATTATTTTTGCCCAATTGGAACTTAGAATATTTTCACTGAATTGCCGCTCAGAATTGTTTTTGTGATTAAAGTTTTATTCCGAATAATTTTTAATTAATTTTGATTCTAATTATCAAGTGAAATATTTTCTTTAAACCGAATTAAACCGAACGAAATCATTTTGCCTCTTTATTCTGAGATCTGACGAAGCCTCGCGTTGATAGTTTCGAATCAATTATTTGAATAAATTTAAATTCATTCAACCGAAAGCGAGTTTAATTAAATTAAACAACTATTTTCTCCTTTTCAGAGCCTTAAATTTTAACCTGGTCAACACCGCAGACATCGGTGCGGTTAACTACTCTATCCTCATTCAACATATTCTATTCTCATATTATAACCTGGTCAACACCGCAGATATCGGTGCGGTTGACTACTCTATCCCCATTCACTCCAAGTTACCTACATATTACCAGGTCAACACCGCAGATATCGGTGCGGCTGACTACTCTATATCCCCATTTATTACCTGATCAACACCGCAGATATCGGTGCGGTTGATCACTCTATCCTTTTATTCTAAATAGCAAAATACATAAAACTCGTTTTCTACCCTTAAGATAAAATCAGATCGTCCATATGCACATCCATTCATCAGGATCTCATGATAGAGTCGAAGGCATAATTTGAAATTGAATAGTGATAATTTTGTGAATTCATATTCTTGATTTATAGTGAAAGTGACATCAAGGCAACTGAATATAGTGACATTAAAATAACAAAGAAGAGTCTGATTAATCAAAGAAACATCAAAGAACAAACATCGTGCAGTGACTATACTACCTAAAGATTGCGAGAGGAAGACCAACGTGCTCTGGACACTGATAACACGGAGAGTAACGAAATTTTCTGACTCTCTAGCCCGGAAGTCAATCGATATTCCAAAAAGTAGAGAAACTTTAACGTAAATGGGAATTAATCGGGAGTTAATTATATTTTGAGGATTTTCTCGGAATAAATCATTTCGAGTCAATTCTTAAACGTAACATAGAATGAACAATTGTTTCATATAATAATAAAACTGCACATTTTTTTGTGACCATGCCTAACATAATTAATTCCAAATGAATGAATTAATTCCAAAACGTGAGGAAATGGCAGTTATACCAAGTGTCCAAAATGACACGACAAAAACATGTGTGTTCCACCCGGCACACCAAACGAGAATTAGCCGACAGCAAGTGCTGTGCACTGGCCCGGGGAGAAGGATCAAAATATCAAACTCTGAAAATATCAGGATTGGGATCGGTATGTTAGATTGCAGAATAGAACTTCAAATAATAGATGGCAACACATGTTGTCGAAGTTATGAGTCAGTGGTTCTCATAATTGGAAAAATTGTGTTAAACAATGATATTCGAAAAAGTATAAAAAGAACATTCAAGTATCGAAAAACTATTGCCTGACGGAAGCAGGCGAAATAGCAAACTATAAAAAAACACACATGTATCGAAAAACTATCGACTGACGGAAGCAGGCGAAATATCAAACTATAAAAGAACACACATTCATCGAAAAATTATCGCCTGACGGAAGCAGGCGAAATAGCAAACTATAAAAGAACACACATGTATCGAAAAACTATCGACTGACGGAAGCAGGCGAAATATAATCAATTTGACTCGTGCGATCTCTATTTTCTACGAGTCTAAGCTGAATAAGCTTAAAAGCTAATTCATATAGAGTTAACTGATAGGGTCGTAAAATCATTGCCTTAAGCGGACTAGCAGCGACTTATTGAAGGAAATTGGAGAAATTCAGAAGAGTATCGCTTGAAAAATACAGACGATACTTTGAATGAGATACGCTCACTTATATGCATTCATAGTGTCATAAGCGTTGTAGACTACACGGTATCAGTAGAGGAAATTGGTTCTTTTTAATTTTTTTATATTTAGCACTATTATTAGCGGTTTATAGTGATATTTATATGTTTGAAGATGAGTAGTGATATTAATTAAGATGTTGAGAGGTTGAACTATCTACTCATGAGGTCATTGACACTTGAGTTTGGAAAAACCAAAATATGAAGGACCCATGAGAAGTTGAAAAAATCATTCTTGCTTTTATCGTGCTCCCCTCACTCAGTCATGCTAGCAGAACCACGTCGTGCACGTGGAGGGGCTCAAGTTCCAAAAAATGTGCTGGAACCTGACGCTAAAAAGCCGACAAGTTCCAACGTTGATGCCAATGGAGACCACTCAATATTTGGTACCAGAAGCTCAACGTCCAAGGACGGAACTTCTGTTGACCTCGGTCAATAGAATGAAATGGTGTTAATGATGAAACTGAGATCTTTTCAAAAACCGCCCCCATCGTACTAGGCATTAATTGTTTAAAAAATTTTAAATAATTTAATTTTTAATTTTTTATGAAAAAATTTCATTTTCACCCCAAAAACCAACTCTATTTCTGCTATTATTCACGTTCCATTAGTTTAAACACCCTCATAACCACGGAAAAGCACTCAACCCTATGTTAATAGACCTTTTTCATTTGATTCAAAAAAGTTCAAAAAGTTCCAAGAAAAAAAGTTCAAAATTTCAAAAGAGAAAATTTATTTAATTGTAAATATTCTAAATTCTATTGCAATGGCTAATTGTCCAAGAAGACCAGCAGATCATTCAACACAATTCAAATTATACATGTGTTCCAACCCAAAGCTATCTTCAGCTACTTCAAGGTCGTCAGGAGAAGTAGTCCTCAATATATCCAGAAATACTTCAAGAATCTGTGCAGAATTGTGTCTTTTGCGGAAATAGTACTCGGCGAAGTGCTCAAAAAAGTACTCTCTCAACAAGCCTTTTGATGGGAGGCTGTTCTTCATGCTGTACCAAGCACTCTTAATGTTCTGAGTATATGCGCCAGATTTGGGATCGACATAGTTCTGGGAATGGTTGACAGTGAAATGCTTGTGTAGCCCCTGAACGACAGTCCACAGTATGATGTCCAACAGTCTGTGTGGACTGTTGAACCAGGTCTTACATACTTGGTAATGATTCTATGTAAGACTTCTTTAGGTCTCCCTTTTACCACAACTACGAACATTCTTTTGCTTATTCTGCCAATACCACCCACCACTTAATACCCTAGTCTAGATCTTTGTGACTTATCCCCTGGGCCTATTCTCGTTCGTCTATTTCCACAATATCATCACCACCAATTTGCCTCAAGTTCCTAAAATAATCTATTTTACATAGATTTCTGAATTTACGGTTCCACTTAACCGCAGTGGTGGATGTCATGCTACACTGCAACTCCATTTTATGTTGTGTAGGTTGGAAAATCAACTTGTAAGCGAAGAGTCTCATTAAATCACGAATATCGACTTTCGTGTGTTTGAAGATAGTGTCATTATATATGGAAATTTTTGTGTTACACTTCATTTTGTTGTTTGTTTTTGTGCAAACAAATATTAGATTATTTTTGCTGAGTTTGCACTCTTTGGAACACGTGGGGCAAAGAAACACGCGGTATAATACTCTTTTTTCCCTCACAAACCTGATAATTGACTCTTTCCCTTTACAAACTTCCAAAAATTCATGTAACAACATGTTATAAATGTAATTCCCTGTATTCATAATGTATTCAATTGTCTTACTTGGTGTTAACAGCAATTTTTTCACTTATTTTACTCGATGATTTGATGAAGCACTGGCTGCGTCTCAGCCGGCGCCATGTTGGTCAAGAGATTTTTTATTGTCGGTGGTCAGTATCACAATTATTGTCGCTGTGAATATATTGAAAGGCAATAAGTCATCATGGCCACTTAATTTGGGGGGAAATTCAAAATTGTAACTCTGTATTTGTAGGAGAAACAATCTCCTCTACAAAAGCTGACTACACTGTCCGATTGATCCCGTGTCAGAGTCAGGGATTAAGTAAATGCTAGCGATATATCGTCGCCTCAGAGTGAAAGGGGCGTAAGTCCCAAAAATACCAAATTCTGGTGTAAAAGGGGCGTATGTCCACTTATCACTCCAAAATGTTTTTTATGGTCTCTGGAACATTACTTGGGTAATTGAAAATTAAAATAACAAAATGGCGTAACTACCAATCTCAAAATGAGAGGGACGTATCGCCACACTTACGCCCCTTTGTTTTTACAATTTTTTAATCTCATGAAAATGTTTGGAGTTACGCCTTTTCGTTTTTAGGACTTCTCATCTAAATTTTGGCACTTACGCCTTTTCGTTTTTATAATTTTTTCATAGCATATGAGAATTTTTGGAGTCACGCCCTTTTGTTTTTTGCAATTTCTATCTAAGTGTCTGTATATCGTCGTCCTAGAGTGATAAGGGCGTAACAAGATAGGAAACGTCTAACATTTACGCCCTTTTCACTCCAGGACGACAATATATGTATGAATGTGTGTGTGTGTTAGAAGTCAATTCACAGCATCTATCGTTCGCGAAGAGATACGCACTGATACGACGAACATTAAACGCTCGGGGTGGCAAGCACTCCGATTTTTGGTTCATATATCATATTCACTTTTCTGGAATTTTTGAAAAACCACGGTAGCTCACGAAATATTCGAGTTAGAGACTTCAAATTGTCGTGGGTTTGCACATTTTATAAGTGCGAACTTTGGTATTTAATCTCAACGAAATCGACCCAACAGTTCCTGAGATATTTGCGAAAAACTATTTGATGATAAGAGAGTATATGCACGGTACCACTCGACTGATGACATCCAAGCTGAGCATAAAAGATCGATTCAGATGAGCCTCAGCAATCCTAAATATTTTAGATTTTTCAAAGGGATTCTTCTGTACGAATGCTAGAAAATGTTTTTTCCAGAAATTCAAATTTTTCTCAATTTTCTTCTGAGGACACTATCATTTTTTATTTCATCATGAGAAAGTAGACAATTTTCCCTAAACAATAACACTGTATTCATCCTGATGTTAAACGAGGAGGAATGGAAATAATTTCTGAAAACGAAACTATAAGTGTCAGATTCGTAAATTTTATAGTAAAATCTTAGTTTCCACATAATATTGAATTTTTTTTAATTTATGGAAAATAATGAAAATTGACATGATTAGCATTTTACATCAGGGTAATTTACTGATGAATGAAGAGTTAAAAATTCCATTCGGAAGCTTTCTGCCAATTACATTGACAGAATATTAAATGTGCTTGATGATAAATCTTGTGATATTAAAGACACTTTTAAGGCAATGACATGGGTTGGAATTACTAAATTACCACTAACTTGGAAGGAAATGTATTTGCAGATTTATATACTTTTCGGTAAGTTCTCTGCATTTTTCTTCTGTTTAACTATCACTTCCAATGAGTGTGTGGGAGTAGGATCTATATCTTGATGTCTATCTCCCTTAACTATCGCTTGCAATGATTGAACGAGAGTAGATTTTTTATACGTGGAAAATTCATTGTTCATAATTGTGTCATCATTATTGATTCGCTATTGAGAGATCATTATTGAGAATACATTACTGAAAAAGAAAGATAGTCTTTCTTTTCAGTTTTCCATATTTTTTGGAAGTTTCTCTTGAGTTCCTCTCGTTCGAGTATCATTGTTAACAAATGGAAATTTAAAACTAGCTCACTCATTCTGAGTGATATTCGAGCTAGAGAAGAATTGAGAGCTGTTAGTTTCCAGGAGGAAATAAAAATAGAAAATTTGTTTTCCGTCCTTTTGGTCATTCTTTTACCATTGGTTCAGACGTGGATAATGATGTCAAAATTATGAATTTCAGCGATTTCTATGGACAAGAATACATTTCCGTTCTCTCACTAGGAGTGATAGTTGAAATAGAAAAAAATGAGCAAAACCATTTTACTATTGCCGACTCATTGCAAGTAATAGTGGAGCGGAAAACTAATTACAGAGCAAAGCCAATATATGCTATATTGATCAGCAAAGTTACCTAATGTCAAAACAGTTAGAAGTCAATTAAAAAAGAAAAGTGAAGAATCTACTTGAATTTATCCCTTGTAATCGAGAGCTGAGGGAGACAAAAACAAAGTGAAACATTTATCTCCCGTTCAACTATTGGAAACGATAGCTAAGTATGTTGGGGAAGTTCCAAAAAAGTTATTAGAAACCGATTAAATTTGATGGATTATGGACCATCCTTTTTTCGAAAGTGTCTTTCATTCTTCATTCAGCAATAAATAATCTCCTGAAAATCTTGAATAATTAATTTTCCATAAATGAAGAGTTTTTCTCGCACTCATTCCCCGCGAACGGTAGTTGAGAATGATGAGTGAGTGCAGGAAGAATCATGTGAAATTGACGAATTGTTATGGATTCTGTTTATATTATGATCCAAAAAATTCGCTTATTCTTTGAAGATTTTTTGAGAATTTCTGACTGAGAAATATTCTAGATCTCTACAAGTCCATTCTGCATTCCACTTCACTATCGCCCTGCAGAAGAGACCGACAGCTCGCACTATTACTCGAATCTGTTGAGGAGTGAACTGGAGTCGATTTTTATCTACGGAGAATCCAATTTTCACCAGTTTACATTATTGTTAATCGATGAATTATCAACAGAATTGAGAAAAAAATTTACTCGTTTATTAGTTTATCTTCGGCACATTCTTTCAATTCTTCTTCTGTTCTACTATCAGTCGTAAAGGGTGAGTATCAGTGGAATATCCCTCTTGGTTTTCCTCTCCCTGAACTATCGCTAGCAATGATTGAACTAGAGTGCATTTCTCTGTGGAGAATTCAGTGTTCTTAATTTTTCCATCGTTGATGATTTTCTATATTAAGAATACAATAATGAAAGTAGACGAGTTCCTGTCTTTTCAGATTTATGTATTTTTCGAAATTTACTGTCTGATAAAAAATTCAAACTAGCTGATTTATTGTAAGCGTAATTTGAGCAAGAGAAGAATACTGAGTTAGTTTCTAAAATGAAATGAAAGTAAAAAAAGGATTTTGTATCCTTTCGGTTATCATTTTACCAATGGTTCAGACATGAATAATCATGTGAGGGTTATGAAGTCGGATTTTCTATGAATTAAGTGCCGATTCGCGTTCATACCCTATGAAGTATAGTTGAGTTAGGAGGAAACAAGAAAAACTACTATACCACTCTCGTCAATTCATTGCAGGTGATAGTTTAGTGAAAAACCAATTACAGGGAAAAGCTAAGATACGTCACCATATCTTGGACATTGAAACTAGTTAACGTATAGACTATCACTCGCGGTGTGCAATGATTAAGCAAAAGAACAGCTGAAAATTGATTAAATTGGAGAAAAGATTATCTTTTATCTTCTTGATTTTTTCATTCACAATTCAGTAATAAATATCTCGATGATAATCTGACACAGTTGATTTCGCATGAATGAAAAATCTTCTTGCATTTATCCATTGTGAGCGAGAGTTGAAAGAGACAAAAGTGAAGTGAAATATTTATCTCTCGTCCAACTATTGGAAGCGATAGTTAGAAATGTTGAGTAAGTTCCGACAAAATCATGAGAAACTGATGGAATTCAATGGATTCTGTTTGTATTATGATTAATGAAATTTGCTAAATTCTGTAAGGAATTTTGGGACTTTGGAATGGAGGGAGATGATAGATATTTACAACATTATCAACATTTACCTAAACGAGAAATGATTGAAAATGTGAAAAAAGGAAGATTATCCTAAGCATCATGAAATCTCAGGGTATAATTATGAATTCAGGCTATTCTACAGGCAAAAGAAAGTTCCTGATGTACACAGTATTTTTCATGAAAATTTTAGTCATTGAATGATTTGAGTATCTCTGAATATTTGAAAACTATCAACCTAGAGATGACGGCAACAGTTCGTCGATAACGACGATTTCAGTATCGAATTAATCTCGTATTTGTTTATTGAAAGCGAGAAATGTATTGATGCAAGTGTATATAGCTGCTTGCTGATGGCATATAATTATTTTATTATTTCGGAGCGTTATCAGCCCATTGCTTCGATAAATATAGAAATTCTTCGTCATATCGAGGCTTGCTGAATGATCAATTGAAATGATTCCTAATAATGGAAATTGTCGCAGTTGAAAAAAATGATTTTTTTTCTATCGATTTTATCATAGAGTTAAATTTTACTATATCGTCACATAACTCAACTATTACGCACAGTTCGTAAGTGATGGCTGATTCTTTACTTTTCAACAGTAAATGATTGAGAATTTTCCTTCATCTGCTTATTGCAAAATCAGTAATGGAAAAAATAGGAATAAAAAATTTCTCCATACTATTGCTGTTCGTAGTGTGAGGGATGGATGAAAAAAAATCAAATTGTTATACTCTTTTTCACTGACGATTTTTTACACCCTGTATCAGTCAATTCTACATTTCATTCCACTACCGTTCTGCAGAATGAAGGAATAGGTCACACTATTATTTGAATCTACTGGGGCGTGAACAAAATTCTATTTTTATGTAGAAAAAATGAAGTGGTCATTATTGGGGCATTATTGTTACTTGCTCAATTATCAATAAAGTTGAAGAAAACGTACTTGTATACTAGTTGTCTTCTTGGAAATTTCTTTCGACTTTTCTTCTGTCCAACTATCACTTGTAATGAGTGAGTGTCAGCGGTATCTCTCTCTTGCTTCTTTTCTCCATCATCTATCGCGCGCAATGATTGAGTGAGAGTGCATTTTTTCTTTGTGAAGAATTCATTTTTCCTCATTTTCCCATCATTATTGATTTACTCATTTGAGAATAGAACAACAAAAGCAGGAGATTTCCTTCCTTTCCGGTTTTGTGTATTTTATATTGATTCTAAATAAAATTGAATAGTATTGATAATGTATTGACAGTCAGTCCTTTATGATCTCTTCACATTCAAAGATTTTTAAGAGGCTTGCTTAATGAAAAACGCGGAGTGCTGTGAAAAGAACGCATCAGAGGGGAGGAAGCTCATGGCCATGAGGTAAGTACTGTCTCATTAATCCAAAGAATCTTAAATCGCTCAAAAATGATATCAATAAAATGCCAGCAACAATAATATGCTGGTCCCGCATTCATAACCATTTACATTGTAGAAGAGCTTTGTCTGAAATTCTAGGAGTTGAGACATTCTGATCTCTTCTGATGTTAATTAATGCCCGGCTTAATTTCTTGGCCAAAACATGCTTCGTGGCAATTTTTCTTGAGTACGGAGATGCTGATGATAAAATTCGAGGAATCATTATGTAATGAAAAAAAGCACTATATTATGGAATCCCAATTGATCGGAAGAACGTGCATAAAAAAATACTGCAATATTCCTTTCGAGACACGCGGGTCAAACTCTCATTGTGAAAATTGCCTGTACTATTATGCAGTTCATTTTTGTAACTGAGCATGTGAATTGAAAAGGTTTCAAAGTTCCACACATTGTCTAATGAGATTTTAGTTTCTGCGGCATACATTTGAATATTCATCAATTTTTATTATTATACATTCTTATTCTATTCAACATTCATCAATTGTTCATTTGCCATTCGTTCCTCCAATTGATCATTCAGATAATGATGATAGATAAAACTTTGCCTTCACTCCTGGTTTCATTTTCCGGAGTTCTACTACTCTTCTTCTACTATCGCTCGTGGTGAGTGAGAGAGTAGAATGCATCGTCTCCTTTGTTTCATGAACTATCACTCGCAGGGAATCGTTGACAGTGGTTTTTCTATCTGTGAATAATCAATTTCCCATGGCTTTTCATAATTCTCTATCCGAAAATCAGCCGCAAAATAACAGCTCCGATGGTTTTTCCTTTGGAATTCTGTTCTTTGTTTCCCTTTACTCAGCTTCCTCTCTCCCCATTTCGTGATCAGTGTTGGTGAAAATTTAGATAATGCAAATCAGATTATTTTTTGAAAACATATACAGAATTTTACTTTTCCTCTTTTCACGCTCAACCATTGTTCTCTGGCTTCCCTTCAATTCTATTCCTGATTTTTCCATTCACAATAATAATAAGGAAAACCAACAATATCTTTTTTCACAGATAATAAAGTTACTCTCACTTACTAACCTTAAGCGATAATTGAACTACGACAGAAGGAGAGTAGCACTTAGAGAACCAGAAAAAATACGATTTTATTGTATTGACAATCGACTCTCCCTCACTGACTGCTTTCGAAAGTTGACCACGATTAATCGCAAAGTGGAATTGTAAAGTTGAAACATTTTTGGAAATATTTTTTCATCGTTTCATCGCTGAATTTTTCATGGAAAATTATTGAGAAATTTTAAATAATGACTTTCCCAAAACCACCAGCCCTTTCTTTTACTGCAAGCGATAGTTGAGAAAAAAGATACATATTAGAAAATGGACTTGAACAAGGGGTAATTATCGCAATCTTGCCATGGCTGTTTCTTTGAAAATTGTAGAGCTACAGTTCTCAATCCTTACAACCAGAGCACGCAAGTAGTAAGTAAACATCCTGGCGAGACAGCGTGCACCCCCTCCACTCCCCCCACTGGCGCCAGTGCACACGTGCACTGTATACTAATGAGCTGGACCCAAATGTCTGGGACCAGATAGAGATCTCGGGAAAAAGGAGCGGGGTCTGTTGGAAAAAGAAAACTTGAGATTTGGGGAAATCGATCATTTATTCAGAATTCTTAAAACTAAAATACATATTTATGGAATGAAAATCGAGATGAGTTTCCATCTATACTAATTTATGACTGATCAAACGAATTATGAACTACAATAATTTCTAAGGAATTATTTATTGAACTTAGGAATTAAGATACATTTCTTGTGAATATTGATTCTTAAAATTAATTCCTCTACCGGTTAATATTTTAAAAGATTTATTGAAATGATTATTCGAAGTTGCTAGCATTTTATTGATATTATTTTTGAGCGATTTAAGATTCTTTGGATTAATGGGACAGTACTTACCTCATGGCCATGAGCTTCCTCCCCTCTGATGCGTTCTTTCCACAGCACTCCGCGTTTTTCATTAAGCAAGCCTCTTAAAAATCTTTGAATGTGAAGAGATCATAAAGGACTGACTGTCAATACATTATCAATACTATTCAATTTTATTTAGAATCAATATAAAATACACAAAACCGGAAAGGAAGGAAATCTCCTGCTTTTGTTGTTCTATTCTCAAATGAGTAAATCAATAATGATGGGAAAATGAGGAAAAATGAATTCTTCACAAAGAAAAAATGCACTCTCACTCAATCATTGCGCGCGATAGATGATGGAGAAAAGAAGCAAGAGAGAGATACCGCTGACACTCACTCATTACAAGTGATAGTTGGACAGAAGAAAAGTCGAAAGAAATTTCCAAGAAGACAACTAGTATACAAGTACGTTTTCTTCAACTTTATTGATAATTGAGCAAGTAACAATAATGCCCCAATAATGACCACTTCATTTTTTCTACATAAAAATAGAATTTTGTTCACGCCCCAGTAGATTCAAATAATAGTGTGACCTATTCCTTCATTCTGCAGAACGGTAGTGGAATGAAATGTAGAATTGACTGATGCAGGGTGTAAAAAATCGTCAGTGAAAAAGAGTATAACAATTTAATTTTTTTTCATCCATCCCTCACACTACAAACAGCAATAGTATGGAGAAATTTTTTATTCCTATTTTTTCCATTACTGATTTTGCAATAAGCAGACGAAGGAAAATTCTCGATCATTTACTGTTGAAAAGTAAAGAATCAGCCATCACTTACGAACTGTGCGTAATAGTTGAGTTATGTGACGATATACTAAAATTTAACTCTATGATAAAATCGATAGAAAAAAAAATCATTTTTTTCAACTGCGACAATTTCCATTATTAGGAATCATTTCAATTGATCATTCAGCAAGCCTCGATATGACGAAGAATTTCTATATTTATCGAAGCAATGGGCTGATAACGCTCCGAAATAATAAAATAATTATATGCCATCAGCAAGCAGCTACATACACTTGCATCAATACATTTCTCGCTTTCAATAAACAAATACGAGATTAATTCGATACTGAAATCGTCGTTATCGACGAACTGTTGCCGTCATCTCTAGGTTGATAGTTTTCAAATATTCAGAGATACTCAAATCATTCAATGACTAAAATTTTCATGGAAAATACTGTGTACATCAAGAACTTCCTTTTGCCTGTAGAATAGCCTGAATTCATAATTATACCCTAAGATTTCATGATGCTTAGGATAATCTTCCTTTTTTCACATTTTCAATCATTTCTCGTTCAGGTAAATGTTGATAATGTTGTAAATATCTATTATCTTCCTCCATTCCAAAGTCCCAAAATTCCTTACAGAATTTAGCAAATTTCATTAATCATAATACAAACAGAATCCATTGAATTCCATCAGTTTCTCATGATTTTTTCGGAACTTACTCAACATTTCTAACTATCGCTTCCAATAGTTGGACGAGAGATAAATATTTCACTTCACTTTTGTCTCTTTCAACTCTCGCTCACAATGGATAAATGCAAGAAGATTTTTCATTCATGCGAAATCAACTGTGTCAGATTATCATCGAGATATTTATTACTGAATTGTGAATGAAAAAATCAAGAAGATAAAAGATAATCTTTTCTCCAATTTAATCAATTTTCAGCTGTTCTTTTGCTTAATCATTGCACACCGCGAGTGATAGTCTATACGTTAACTAGTTTCAATGTCCAAGATATGGTGACGTATCTTAACTTTTCCCTGTAATTGGTTTTTCACTAAACTATCACCTGCAATGAATTGACGAGAGTGGTATAGTAGTTTTTCTTGTTTTCTCCTAACTCAACTATACTTCATAGGGTCTGAACGCGAATCGGCACTTAATTCATAGAAAATCCGACTTCATAACGATCACATCATTATTCATGTCTGAACCATTGGTAAAATGATAACCAAAAGGATACAAAATTCTTTTTTTACTTTCATTTCATTTTAGAAACTAACTCAGTATTCTTCTCTTGCTCAAATTACGCTTACAATAAATCAGCTAGTTTGAATTTTTTATCAGACAGTAAATTTCGAAAAATACATAAATCTGAAAAGACAGGAACTCGTCTACTTTCATTATTGTATTCTCAATATAGAAAATCATCAACGATGGAAAAATTAAGAACACTGAATTCTCCACAGAGAAATGCACTCTAGTTCAATCATTGCTAGCGATAATTCAGGGAGAGGAAAACCAAGAGGGATATTCCACTGATACTCACCCTTTACGACTGATAGTAGAACAGAAGAAGAATTGAAAGAATGTGCCGAAGATAAACTAATATACGAGTAAATTTTTTTCTCAATTTTGTTGATAATTCATCGATTAACAATAATGTAAACTGGTGAAAATTGGATTCTCCGTAGATAAAAATCGACTCCAGTTCACTCCTCAACAGATTCGAGTAATAGTGCGAGCTGTCGGTCTCTTCTGCAGGGCGATAGTGAAGTGGAATGCAGAATGGACTTGTAGAGATCTAGAATATTTCTCAGTCAGAAATTCTCAAAAAATCTTCAAAGAATAGGCGAATTTTTTGGATCATAATATAAACAGAATCCATAACAATTTGTCAATTTCACATGATTCTTCCTGCACTTACTCATCATTCTCAACTACCGTTCGCGGGGAATGGGTGCGAGAAAAACTCTTCATTTATGGAAAATTAATTATTCAAGATTTTCAGGAGATTATTTATTGCTGAATGAAGAATGAAAGACACTTTCGAAAAAAGGATGGTCCATAATCCATCAAATTTAATCGGTTTCTAATAACTTTTTTGGAACTTCCTCAACATACTTAGCTATCGTTTCCAATAGTTGAACGGGAGATAAATGTTTCACTTTGTTTTTGTCTCCCTCAGCTCTCGATTACAAGGGATAAATTCAAGTAGATTCTTCACTTTTCTTTTTTAATTGACTTCTAACTGTTTTGACATTAGGTAATTTTGCTGATCAATATAGCATATATTGGCTTTGCTCTGTAATTAGTTTTCCACTCCACTATTACTTGCAATGAGTCGGCAATAGTAAAATGGTTTTGCTCATTTTTTTCTATTTCAACTATCACTCCTAGTGAGAGAACGGAAATGTATTCTTGTCCATAGAAATCGCTGAAATTCATAATTTTGACATCATTATCCACGTCTGAACCAATGGTAAAAGAATGACCAAAAGGACGGAAAACAAATTTTCTATTTTTATTTCCTCCTGGAAACTAACAGCTCTCAATTCTTCTCTAGCTCGAATATCACTCCGAATGAGTGAGCTAGTTTTAAATTTCCATTTGTTAACAATGATACTCGAACGAGAGGAACTCAAGAGAAACTTCCAAAAAATATGGAAAACTGAAAAGAAAGACTATCTTTCCTTTTCAGTAATGTATTCTCAATAATGATCTCTCAATAGCGAATCAATAATGATGACACAATTATGAACAATGAATTTTCCACGTATAAAAAATCTACTCTCGTTCAATCATTGCAAGCGATAGTTAAGGGAGATAGAAATCAAAATATAGATCCTACTCCCACACACTCATTGGAAGTGATAGTTAAACAGAAGAAAAATGCAGAGAACTTACCGAAAAGTATATAAATCTGCAAATACATTTCCTTCCAAGTTAGTGGTAATTTAGTAATTCCAACCCATGTCATTGCCTTAAAAGTGTCTTTAATATTACAAGATTTATCATCAAGCACATTTAATATTCTGTCAATGTAATTGGCAGAAAGCTTCTGAATGGAATTTTTAACTCTTCATTCATCAGTAAATTACCCTGATGTAAAATGCTAATCACGTCAATTTTCATTATTTTCCATAAATTAAAAAAAATTCAATATTATGTGGAAACTAAGATTTTACTATAAAATTTACGAATCTGACACTTATAGTTTCGTTTTCAGAAATTATTTCCATTCCTCCTCGTTTAACATCAGGATGAATACAGTGTTATTGTTTAGGGAAAATTGTCTACTTTCTCATGATGAAATAAAAAATGATAGTGTCCTCAGAAGAAAATTGAGAAAAATTTGAATTTCTGGAAAAAACATTTTCTAGCATTCGTACAGAAGAATCCCTTTGAAAAATCTAAAATATTCAGGATTGCTGAGGCTCATCTGAATCGATCTTTTATGCTCAGCTTGGATGTCATCAGTCGAGTGGTACCGTGCATATACTCTCTTATCATCAAATAGTTTTTCGCAAATATCTCAGGAACTGTTGGGTCGATTTCGTTGAGATTAAATACCAAAGTTTGCACTTATAAAATGTGCAAACCCACGGAATTTGAAGTCTCTAACTCAAATATTTCGTGAGCTACCGTGGTTTCTCAAAAATTCCAGAAAAGTGAATATGATATATGAACCAAAAATCGGAGTGCTTGCCACCCCGAGCGTTTAATGTTCGTCGTATCAGTGCGTATCTCTTCGCGAACGATAGATGCTGTGAATTGACCTCTAACACACACACACATTCATACATATATTGTCGTCCTGGAGTGAAAAGGGCGTAAATGTTAGACGTTTCCCATCTTGTTACGCCCTTATCACTCTAGGACGACGATATACAGACACTTAGATAGAAATTGCAAAAAACAAAAGGCTGTGACTCCAAAAATTCTCATATGCTATGAAAAAATTATAAAAACGAAAAGGCGTAAGTGCCAAAATTTAGATGAGAAGTCCTAAAAACGAGAAGGCGTAACTCCAAACATTTTCATGAGATTAAAAAATTGTAAAAACAAAGGGGCGTAAGTGTGGCGATACGTCCCTCTCATTTTGAGATTGGTCGTTACGCCATTTTGTTATTTTAATTTTCAATTACCCAAGTAATGTTCCAGAGACCATAAAAAACATTTTGGAGTGATAAGTGGACATACGCCCCTTTTACACCAGAATTTGGTATTTTTGGGACTTACGCCCCTTTCACTCTGAGGCAACGATATATCGCTAGCATTTACTTAATCCCTGACTCTGACACGGGATCAATCGGACAGTGTAGTCAGCTTTTGTAGAGGAGATTGTTTCTCCTACAAATACAGAGTTACAATTTTGAATTTCCCCCCAAATTAAGTGGCCATGATGACTTATTGCCTTTCAATATATTCACAGCGACAATAATTGTGATACTGACCACCGACAATAAAAAATCTCTTGACCAACATGGCGCCGGCTGAGACGCAACCAGTGCTTCATCAAATCATCGAGTAAAATAAGTGAAAAAATTGCTGTTAACACCAAGTAAGACAATTGAATACATTATGAATACAGGGAATTACATTTATAACATGTTGTTACATGAATTTTTGGAAGTTTGTAAAGGGAAAGAGTCAATTATCAGGTTTGTGAGGGAAAAAAGAGTATTATACCGCGTGTTTCTTTGCCCCACGTGTTCCAAAGAGTGCAAACTCAGCAAAAATAATCTAATATTTGTTTGCACAAAAACAAACAACAAAATGAAGTGGAACACAAAAATTTCCATATATAATGACACTATCTTCAAACACACGAAAGTCGATATTCGTGATTTAATGAGACTCTCCGCTTACAAGTTGATTTTCCAACCTACACAACATAAAATAGAGTTGCAGTGTAGCATGACATCCACCACTGCGGTTAAGTGGAACCGTAAATTCAGAAATCTATGTAAAATAGATTATTTTAGGAACTTGAGGCAAATTGGTGGTGATGATATTGTGGAAATAGACGAACGAGAATAGGCCCAGGGGATAAGTCACAAAGATCTAGACTAGGGTATTAAGTGGTGGGAGGTATTGGCAGAATAAGCAAAAGAATGTTCGTAGTTGTGGTAAAAGGGAGACCTAAAGAAGTCTTACATAGAATCATTACCAAGTATGTAAGACCTGGTTCAACAGTCCACACAGACTGTTGGACATCATACTGTGGACTGTCGTTCAGGGGCTACACAAGCATTTCACTGTCAACCATTCCCAGAACTATGTCGATCCCAAATCTGGCACATATACTCAGAACATTAAGAGTGCTTGGTACAGCATGAAGAACAGCCTCCCATCAAAAGGCTTGTTGAGAGAGTACTTTTTTGAGCACTTCGCCGAGTACTATTTTCGCAAAAGACACAATTCTGCACAGATTCTTGAAGTATTTCTGGATATATTGAGGACTACTTCTCCTGACGACCTTGAAGTAGCTGAAGATAGCTTTGGGTTGGAACACATGTATAATTTGAATTGTGTTGAATGATCTGCTGGTCTTCTTGGACAATTAGCCATTGCAATAGAATTTAGAATATTTACAATCAAATAAATTTTCTCTTTTGAAATTTTGAACCTTTTTTCTTGGAACTTTTTGAACTTTTTTGAATTTAATGAAGAAGGTGTATTAACATAGGGTTGAGTGCTTTTTCGTGGTTATGAGGGTGTTTAAACTAATGGAACGTGAATAATAGCAGGAATAGAGTTGGTTTTTGGGGTGAAAATGAAATTTTTTCATAAAAAATTAAAAATTAAATTATTAAAAATTTTTTAAACAATTAATGCCTAGTACGATGGGGGCGGTTTTTGAAAAGATCTCAGTTTCATCATTAACACCATTTCATTCTATTGACCGAGGTCAACAGAAGTTCCGTCCTTGGACGTTGAGCTTCTGGTACCAAATATAGCGGTCTCCATTGGCATCAACGTTGGAACTTGTCGGCTTTTTAGCGTCAGGTTCCAGCACATTTTTTGGAACTTGAGCCCCTCCACGTGCACGACGTGGTTCTGCTAGCATGACTGAGTGAGGGGAGCACGATAAAAGCAAGAATGATTTTTTTAACTTCTCATGGGTCCTTTACACTTTGGTTTTTCCAAACTCAAGTGTCAATGACCTCATGAGTAGATAGTTCAACCTCTTAACAACTTAATTAATATCACTACTCATCTTCAAACATATAAATGATATTCTCGATATACATGAATTTGTTGAGAAACAACTAAGTTTGAATCATGAAAGGAAGGATTATTTAGAACTGTTGAAATTGACGTCAATATTCATAGGAAAAATACCGGATGAAGTCACATTTCGTATTCCTGGAGCTCTGCACCAAGCAAGGTGGATGGCCAAAGCAATATACTGTCTGAAAATCTTCCTCTTAAGGGCTACCTTTCAATTAACATCGGAGGAAAAGAAGAGCCTGGCTATGATTTGCGTATTTATTGTAAAAATTAATGTGAAAATATGGTTTACAGCTCCATCATCAGTCAAAGCGCCAAATTGTGATTTTCAATTGATCAAATCTATTCAGAACTCTCAATCTATTGATAAAAAAATAGCTGAAGCTGCTCTTGATAAAATTCTGAACCATTTATGGTATCTGAATTCTGAAAATTGTTTGATGGCTTTATTCGATGAAGATGTCGATACAGAAACAAAGAAGAAAATGGTCACAAAATTGTTCGATACTTCAGATGAACTCAATTCATTGAACGATGGTCAAATTCAGATTAGCAAAAGAGCTTTGATATCTCAATCAGATGTACCCAAGCTACTCGAACAAGGATTAGAACAGTTCATCAATCCGTATTCTATCAATTTCTTCAATAAACTTGGGTTGGATACAAGCTGGCTGAAAGAGAATTGTGAAAGCTGGTCAGGAAATGCTAAGGTATCAAGAATGTTTGAATCCCTGTGAGAAATGTGTCAGTTATAAATGATACTGCAGAACGAGGACTGAAATTGATGCAAGTGTACAACGATTCATTTACGAAGGATGAAGAGCAGAAGCAATTCATTATCAAAATTCTAGATGACTATAGGACTAAGAATATCAAAAATACCAAAGAAGATTTACTCAAAACGTGGGATTGAACAGTGTGCTTCGAAAAAAAATCACTATTTATTTCTGGAATAGAATCGATGGGTGCACTATTCTTTCTATCAATTCAATATAATATTATGATCATTATAACTGGCTTTTTATTCCTCCACATTTTAGAAAATATTTTTCCTAACATTTTCAATACTTAGAATGCTCATTTTATGAAACTTACGACAGTTTTTAGCAAATATCTCCATGAATATACATCTTACGGCAAAAATGGTCATGACAAGTTTTGTAGAAAATTAAATTCTCTACAAAAAAGTATTCATTCATTTTTCCCGTAAAACGGAAAATAAACTTCAAGTGCTCTGCGGCACGTGTTAATATGGTCGAAAAAAAAAAAAATAAATGGTGATAGTTTTTCACCAAATAGAAGCTTTCTGGAGGGCGTCTGCTAAAATTTAGCTTTTAGCGACCACCCTAATATATATATATATATATATATATATATATATATATATGGAAAGGATGATTCCAGGACCAAGCACAGTTCACTCGTTTTTAAAGCATGTGATGATAGCCCTCTCTGCAGTAAGTATTCCGTCCTTTCAGAAAATGAAAACAAGTGAAAAATAGAGTATTGATGGCACTCGAGAAATTCCAGGACCATTATGATACTCTATATTCCCAGTCCCAGTGCGTTCCAGGTCCATTTCCCCTAAGGTATACTTCCAGGACGAGAGAATACCAGAACCACTCTTCTAACGTATACTTCCAGACCAAGAGAATACCAGGACCATTCTTCTAACGTACGGTGCCAGGACCATAGCCCTATGGGCTCATATTGTTCGATATATGATTCATTATGGGTGAAGTTTTTTTCAAGTCTTACGACATTTCCATACTGTATTTTCATTCTTACTGCTGAAAGTACACTTAATGCTCTTAATTTATGCTATAATAAAAAAAAATTTATGTTATGATTTTTTGATAACCCCGAAAGTCAGACCGATTCGATACTCTCTACAAAACAACGAGATGGGAAATTGATGAACGAGACCTTGACAAAGTATTCCATGATGAATCTGATACAGATAAATGGCATGAAGAAAATATTTTTCCTGGTCCTGGAAGTATACCCCAATGTATTTTTCTATGTATATCACAACATTCTGATACATCCTGCGAAATTGAATAGGGTTCACAAGCTACTCATTATATAATTAATGTACTCATCATATAACTGGATGGGGATTACCCATCATTTTTGGTGTTATGAATTCAGAGGTAAGTGTATTCTTGTCGCACAAAGTTCTTATATTGTATTTTCACTTTCGGTCTTGGAACTATACCCAATATATTGATTTGGATTCATACTCTATTTTTTTTCATCATATTAAACTTGGTGGGGATTCACTGTTCTTCTGTCAACGAATGCTGAGCTGGTGGAAGTCAATAACGGGAATCACAAAATGATTTCATGGAATAGTATTCCATTTTATAGTAGACGAAGATCAATTATATATGGATATTATTTTTCTTGGCCCGACGATGTTCTCCTTTATATACATTATTATTACTACATCGTCATCATCGTCTGTTATTAGATACAATTCATCATCCATATGTTATGTCATTAAGTATTAGCTTTTCTTCAGTTTCACGAAATCTTTGAATTGTGTTCCTGTGACTGGTCCTGGAACTAGATTTAATCCTCATCTTCGACTTTATGCTTCAATTTTTTCAAAACATCATTAATCTAGCATTATGTTTTCTCTCACCTCACGGAGTTCTTATATTGTATTTCTATTTTCCATCTCTGAACTCTGAACTATCCTCAATATCAATCATTTGGATTCATAATAGTAAAAATGCGAGAAACATAGTAATATCCCTCGTATTGCATTGGAATTCGTAATGATTTCTATCAACAACCAGCTAGCTATGTAGAATTAATTCATCTGACGACGACAAATAGTATCTATAGAAATTATTCCTCTCAGTCCTGGAAGTATACCTTAATGTATTTTCCAATATATATGACTATATTTGAATGATATATATTGTAATCATCTGATTCTGGAAAAAATTGATGAGATGTTTCGTTGCGTATTCGATGGAGTCATAGGTTTTATCTGATCTCACGAAGTCTTTATCTTGCAGTCTTGCTTCAGGTCCTGGAATCATACTCACTACAAGCCTTCGAATTCATACTGTAACTTCTATTCTTCTATAGTATTGAAAATTGAAACAGACTTCCACTCGTAAGTTAAGAAATAACTCGCTAAATGAGTTAATAACGGAAAATCTTGAGTTCATTTTCCCTGCTCCCGGAAGTACACCTCAATAGATTTTTTTCATCTACACTGTATATTTATATACTCTTTTTCTATTGTATAATTCGAGATTGGATACAAATTATGACTCTTCTATCAGTACGCAGCCAGCTATTTTGAATCTATGACGGAAATTAATGAGCAAGATTCTAGAAAAGTATATCATAATTAATCTTCCAAAAATGAATATTATTATGAAATTATTCCTCTTGATATCGAGAGTATAATTTGAAGTCTTTTCATATATATATATATTGTGACGTAATTCTCGAGCCTAACGGTAAGCTCAACAATTAAGCACGCTTGAAAAGCACCCAATAGCCAAAACCAAAAATCATAAACTAAACCAAAATCCAAATGGGCGCCAGGATGTATCTCAACATCCGATCAATCTTCTATTGATCTAAACAACAATAAACAATAATCAAAATCGAATAATTCAAACAATAAACTCAAATACTCCCTTATTCAGCACGAACTAGATCAGTCTCCTCTCAAGGTCGCTGTTATGGGTTTAAATAAGGAGCATTAAATAATTTCAAACAAATAATTTAGGGAAATAAATAAAATTTATAAAAAAAAATAAAACTCAATTTATAAATTATTTAACCCCTGCATTAGTCAGCTTGTGCGCAGCACGATATTATTAAATTCGGATAATATAAAAAAAAAAAACAAATAAAACGACTAAAAATAAATAAACAAATAGTTACAAACAAACTCTTTAAAAAATAAATTTAAAAAAAATAATAATGTCAATCCAAAATAAAATCTAATTAATTAATAAATTAATTGATTCATTAATTAATCGTCGATTCAAAAATACAAATCATAATTCAATTCAAAAATTTAATGGTGCTGCCACCTACAGTTTTCTTCTGTAACGAAACAAAAGTAACTAAAATTTCTCTAGGAAATTCCCCTAGAAAATTTCCCTAGAAAACTTTCCCTAGAAAGTTTCCCCAAATATCATGGCCGACTAAACGATATGCCACTAAATGACATTAATGAAATTAATTTCATAAAAAAAAATTTAAGTCATGATAATTTCCAAAAATAGAAAATTACAAAAAACAAAAAAAAATACAAACAATAAAATTCCAGAAAGTCGCAAGACTCAAATTTCTCAATAAATAAAAATTAATTAACTTTGGCCATGACGCCAAAATATCCGTTAATTAATTTTTAATTCGCGACAATGAATTTTCCAAAATAAATTAAATCCAAAAAAAAATTATATAATTCGAGAAACGATAACGAGAGTTCAAAATTATTCTTATTAATAAAAATAATTTAATTGAATGTTTCCAAAATTATCAAACAAAAATGTCGCCGACAAATGGTAATTAATTTCGCGGCGTCACTTTTCTACAGCGTCATAACGCTAAAAAAAAATAAAATTCTTGACTCGCGAAATTAAATTACCGTACAAAATTTAATTAACCAAAAACTTGCTCACCAGATTATCTCAAAACTCAATCCCACGTGAACAATATTTTATTCAGTTCAAGTAACGATAATTGCTCTAATTAATTCCAAATGAATTAATTAATCCCAAAACGTAAGGAATGGCGGTTATCAAAAGTGTGTAAAATGACACGACAAAACATGTGCGTACAGTACGGCACACCAAACGAGAATCAGCCGACAGCAAGCGCTGTGCACCGGCTAAGGCGTCTTTTCCGGGAAGGACGTTCCTTATTGGTCGATCCCAAAATACGTCATTCAATACAGCTTAACCTGACGTTAAGTATTTTCCTTTTGCAATGACGATAAATTCCAACGAAGAAAATTGAGAAACTCCAAATCGATGACATTAGAGTTGGGACAATTTTATTTAGTCCAAGGATGCAACCAAGGTTCATCTAAACGTCTCAATTAATTCTTCCGATGAATTTCGTCATTGGCGCCAAAACTTTTCACCAATTAACCAACTCCTTCGGTAATGTCGATTTCCTTCACCATCGTCCATTCGGTGTCTCCCTCTTCCATTCGTGAGACATCAACTCAATTGACGATAATCCAATGAGCGTTAACATACAAAATTAACCAATCGGCATTAGTTTTACATAATTTTTACTATAATTGAACTCTCGTGATTCGTTTATTTTGATTCTCAGTTGGTGGTGCCAAAACTACTAAAAATTCAAAATTAATTACGCGCCCAGACGACAAAAAGTAACGTAATCGAAATATTACGTTACAATATATATATATATATATATTGTCACGTATTTTTACTATCCACGGCAATAAATAAAAATCGTGGAACTCCGTTAAATGAAAAATTCCAATAAAAATCCAAATCAAATAAACAACGTTAATTGTTGGGCGCCAGGACGACCTCTTCGTCCAAAATCAAAAATTTCATAGAACTACAAAGAACTACAAACAACTACAAACGAACTACAAAAGAATCCCCAGGTGAATGTTCGACTAGTTCAGTAACAAAAAGATCCCTAGATCTTCATGACCGCGGAGGCGGCTGGGTTCACAAAGTCACCTGTAAAATTGGACTAGGAATACAGATATCGATAAAATAAATAAAATAAAACAAATCAATTTTAATTTCGGAACTATAATTTGGGCGTTATATATTTTTTTAAACTTATGCTCTTTAAAAAAAAATAAATTGAAATTACAATAATAAAAGAAATGAAATAATTATTTACTGAATTTTAAATTTGTTTAAACAGTTGAAATCATCGCCGTTATTGTCGAAATGTTTACATAATAGATCATTTATGATTCGATACAATCAACTTTCCATAAAAAAAAAATTTAATAAAAAAAACAATAATTTAAAACCAGAATTAATTCAAAAGTCCAGACAAATTCTTACTAACATGACGAAACAAAATTAAACAACACTAATTGAATTGTCATTAAAAGAAAATAATCAAGAATTTAAAAGTCAAAATTTGAATCAACTCTGATTTCCCGCGCAAGCACCTTAATGCTCTACTTTATATACGGGCGACCGGCGGCCCATGAAAATCCGCCTTTATAATTTTCAGTGATAATGCGAAGGAATAATAAAAAAAAAAAATAAATTAATGACTGAAATTAATCGTCGTTATTCAATAACATAATAATAATAAAATAATAAAAAAATATTTATCAATAAAAAAAAATTATCACTGAAAATTCTTTAAAATTGCAAATTTTCAAAATAATAAAAAAATATTAAATCACAATAATTCATTATTTTTCCGACAATAATTAATTTCCGAAATAATTCAAAAAAAAATAATTATCGAGAAACGAGAAAATTTAACTAATTCGCGTTTATTCAATTTTCGACAAACAAAATAAAAAAAAAACTAACGCGCCATGAAAATCCGAAAATGGCGTCTACCGGCGTCGAAAAACGACGCTAACAAATTATTACATAAATAATGCCGAGAATAATCACACGCTTACCGGAGTGTTGTTGATAACCTCAACGCCAAATTTTTCCTCCAATTTTCCAGTATTCGTCCAAATAACTCTCTTAATAAATCCTCGGTAAATCTTTATTTTATTTAATGCAACGTAAAATTGCTAATTGCAACGGTAATTGCTCGTAAAATCTCACAACGAAAAACACGTCTAAGTTGTTTGCCACCAAAACGGAAAGTGAGGGAAGACGCCGGCGTGCGTCGAAAATTAGACCACAGGTGGCTCTTCCCATAATTAATTATCCAATGACGCGAAACCTTTCTTTTATCGCCGGTATTATTTTATTTTTTATTCCGGTAATTAAATGAATAATAAAAGAATAAGTTTCCTAAATCAACGTCAAAAATTCCGTTAAAGTTTTCCATAATTATATCTTCATTAAATGTTGCTGCAATTAATTATTCTCGAATTAATTGTACAATTTCAGATGTCCTTGATTTCTCTCATTTTTCCGCCAATCAGCATGCAAAGTCCAACGGAAAGCTCCTCCCATCGATTTCCGTTTGCTGAGTCGATAATTTCCTGGACAGCTCCCTGCGATCCTTATCCGTCTGCAGGCGCCTCCTCCCGACGTGAAGTAGAACTCCGGCAAACGCGGGAAAATTCAAGGCGGAAAAAAAAATCGAATAAATCAGTTAAAAAAATAAATTATTGCTTCTCGTTTCTCGGACGATCCGTTCTGGTGAATAAATAAAAAAACTAAATTTCACCGCGATGCCGGTCTAAATAAAGATTATATTTTTGTAACGCAAATATGGCGTTACAACTAACTCCCCCCAGACCGGAAGCGATGAAAAACTCTCGGCAAACCTAGCCAATAGACCACCATTAACGGATTTTCCAAGAAACTCAAATTGATTCAAAACACTAATTAAACCAACACAACACAACCATCACCAACAAATATGGCAGAGGAGACAATAATCAGTCACAGATACAATTTAACTCTTATTTATTTCGCCGTAATCTTTGGCAACGAAGTAATACAAAACAATTGGTCCGAGACCCCTCCCTCTGCTTCACATCGTGCTGCGCAACAGCCAAAATAATAGAAAATAATAATAAAAAAAAATACAAAAGAAAATACTGATTTTTCGGGCAGCGATATAATAAGAAATAATACTGCTTCTCTGAACCCGCAGCGATAAACAAAAAAATAATATTTGTAGCGCAAGCGACGATATTTGTCTGGTCCGAGACCTTTTACTTCTTCGGGAACGGCTTCTTCTGGCTACGGTACCAGCATGGCGGCGTTAAGCGATATCTGGCCGGAAAACAGTAGGGACAAATATCGCCATACACACCACGTGTGCCGCAACACCCACAAAATGTACCACGCGGCTCCATTGGGCAACGACCGGCGTTATGAGTCGGAGATCGACAATTGAAGCAGTAACGCACATCGCACGTCTCCGCCCATAACTCCGGTTTCCTAGCCAACTGATCAGCCAGATGATAAGCATTGAGCTCAGCCTGCTTCTTCGAAATGAAGGGACAGAGCTCAATCTTAAGAACGGGTTTTGGCTTCGGCTTTGGCACTCTATGTGCCGGAAACGCAAGTAATGCCTCCATCTCATCGTCGATTATCTTCGGCGATACTTGGCACGAAAAATCTCTACAAGCGACGGTATCCGTCACTGTGCCTCTCGAAATCCTCGCAAAAATCGTTTCTGTCGACATCGAACGCGTAGAGCTCTCAGTAGCCGTTATCATCAACTGGCCACAAGTTTCACGCATGGCCTTCGCGACCATCAACTCCATCTTCCGTTGAAGACCCAACAAAACCTCATAATCCTCGTCGAAATTCAGCATTGCCATAGCATCCAACAACGAGAAAAACTTGGCATGTTCCTTCGGTTCGAACACAAATGGCCACATCGCAAATACTGAAACATACACGGAAAGAAAATCCAACATTAAAATTCCCGCAAATCATAAGACTATAAAAATAATGAATGAACGAAAACAGTCAAATAATAAAATAAAAGAAACGAATCGTTAAAAATTCTAATTTTTCATTCATCATCGTCAATAATAACAGGATTTTCCTCCGATGCAGATTTCACCAATACTAAATCTTTGACATGATGTCGACCAACGACGACGCCCTCATCATTCGCAACTTCATACACAAGCGGCGATATTACATTTGAAATACGATAAACTTCAGTAGAGTACTTTCGGAACAATTTCGCAGCTTGACCTTTTGCGGCGTTAGACAATTGCCGAATTTTACGTCTGACTTTATCACCGACATTGTAATATACTTCTCTATGATGAGTGTTATAATACTTGGATTGTTGCGCAAACGCTTTATCCAAGTTATCAATTATCAAGTCGTAATATTCGGCCATTCTCTCCATGCGTTTCGCCCACGACTTTGTTTCTGGCACCGGTATTGGTGCGTCTTTCTCCGCCAATTTTCGGAAGAACAAAGAAGCTCTAGGCTGACGTCCGTAATTAAGAAACGCAGGCGACATATTGAGTGTACTATGATGAGCGGAATTGTACGCGAATCTAAACTCCGATAAATGAATGTCCCACTCACGATGATCTTGACCAATGTAACAAATGATCATACTTTTCAGAACGCGATTAACCCGTTCCACAGGATTCGCCTGTGCGTGATAAGGTGGTGTCGTTACATGTTCAATACCAAAACTCTTGGCCATCTCTCGCATCTTCTTATTCGAGAACTCCGTTCCATTGTCCGTTAAAAGAACAACCGGAGCGCCATAACGGTGTACGATAACATCTTCAAACGACTTCAAAATCGCCGATGCTTCCGCACGTCTCAGTGGAACCAATTCAATCAACTTCGAGAAGATATCTTGAAAAACGAGCAAGTATCTATAACCATTTTTGGAGGGCGGAAAAGGACCCATAATGTCCGTCGCCACAAAATACCAAGGTTCTTGGATACAACGTTGACCCATCAACCCAGCAGGTTTCTGCTGCGATACTTTGCAAGTTTGACAGATGACACAACTTCGTACAAACTCCTCAACATCTTTAGACATTCCTGGCCAATAATACGACAAAGCTACACGAGCCAAAGTCTTTTCCATACCAAAATGACCAGCAGTCGGCGGAATATGATTTTCACCAATAATAGTCTCCCGTGAATCACGTGGCGGCACTAATTTCCATGCATCTAAATCATCAGCCACGGTATCAATAATTGGATTCGCTCGATAGCGATACAATTGACCATCATCGATTCGCCAACCAGACCATTTATTCGGATGTTTCTCGACATCAGCAAAACGTCTACTATACCAAAAGTCACTAACATCGTCAGATGTCTTTGTATGAACTTTTGGTTCATTTGACTCAACGTTCGTAACACAAATTTCCAAAATTTCTTGGTCGAGAAAATCATCCTCAAACATACGCGATAATGCATCAGGTACACGATGTTCGGTACCTTTTCGATGAACAATATCGTAATCGTAATTCTGCAACCCCAATGCCCACCTGCTTAAACGACCAGCTGGATTCTTGAGATTGTGTAACCAACGTAAACTACTGTGATCTGTAACCACGGTAAAATGATAACCCTCAAGATAGCGGCGAAAATGCTCAACGGCCCAAATTACCGCAAGACATTCTTTCTCCGTTACAGAGTAATTTCGTTCAGCGGAATTCATTGTTCGACTAGCAAAACCAACGACATAATCAACACCCTCGATCTTTTGATACAAAACTGCACCGAGACCATACGCACTTGCATCCGTATGCAACTCGAATGGTGCGTTAAAATCCGGACACGATAAAACTGGAGCGGTTGTTAACGCCATTTTTAAAGTGTCAAAAGCACGCTGTTGATCATGACCCCATTGCCAACGAACCAATTTTCTCTGAAGTAGATGCAGCGGTTCTGCAATCGTCGAAAAGTCTTTAATAAAACGACGATACCAAGCCGACATTCCAAGAAAACGCCGTAACTGCGTCAAATTTCGAGGAGCCGGATAATCCAAAACTGCAGAAACTTTACTAGGATCGACATGTAATCCATCTGCATCAACAATGAATCCGAGAAATTGCACCGACTGATTACAAAACACACATTTATCAGGATTAATCTCTAATTTCGCGTCTTGTAATTTAATTAGAACTTTTTCCAGTACTTCCATATGTTTTTCGTACGTTTCCGTGACGATAATAATGTCATCGAGATACGCTAACGAGAACGGATCTAAATCAGGTGTTATAACCTGATCCATCATTCTTTGGAATGTCGCCGGAGCGTTAGTTAACCCGAATGGCATACCCACGTACTGAAATAAGCCTTTTCCCGGAACCGAAAATGCTGTATACTCACGACACCGTTGACTTAACGCGACTTGGTGATAAGCCTTTCTCAAATCAAGCGTCGTTATATACTTCGCGGAACGTAATTTATCCAAAATACTTGTTAAATTCGGAACTAGATAAGCATCTTTCTTCGTTATTTTATTCAATTTCCGAAAATCGATACACATTCGATACTTATCTTTCTAACGAACCATTACCACCGGATTACTCCACGGACTATTAGACGGTTCGATAACCCCCATCTCAATAAGTTCGTCACATTGTTCCCTCATTGCCGATAAAACAGGCGGCGACATTGGATAAGCTCGCTGCCTTATGGGTGGATGATCACGCGGAATAATAATATCATGTTCCGTAAGGGACGTAAAAGCATTTTCTTTCGTACGCCGTAAATGATATCTTTTGACAAGAGTCTCAATTCTTTGACGTTCTTCGTCAGAAGTCTCTTGTAAACCCGCGATCTCCACCGGTGGATTATTATCTCGAGTCTCAATTGGGTATCGAATGCCCTGATCATACAACCACCAACTGTTCGTATGATTCTCAAAACCTAAATCAAAAATCCCGAATGCTTCGATACCAAGTAGCATGCTCTGTGTTAACCCTGGCATAATCAAAAATTCGACATTCTTTATAACGCCTTTAATATCGACTGGAATGACGACGCTACCATGTATGGTCTCTTGACTACCATTCGCCATCGAAACTGATGGTTGATTAGTCCAAGACACCTTAAGACCCAAACGTTTAATCCAATCTGCCGGTACGTTACGAATACAAGATTTTTGTGCACCCGGATCGAACAACACGTAAAAATTCGCCAATCCGATCGAAACTGGCAAATAGATCCGTGAATTTAATGACTCTCGAATCGAACATTCATTAATCTCGACGCGAGGTAGATCTGCTTTAATTTCATTAATCGGTTCGATACTTGATGTTGAACTTGGTGCTTCACCTGTAACAACCGAAACTGGGATCGATAAATCCAAACAATTCTGCTGTACTTCAAACAAACCAACTGATTGTTTCGTCAAATTATCCTCATCCAAAATCTCGATCCCTGAAGGATAACGAATCAGTACGGGATCATCTACTGACTCTTCTGGAAGTTTCCCTGTTCACGACGTGCTTTGCACGGAGTGCAGTTGGTTACAATCTTTCCAGGACGACCACAACCGAAACAACGAACGCCAGAATGTGGAGTAGCACTCGAACACTGGCTACGAAGGTGGCCAACCTGTCCACAACCATAACAACGTTTAGTTGTAGTACCACCGTTAATAAGTGGTCTAACGGTCGTTACTGCGTTCACATTAATCTCAGCAGAATTCTCTTTATTTGCACCGGTAAAACCAGACTTCTGACCTTTCCGTTTTTTCTTAGGTGGCACCGGTGCCCCATTACTCTTCAAAGAATTGTTATTAGTCGTCGATAAATTGACGGCGTTAATCTCATCACCCAGTGGCCCTTGAGTACCAGCATTACGCTTAACATTCGGCGGAACATAAGCGCAATCCCCGTAAATCGTATCAGTCGCAGCAGGTGGGACTGAGAGCTTAGGTAGATTACGACGACGATCATAATCTCTGACCAATTCACCAAACTCTTCAAATGTCCGAAATTCACTTCGAGCAATAACCTGAATGTATTCTCGTCGTAAGTTGAAATACGCGACATCTAACCTTGCTCCCTCCGAAAAATTCTCATCTCCGGAAAGACTCCACATCAATCTCACATTGTCGACATAATCTGAACCACGCTCCAACTCGCCTTGTGTACGAACAATAATGTCGCGAACAATACGACATTTATCCATTTCAGGATCTGAAAAACGATGAATCAAACCCCGTCGAAACTCTTCATAATTTCGAAATGAATTCTGATGTTCCAACCACCAATTCATTGCAATGCCCTTTAACAGGAGCGGCATCACACGGAACAACTCATCATCTCCCATTCCACAAGCCTGTCTACAAATTGCAACACGATTCAAAAATACTTTGACACTCTCATTCTGTTGTCCTGCAAATTTTAGATTCCATGACCTGACACGATCATAGGCAGCCAAATTCAAATGAGTATGACCTTGTTGAGTAAAACGATCCTCTGAGTTCGAAACAGGTGCCGAAACTGGCACAAACATTTGTAAGCCATTAACCTCACGTAGCTCATACAGTGCAGCTGGGACCATTAATGGATGAGCCTGCTGTAATGAATTCGCCGGCAAAGTTGGCGCAGTTGTCTGTAATGGAGGACCGTTAATCCCCAAACTATTCAAAAATGCATCAGAATGCTGTACTCGAATACCACCAGCATTTGAAACTTGTGGAGGACTAGCCAAAGTTGAGTTCGACAACGGAAAAGATGGTGTCTGAAAATCCGACGGTAAACCTGAAATCGTCGAATTAACAGTGGACGTATTCAAATTCTCACGACCTGTACTAGCGATAGGATTGACATTCGATTGTGTAGTCGAAGTCGAACTTCCTGAACTCGCCGCTACAGTCACCGGAATAGTTGGTACATTCGGTTCACTTGAAGTCGAAGTTGTATTTATTGGACGCGTCGCCATGTCTTCCTCGTTCCATACGATATCCGAATTAGTAGACCGCAAAATCGCACGCGAGAGACGTTCTCTCAAAATTTCAATGTCGCCCGCATCGCTTGCCTCAAGACCTCGCAACATATTTTGTAAAGCAGAGAGCGATAAACCCCGAATCCAATTATCAGTCTCCACATGATCAATATAAGATGCATTATGCTGTGAGCTACTGTCTCCATCCACCATTTTGTATTAATAAATTAAGACTAATACAAAACAACAAAATTTTCGGAAATTAAAATAAAATTCAGTAACTAAACTATCTGTATTCCTTTCCAAAATAAAAAAAAAATTAAACCCAAATTCCGTGATTTTATTTTAAATCTATCAGCCCAAACAACAATGGCCGATAATTCAAAACATGCCCCACGTTGGGCGCCAAAAAGTTGTCACGTATTTTTACTATCCACGGCAATAAATAAAAATCGTGGAACTCCGTTAAATGAAAAATTCCAATAAAAATCCAAATCAAATAAACAACGTTAATTGTTGGGCGCCAGGACGACCTCTTCGTCCAAAATCAAAAATTTCATAGAACTACAAAGAACTACAAACAACTACAAACGAACTACAAAAGAATCCCCAGGTGAATGTTCGACTAGTTCAGTAACAAAAAGATCCCTAGATCTTCATGACCGCGGAGGCGGCTGGGTTCACAAAGTCACCTGTAAAATTGGACTAGGAATACAGATATCGATAAAATAAATAAAATAAAACAAATCAATTTTAATTTCGGAACTATAATTTGGGCGTTATATATTTTTTTAAACTTATGCTCTTTAAAAAAAAATAAATTGAAATTACAATAATAAAAGAAATGAAATAATTATTTACTGAATTTTAAATTTGTTTAAACAGTTGAAATCATCGCCGTTATTGTCGAAATGTTTACATAATAGATCATTTATGATTCGATACAATCAACTTTCCATAAAAAAAAAATTTAATAAAAAAAACAATAATTTAAAACCAGAATTAATTCAAAAGTCCAGACAAATTCTTACTAACATGACGAAACAAAATTAAACAACACTAATTGAATTGTCATTAAAAGAAAATAATCAAGAATTTAAAAGTCAAAATTTGAATCAACTCTGATTTCCCGCGCAAGCACCTTAATGCTCTACTTTATATACGGGCGACCGGCGGCCCATGAAAATCCGCCTTTATAATTTTCAGTGATAATGCGAAGGAATAATAAAAAAAAAAAATAAATTAATGACTGAAATTAATCGTCGTTATTCAATAACATAATAATAATAAAATAATAAAAAAATATTTATCAATAAAAAAAAATTATCACTGAAAATTCTTTAAAATTGCAAATTTTCAAAATAATAAAAAAATATTAAATCACAATAATTCATTATTTTTCCGACAATAATTAATTTCCGAAATAATTCAAAAAAAAATAATTATCGAGAAACGAGAAAATTTAACTAATTCGCGTTTATTCAATTTTCGACAAACAAAATAAAAAAAAAACTAACGCGCCATGAAAATCCGAAAATGGCGTCTACCGGCGTCGAAAAACGACGCTAACAAATTATTACATAAATAATGCCGAGAATAATCACACGCTTACCGGAGTGTTGTTGATAACCTCAACGCCAAATTTTTCCTCCAATTTTCCAGTATTCGTCCAAATAACTCTCTTAATAAATCCTCGGTAAATCTTTATTTTATTTAATGCAACGTAAAATTGCTAATTGCAACGGTAATTGCTCGTAAAATCTCACAACGAAAAACACGTCTAAGTTGTTTGCCACCAAAACGGAAAGTGAGGGAAGACGCCGGCGTGCGTCGAAAATTAGACCACAGGTGGCTCTTCCCATAATTAATTATCCAATGACGCGAAACCTTTCTTTTATCGCCGGTATTATTTTATTTTTTATTCCGGTAATTAAATGAATAATAAAAGAATAAGTTTCCTAAATCAACGTCAAAAATTCCGTTAAAGTTTTCCATAATTATATCTTCATTAAATGTTGCTGCAATTAATTATTCTCGAATTAATTGTACAATTTCAGATGTCCTTGATTTCTCTCATTTTTCCGCCAATCAGCATGCAAAGTCCAACGGAAAGCTCCTCCCATCGATTTCCGTTTGCTGAGTCGATAATTTCCTGGACAGCTCCCTGCGATCCTTATCCGTCTGCAGGCGCCTCCTCCCGACGTGAAGTAGAACTCCGGCAAACGCGGGAAAATTCAAGGCGGAAAAAAAAATCGAATAAATCAGTTAAAAAAATAAATTATTGCTTCTCGTTTCTCGGACGATCCGTTCTGGTGAATAAATAAAAAAACTAAATTTCACCGCGATGCCGGTCTAAATAAAGATTATATTTTTGTAACGCAAATATGGCGTTACAATATATATAAATTACTCTATTTCCCTACTATCCTTCACTTCTGGATACGATTCACAAGTTGTTTATTATCTATTTAATATTATTATGAACGTAGAAATTTTATACGATTTCATGAAGTCTCCATATTGAAGTTCTGGTCCTGGAACTATACTCAATAGGAATATTTGAATTAATAGCCTCATTTTCATCCTATTAACTTCGTTCTTTACCGGTTATAGTGCTGGCCTCAACCGGACATATTGTACTCTAAGCCTTTATGTATAGAATCCAGTCCTGACTTCAACAACAGCTTGAGAATTATGCTTGTATTATGCTCAATAATGAACATTTATATGATGGGTGATTATAGATGAATTCAGTGTAATTGTTGTTCCTCTCTCCTAGTCTTATTGAAAGCACTCTTAGAAAATTTCACTGGAGGAAAATACTATTTTTCATTGCTAGGAATTACTCAAGTCATGGAAATATCGTATTTCATGTGATTAAAAGTGCAAATTGTTGGTCAAGTTGTCATGTGCATGATGAAAACACTTGGATTGATTCTGATTCTCAAAAAAATTTCTCGACATCATAATCAAATGGTCCAGAAAACGAACGTCTTATTATTTCAGCAGTTAATTGATGCAATATGGTTCTGGGTATTATTATATTGTGTTGATGTAAAACCTGTATGAGATCCTGAAACTTTATTTATCGAACTTTCTTGATATTAACTTCAGTGTGTGTGAGCTTCAACTCCAGGAAGAGTAATGAGTGATAGATTTAATTGAATTTGAGCTATGGAAAAAGTGTAAAAAAAATGCATTTTCGTGGATCTAAATAGAATCTGGACAAGCTGGAATGAATGATTCAATATAGCCGATTAATATCAAGGTTATTGCCTATTTTGAATTGTTTGGTAGTATTTACCAGATATAACTGAATTTCAATCGAATCATTTCATGTTTGCAGCAAGGTAAAATTCTGAGTTCTGTGGAATACCTCGGTAATTGAGTGAGATGGAGTGATTTTACTTCAGTTCTTTTATGTAGAGAATCGGGAAGGCTACAGAAAAAAACTCAAGCAGAATCATTTCATTTCGCTTCGTTTGCGAGATATGAAAAAAAGAAAAAATTAAAAAATTTCAATTTGATTCAATTTTTATTTGAATATTTTTCATTCACTTTATAACCGAGAGACTTCCATTGATGTTTTCACTGACGATTATACTGTAAATAGATCTTTATAAATTTAAGTCGAAGAACTATTTATATGTAAACATTATTGAGAAGGTCATTGACTATTCTGTATTCTCAAAGAATTATTTATGAAATCTGATCCAAAATGGTTCTTATATACCTGTATGGTCATTTCACTTGTTCTATATTAGAATTTGTGAACTTTAGCATCATTCAAACTAGTCTACCACTTCGGATTATCTAATTTCCATGTCTGTGAATCAGGATAAACGATTTTGTACAATCATTGTGCACCAAGTACGTAATGGTTTTCATCTGCTTAATGATGCATTCATCAAGGGTAATTACTGAGTATTTTATCAAAATGTTGTTCCTCTTTTCTGACCTTCCTGAAAGCACTATCGAAGAGTTTCGCTGGAGAAACATACTATTTTTCACAGAAAGTAATTATTCTAGTCATGACACTATCGTCCTTCAAATAATTAAAAGTGGATGTCGTGTCCAAGCTGTCATATACATGATGAAAACATATCTGGACAGTCATTGGGAATCATCCTGCTCCGTGGACATATTTGGGGATCTCTATGTTCTCAATTCATCCAGAAGAATGAATTTCAATAAAAGAATTGAGGACACTGGAATGTGAAAAAATATCAAAAGCAATTGGGTTGCCAACTCAAAGGTCGAGCCAGGTGGCACTAGGTAACTAGGTGCCCTGAACTGGAACGAAAATTTGAAACATATTCTGCGTCAGGGCTATTTTCCCGAGACACAATTAGACTCATTTTTGAATTATAATACAATTTGTTCTATGTTATGAACTTTCAAGCGGAACTAAATATACAGATTCTATCCTAGGAATTTCATGATAATTTGGTAGTGAAAAGGTAAAACGAGACGAATCGATGCATCTCCGTGATCATTGTTGAGCAAATATATAGGAAATTTAGCGAGATAGGGCGATGCTGCTTCAATCTTTTTTGTGAAGAATTCCAAGAGCTACGGAAAAGAGATTGGTGCAAAATCGTTTCATTCTGCCCCGTCTCTGAGATATTCTTCAACAACAAACGACGAAATCCAGTGATGCGCGAGTAAAACAGGATAAGTTGATTTTTTCAATAGTTGTTTCGAGAATGTCTCTGAAACTAAAGGAGATAAGGCAAATTTTTCTGAATCTTTTTTTTCAGCTCTTGAAATTTTCTTCAAAAACATATCAGAGTGGAATCGCCCTATCTCTTTTAGTTTCTGAAATGTGACCAGAATTTTGTTCTCCAATTGAGAATGTCTCGGAAACTAAACGAGATAGAGATTTAGCTCTTTAAATTTTCTACAGAACGTATTGTAACAAAATCACTCTATCTCGTTTACTTTTCGAGATATCTTTAAAGAACAAATGGAAAAATGAAATTCTTCTGTTGTAGTTCTTCGCTTCCCCATTACTCAAATATCTGAATGAATCAATTACTTTTGATGGAAAATTAGTCAAAAAATACTGAGAAAAAGGTTGTGTTCTGGTAGAATTTAGCGAGTTTGGACAGTTCATTGATGGATTGTGTATCGCCTATGTCGAGTAAACGTAGATTCCCCGATAAATTGCAGTCAATTTTTCTGCACTTCACCTTCTTTGGATAGGATTTTGGTGCCGAAAAGATTTCACAGGACGAAAAACTACAGCCAAGCATTTTTTTAATTAAATCAAACTTCATATTCCAACTAGTCGAGACACATTTGTTCATCCGCTAGAGAATCAGAATTTGAATACTCCGCCAGCCGCCATGTTGAAAGTTACCTAGTTACCTAGCGTCATTAGTTCGGATTCGAGCCACTTGGCACTCCAAAGAGCTCCTCATCGTATGAATATCAGCTGGAATTTACCAACGAGGCTGGTTGAAAATTCATGTGAACTCCTTTATAGGTTATGTCCACTCAAATATGATTCATTGCGATTTGCAATTATCATTTTTGTCGTATTTATTAAGACTTTCATATTTGAGAGAAACTACAATCAAGAATATCATATCGAGCGCTCACAATGTATAGAGCGATCACGTGAAGAGAAGCAATAACTTCCATATTTTCAAATATTTCCCGCCAAGCTTCAGAATCCTTTGGGCTGAATCGAACTGTCGCCAGCTTGCGCCCAGTGAGAGACTAACCCAACCCGACGTTCGTGTGACCGATGTATGTAGTACGCACGTAACTGTGATAGTGAAGAACCGGCAACGGAATGGTGTAAGCGCCAAGAGCTCTATTTGAATGAAGTGAATGGATAGAGTTATATTTGTTGATTGTCATTCATGATTGTTGAAGATGTATTATTTGATCCAACCATCTCATGGGCCACCCAAAGTGATATTTTATACAAAAGTAAAACGAGGAGAAAACAATGCATGTGCATTCGTTTTCAAAAAAAAACAATTCACGGGGCAAATCCTGGGGGAAAACAGTAAGTAAATCTTCATTTTGCTCGTCCAGTTTATTTTTATAATAATATTGTGCGATCATTAATGTAGCACCAAGTTTTTCCAGTCTCACGAAGCCTTTATTATGTATTTTCACTTTCGGTCCTGGAACTATAAATGTTTCTATAACATTAAAATTGGCAACAATCAATTACGTTTCCGTCAATAAATAATCAGTCATTGCAACTATAGTAGTAGGAATAATAGTAGGAATAATAAATGAGACCTTGAGGAAGTTTTTCATGATGTTTTGATGAAAATAGATAGCATGTGAAGATTGTTTCCCTTGGTCCTGGAAATATACTCCAGTGTCTGGTTTTATATAAGCACCCTATTTACATCCTATGTAATTGCACTGACAATGGAATACTCTCTCATCAGTAAAATTATACATTCAATTGTCGAGCATCATGTTTGATAATTTTTATTTTCAACAGATCACTAGAAAATTGTATCCACTTTAGAAGTATAGAATGAAAATTGAGTGATATATATATACATGTGCATATATATAATTATATGAAAGTACACTAGTACGTATTTCCAGGACCATGTGGAATTATTGTAATATATTATTCATTCTTGTCAAGTCAACCATAATTTACTTTACCCTGGTCTCGCTTATTACTTTCTTCTTATGATTCCTAGAAGCTAGTTTTTGTTGACAGACAAGTCATGAGTCATTGCAGATTCCAATGTTAACGGAAAGTTAAATTATAAATCTAAAAATCAGTATTAGTGTAGTTCCAGGACCAACAGCAAAAATAATAGCTGACAGAAAAAAAACTTGCTGGACACTGTGAACGTTCATTCAGTAATTTCGAGTTGCGTCGATGAACACCAATCTATTATTACGATCATAAAAAATGGGAACTTTTTTTCAGAATCACGGAGGATTTTGAATGAAATTAGAGAAAGTATCACGCATCGGAGCCCTCGTGTTTCACTCGATTCAGTGGATCCAAGAAATGCAGACAGTGTAAAGCATTCAAATTATCCATTTATACACATTTATTAATCAAAACCTCTCTTGGTAGCTCCATCATAGCTCTCTTAGTACTAAAATTCAAATTAAAGTAATTATTTCTTTTCTTTGCAGACGATTTCAAGTAAAGATATATGTTCTGACACAGACGCGTATGTAGCAGATCATTCAGATTTGAATTTCTCGGGTGATTTACATACTGAGAATTTACAGAACCCTGTTGACTTTAAAAATCGACGTGAACCATCGGGGATAATTAAGCAAGGTAATTAGTACTTCTGAATTTTCAGATAAATCCGAAGATTTTTTCAATGATCCTTCTCATGAAAATTTTGCATTTTTCTCCACAGGTGCGAAAAAAACTTTGAATGAAATTATCTCAAATCTGAAGCAGAAATCTCAATATGAATCATCCAAATCAAAAAACGTAGCTGATGTGCTCGAGATACTTGTGGAGCCTTGTCTGGAAAACGTTCCATTGACTGAAATTTCACAGCCAGAATCAGAGTTCTTCAGTAACGGAGAATTAGGAAAAATGAAGATTGGAGTACAACGAAAGAGAAAGCTCAAGAATAAATCTAAGAAGGCTGCTCATTTCGACCAATCGAAGAAACTTGTACAGGAGCTGAGTAAAGTACAAGAACATGAAAAAGTGAGATCATGCTCAAGAAATATTGGGGCGCAGCTAATAAAAGTCAATAATTTGGAGTTGGTGGTTCATGCAGATATAAATACGACTGATAATGCAGATAGTTTAAGGATAGGACTCTCAGATCGTCTAACAGATAAGGGGAATGAAGTAGATGGAGTTACTCAGATGTGTTCCAGTGCAAGTTCAGAAGAATTAAAGGAATTGAATTCTAAAGAACTAATAGAAGAAGATAGAGGACAGTCTGCAAAAAATGGGTATGAAAAAGACACAGAAAATGAAGGAAAAGTGATTGATTCACTCAAATCGAAGTCAAATTTTGAGCCAGAAAGTTCCATGGATGGAAATAATAATGCGAAGTCAGATGTTGAGAAAAATTCTGTCGAGACTGAACCTCACAAAATTCTGGATTTAGACGAAAATGAGCAAAAAGAGTTTGCTGCAAGTAATTGTCTTGCATCAGACATGGAGAGCAGAACAATTGAGAAGAGTGAAGGCCTTGACAATGGCAAATCAAGTGAGAACAAGAATCACAGTGTTTCAACAGTCACTACTTGTGATACAAATGGAAGGAATGGAGAGCAGGACAAAGAAGAAGATGTCCGAGATGGAACCACGATAGTACCATCTCCATTAGTATCCTTAGCAGTACTTACTCAACGGACCATCCGAGCAGAAGAAGAATGCAAAACGAAAAAAGAGAAAATCGTGTCTTCATCGACGGCAACATCATCTCACGATGAGAAGAACAATGCATTTCTGGAAAAAGAGCTAAGAAGAGAATTGGATGGTTTAAGTGAAGAAAAATTGAGTGTAAGTGAACTGGAAAATGACTCGACAGGCATCAAGACCGTGAAATTGAAGATTGAAAAAATCGCTCCAATTCCTAAAATGAAGACTGAGATGCGAAAGATAGAATCAAGCTCTTTGGTACAAAAAAAAACCCTCAAAAAAAAACCTAAGAAGATCGTTCACTCTATCCATTCGGGAGAAACCATTGCACGAGAGCTGAAAATAGTACAAGACCATGAAAATATGAGGGCAAGCTCAGTGAGAATTGATGCGCATCCGACAAAAATTGACAATAATTTGGAGTCTGAGGATTACGTAGATACCAATGTCAATAAAAATGCGGAAAGTGATGGAACGAAATTATTGGATGATATACAGAACGAAGACATTGCGCAAGAAGCGTTAACTCAGAAGTCTTTAGACTTACGCTCGAAAAAATTCACCAAACTAAATCTCGAAAATTTACCAGCAAACACTGAAGAACGATTAGACAAAGAGACACAAAAAAGAATATTGCGAACTGATGCGTTGCTCGAAGAGCAAAATGAAGCAAAAGCAATAGAGTTGTTGAAATGTGATGCAAATTCAGAGCCAAGGAATTTAATAGATAAAAATAATGATGAGAATTTTCAAGCTAAGGAATATTCTGCTAGTGCTGGACTTCCTGAGCCCTCAAGTCCAAGAGAGAATATACAAAAAGTATTTGATGACAGTGATCGACGTATATGTACCTCATCAGCTCCGAAACGAGAGACAATCAAGGAAGAAGATGGTGTTGATCAATTCAAATCATGTGAGAAAGAAGATCTTAATACTGACAATGTCAACAGAGTTCAAGATTCTTGTCAGAAACTCGATGAAAAAATCATACCAAGTGTTCCAACAATAATTCCATCTAATTTGGGTGAAAACAATGGAGAACAAGACGCAGAAAAAGATAGCAGAGCTGGAGCAGTGATGAGCCAATTACCATCACCTCTTTCCACAGGCCTTATTCAAAAGACCATCCATGAAGAGGGAAGTTTTGAAGTAAATACAGAGAAAATTGTACGCACAACGATAGAAACATCATTTGACAATGAAAAAAAAAATGAAGCTGGAAACAATTGGATTCCTCAGCCACTATTATCCCCTCCAGTTTCATCACTTCCACCATTATTTACAGAATGTAACTTTGAAGAAAAAGATAGTACGAAGGGAAGTGTCTTAGCCTCACCCCCACTCACACCATCGATGAAATCCCAGCAAAAAGCACATGCTGTACTTCAAACACCACTCACCCCTGCCAGTAATCTTTCATGCAATCATTCTTCTAGGAATAAAACATCGAATCAGATCTTGACCACTCCATCTTCAACTCGAAGAATTGACAAACTGCTACAACGCATGGAGGGAGATTCCCGAGCAAATATAATCACGAAGATCAAGAAAAAATTGGAATTTCCTAACACAGAACAAGACTTCGGAGAACAACCCGCTGTTCCAAATAATCATGATAGTGAAATTTTTTTTTATTTTATATATATATATATATATATATATATATATATATAACACGCGAAAATAATCATAATAGTTACAACATGACAATATTTTCCCGACAATCAAACGAAAAAGTTCTGTTTTTCATTTCACTCGAGTTTTCACTGGCTTCGGCGTTGTCCCCGACGATCTCCGGCCTCTCTCGCTGTTGGCCAACACATCCATCAGTGTTGGCTGGTGTTGGACCAACTCCCTGGATGCTGCTCCGGTCCAGGCTCCTCCAGATCGTCCTTGACTCTGCTACTTTGTTTGTGGGACTGGGAAAAATCCTTCCCAGTCCTACTCTCGTACTTTCCTCCAAATTTTGGAGGAAGATTAAGCAAAAATAAACAAAACGATTAGTGAGGTCATTAGCCTTTGCTGACCTCACTCCGGACATATGCTGACTCGACTCAAAATGAGCCCCATTCTCCCCGGGTACCGCGAGTTGCGGCCATTATCACAATTTTAATCAAATTAATTAATTTTCCCGAATTTTCTTGATTCTGTGACGGTAAAAACCGTCACAATCTTAAAACATAACAGTATGAATAATTTTTAGTAGTTTCCACCAGCTTCAATAATAAGTATTCATAGTACTATTTAAACAATGTAACATTACCAAATTCAAGTTCTATAATCAACGTTCCAATAAATTTAACCTTACTTTCCACTAGCTCTTTGGAAATGATGAAAGCGATTCTCTCATTATGAGATTGGTGAATAAATTTTTTCAATTATTAAATCTCCTCCTTCTCTATTGATGCTCTTGAGCACTTGTTTCCTTGGACGTTTATGCATCTATAATGTGATTGATGTTGATTGTACACAGCCAACTATTTCTCCCCCAAATGTTCATGCTGTTTCATATTCTTTTGCTGCTTCACTCCTTTCTTGCTCTTTTGTCCCTACATACAAGTCCTCTTTTTTGGCTCCTCTCATTTCAGCCCGCTTCTTTCTTTTAATGATTTGCTCTTTGGTTCCAGGCATTGCAGAATTTTGCCTTTCTACAATGGCGCACGTTCTCTCCCTTGGACGTTTTCTCAGTCTGCTTCTAAATGGTGTTATACTCGGTACAGACATTTCTTCTTCTTTTCTCGCTCCTTCATCTTCTACTTTCTCCTTCTCCTTTTCTTTTTCCTTCTCCTTCCTCTTCTTCCTCTTCCGTTCTCTCCTTCTCTTTACCTTATCCTTCCTCTTCTTCGTCTTCCGTTCTTTCCGTCTCCTTCACCTTTTTCTTCCTCTCTTCTTCGTCTTCTTTCTCTCCCTCTTCTTCTTCTTCGTCTTCTCCATATTCTCCTTCTTCTCCCTCTTCTGTTTTTTCCTCTCCTCCTTCAAGCTGTTCCTGTTCTGATGAAGATTTTTTTTTTGCAGCCTCTTTAAGTGTAGCTACTTCATGTAAAAATTTAATTCAACCAATTCTTCCAGTAAGCAGTTGGTCAGTGCATTCCGCAATTGCCTTTTCCTTGCTCATATCAGCTTTGCCAAAACTGATGTCAAATTCATCTTGCTCGTTTGTGGTAGGCGCCAAGATTTTTGACCAATGCCCATGGCGATGGATGTCAATCGGAGAAGTAGGAATGCATCAAACGATTACCCGTTTCTGAGAAATTATTTGTTTTTATAGGCTGCTCAGCTACATTCCATTTTTCGGGAGGCTGCTTCGCGGATAACCAATTTTGTTGGAAATAATCAGAATAAGGGAGCATCCTCTTTTTGGCATCATCATTCAATCCATCTATAATTCTCATCAGCAACTTCTGGTCAGCTTTTTGTTCCAGTGGTAAAAGTGGCATCTCAAGTATCTTCATGAATGCACCTTTGACGTCACTGATCGCTGCTTGCTCTTTTTTCTTTTCTTCTTCCTCAATCGCTGATAGTTTCTTTTTCAAGAATTCCCGCTGCAGCTTGAAAAGACGAAGTTTACGGGCCCATCTCCACTGGATTTGTTTCCAATGGAAGAAAAATGTGACGAATTGTGCCGAAAGCAACACGAGTACCAGGCCGTTCCGTTCGGCTGCTTCGAAATCCAGATGAATTCTGATCGGTAAATTGCGAAGTTCGGGAGCAAAATTATTCACGATACACTCAATCACCTTGTGATAATCGTTGTTAGACTTCCATTCCATCAGAGCGTACGCTAATGGCGCACCGCGATTTCTATGAATAAGGTAGAATACTTCAGGATACTTCAAATTTGAAGAGCTGAAGCGTTTTAATTCTTGATGGTGTCTCATTGAATGTTCCATCCGAAAACCCCTCAACTGTATTCTCAATAAACTTGAGAACATGGCGACTTCATTTTCTATTTCCGACAACCACAGAAAATGATTTTTCTTTTGTTTTGTTGTCTACCGCCTCTACAAGTTCTGCCTCTAGTCGAGAGATTCCTTTCCAGTCGTAATTGAGCACACTGCGATATTTTTCGTTTTTGAGAAGCTGTCCTAACTTTTCAAGATTCTTGGGTTGTGGATAGGGTTTCTCGATTCAGATCGATCTTTATCAAGATCGATCTTTTAGTCATCGATTCTCGATTTTTTAGATCGATTTTTGTGGGTTCGATTAATCGAGTGAATCGATTCTTTTCCAACAGAATCGATTCATTCAACGCTTCCTTGGTTCACGTGGTTCCATATTTTTTTTCTCGTAATAACATCGAACTACCATGAAGAATATTGTTGAAAATTCTATCGTAAACAAGTATGTGCCCAACTAATTAAAATTACGCTGTGGTAATTTCTGAATTAATGGATATTTTCTAATTTTTCTAAATTCATTTCAGAACATGCACAAGGTTCAAGGAGATTGTTCTCCATTTATATTCAGATAAATTGACAGGATCCTTTTGAAGTTGATAAATTGAGTCCCAACACTTATTTGGGATTAATGAGTTAATAATTATCCATTCAATTCATAAGGATCTGATGCAATATTTTGAGGAAAAAGTGAACTAAAGGTTGATCCAATTGCTTAGTGGATACGTCAACGTGATTATGGTGTCTCTCCTACGTTAGCAAATATTGCTTTGGAATATTTATCAACAATTGGCAGCTCAGTGCCATGTGAGAGACTATTTTCGCAGGTTTCCAACATTGTCACGGAGAACCGTAGTTAATTGAGTGCTGAACACATCTCCATGCTGATATTCTTGAAGTAACTCAAATTTCCATGGTGGCACTTGAATGACACTCAAATGGTTGGTAGAGAAAAAATGATGAAACTATGGAAAAAATTCCGCTTTCTCAAATTAAAAAAAAAATTACTTTGTATGTAAGATGTTTTATCCTATTTAAAAGTTCATAATAGAAGTTCATGAGTGAATAAAAACTCTTTTATTACATCAAATTCTCTGTTTCTCGCAACTATTGCCGGTTTTTTCCATTCGCACAATAAGTATAGGGGACAGTGCTGTAATTCTGGGTCTTTTTCACATTTTTTTCCTCATCAATTTAATGCCCCTTTTTTTTGTACTTTTTCTTCAATTTAGTTTTTCAAATGAAGAATAACGATTCGATTTTTCAGAAATCGATCTTTTCGCGTTCGATCTTATTCTGAATCGATTTTTTAAACATCGATTCGATTCGATCCATGGAATCGATTCTTCACCCCTAGATCGAGAAACCCTAGTTGTGGAGGATTTGATTGTCATAACATTCTTCAACGATGAGTAGGGCATTGTCAACGAATTCGAATACTTGAATGTCGATCTGGAATGAGAAAGAAAAAAACAAACATCAGGGATGGACAACCATTATTTGACTGAAAAATGGGTTAATCAATGATCTTCCTTTCAATCATTTTTTAACTTTCAATTAAGGACTTTGGAGGGTAAATATGATTATGAAGGGAAAAGTTGTAATTTTTTAAAGGGGCTAAAAAAATGGTTTTGAATCACCTGAATTTTCCTTTAATTTTTCATCCGATCGGTTTTCAAGTAATTAACGATCAAACTTATGTCTTATACACGGGCTCTTATGCACGAAACCTATCTTAGCACGAGACTTTGTTACCGACTCAGATGGTAACAAAATCTCGTACTGAGACAGGTTGGATGCATAAGAGCCCATGTACAAGACGCAAGTTTGATCTTTAATTACTTTAAAACCGATCGAATGAAAAATTTGAAAAAAAACTAAGGTGACTCAAAACTATTTTTTTCATCCCTGTTAAAAGAATTAAACTTTCCTCTTCATGATCATGTTCACCTTCCAAATTCCTCGAATCATTTGCATTCGAGCTACTCACTCTTCATCGAGACGATCGTGATCCATTCTTTTGACGTAAGAATTGAAACCACGGTTCATTCATTATTTTATCCTGTGTGTTAGTTCAATAAAGAAAAGTTTTAATTCTTCACTCGCCTACCAGCTTAATTTTTCTTCAATAAATTTTAACTCTAATTGAAAAATCTCAGAAGGGGTAGAAATAAATTGAAACCAACCCCAAAAATGACGTTTTTTGCCAACATCTCGGAAATGGCAAAGAATAGGAAAAAGATTTTTAAACAAAAGTTGGAGATATCAAAATTATCCACGAAATTGTTCTGATGCACTTTTTATATATTTGCCAAATCAACCGAGATACTGATAGTTGAAAAGTTCTGTTTACAGCTCAGCGGCGAGAAACATCCCAAAATCTTCAAAAAATCGTATAAATATGAAAAATTCATATTTTTTAACTTTTTTTTTTTAAACATATCTACAAAATACGGCGAATAATTTCTGAAAGAATGATTTTTTTTCGTAGACTTATTCAAAAGTTATCGATTAATTCATTGTTTAAACTTATTATTTTACTATTCAAATTGTATTTTAATTTTTTTTCTTAATATTTACGTTCCCTGCATACCTCAAGGTATGTAAATATGAAGAGAAAAAAAATTGAAATACAATTTGAATAGTTGAATAATAAATTTAAACAATTAATTAATTAATAACTTTTGAATGAGTCTACAAAAAAATCGGTTTTTCAGAAATTATTCGCCGTATTTCGTGGATATGTTTAAAAAAAAATGTTAAAAAATATTAATTTTTCATATCTATACCATTTTTTGGAGATTTTGGGATGTTTCTCGCGGCTGAGCTGTATACAGAAATTTTCAACTGTTAATATCTCGGTTAATCCTACAAATACATGAAAACTGCATCTGAACAATTCTGTGGATAATTTTGATATCTTCAACTTTTTCTGAAACTTTTTTTCGTATTATCTGCCATTTCCGAGATATTGGCAAAAAACGTCATTTTTGGGGTGGTTTTAATTTATTTCTACCCCTTCCCCTACCCTTTTGGGATTTTTCGATTAGAGTTAATTGAAATATAGATCGAAAGCAATTTATTAGAAGAAGAAATAAGCTGGTAGGCGAGTGAAGAATTACAACTTTTCTTTATTGGACTATGTCTGTCAACAAAAATCATGAAGTTGTAGACTATCAATTTTCCACAAAGAATTGAATAATAGCTCCTTCTAATTATAATTAGTTGTAAATAACTGAGTATGTATACGATTGTGTATCCATAACGAGATCCTCCATTTTTTAAGTCAATCACTTCTTGGATTCCCTCAGGAGCATCGTTGCAGTCAAGGAAAATCGTCGTACAGCAAGCTCTTGCCAAAAGATTAGGTTAGGGATTGAGACAACAGAAGATCAGATCATAATAGCTTCGAAATTCTCAGGTGCAGATCTTCCACAATTTCCCACTCCTTTTCCAGATAACCAAGTCTTTGCACGTGAGACCTACTCATCTCTTTTTTACTTTATCTAAAACGAAATTTCACTAGAGCATGGTATGCAAACAACATTTTTTCCGTATCCTCTCTTTTTTCATGTAGTTACCAATAATGGAGCTGAAGCTTGCCTTCCTTCTGTTAAGATAACAAAAAAACGTCAGCAAATGAGTATGCAGAAAACTATGGACAAAAACCAGAGCTCTTGTGTCTGTCTAATAAGAAAGGAGCTGTTCGAATGCTTGAAGTTATTCTAGATTTTCCCAATACATGAATGAAAATAAGAATGTACAAAATGGAAAGAAATCGTGAAGAATTCGTAAGATAGTTATAATGGCATACTACTTATGAAAAACTGCATAAAATTCGTTTCATTCTGCCGAAAAAATTTCTTGATATTTTCCAAGTTATGCGTTCATAAATTATGAGCGTAGATATAAAGTATGGCTTTGGCTATTTGCACAATACATTTTCAAAACAATTCAAGAAAAATATTGGATATGCCTGCACCGGGAGTCGAACCCGGATCAACTGGTTACGCGCCAGGTACTCTACCGATTGAGCTATCCAGTGATATGCCAATTTCCATTCAAATTGTCTTGAAAAGTCACACACTCAGTATATACCCCCCTCTGCCCCACCTCTGCCCATTACGCAGTAATTTAAATTAAATTTAATCATATTTTTGGTATATTATACCTTGCGTGACTTTTGCGTGTATTGTGCAAATAGCGTGAGCCATAAAGTATAGTAACTGAAATGAAAAGGAAACTATGAAGGGGTTCTCTTTATAGATAAATGGCTTTTCTTAAACAATCGATGCTATTAAGTCGAATAACTTTCCAACTGATGATTCCAATCAACGAAATTTTTTCTTTCCGAGGTATCATGCATTTCAAGGAACGTTGTTCCAGTGCTTAATCGACATAGTATAAGTCTTTTGTGAAGCATTAGTTTTGTAGATGATTACCAATCTGACATATATATCCTTCCATTCAGTTGACTCCTCCTTTGAGTGGTGAGCATGCATGGGCACAACAAGCCAGTCATGAGAACGTTGACCACGAGGAGGTAATATTTTCTGTATACTCAATTCTTACGAAGAAAGAGCTGGAAAGAAGATTTCTAATACTGTAGATATTCTAATTCTATGAATTTTCAGAAACAACAATTGCTGGAGACTGTGGCAACTCTACTGGAAAGGAACAAGAAATTGGAGGAAGAAATTGAGGAGCTGCAGAATTATATATCTCATCTGGAGGAAGAAATCAATCACAAGTCTGGAAAATCAGAGAAACATCAACAAATTATTGATGAATTGAAGACTCAGATGAGGAGAAGAGAAAAGGGAATAATGAGTTGATATGGTCAGACGACGAGTCATTCCCGGTGAACGCAGATGGGTTGGTAAGAATTTCCATTTTTACCAATTGGAAACTTTGCAATGGTGAAATCCCTAAATTTCTATAAAAATATATGCTTTACAGACTTACCCTTCTATGCATGCGATCATCAATCTGTTTTCCAAACTGATCATACTGAACATAAAAAGAAATTCAATTTATTTTTCTTCAATCTTAGTGCAGATCCTCCAGATTGAAATGAATAGATCGGATACAGTCCTAAATACTATTGATAAATAACTACTTTTGTTCGATTTTTGTAGTGAAATTTCTTTAATATAATTCCTGCCACTGAGACAGATTAATAATTCTCAATAGTAACCTCAAAATGGTCATCCTATGAGTGCAGCGCCAGGCTTTTCTGTTTTTATTATTTTTTATGTGCCCGTTGAGCCCGAAATTAAGAAAAGAATCAAATTCGTTCATTGGAGTATTCAAAAAATTACGATATTTCTTAAATGGCATCCTGTAAAATTGATGAAGGAATCAACAAAATTTTATGAGCTAGCGAACTTTCGAGTGCAATTTTCGAATGGATATCTGTTGAAAATCTTCAAGTGGGTAGCGAGATTCAAATGTAGAGAGATTTTTTCAGTAGGATTTAGGGAAAGCCTGAAGTCAGAAAATCTTATGAGAAGATATTTTTTTCCGAATAATTTTATTAAAATGAAATTGAAATGTCAGGATACGAACCATGATTAGAGAACTTTTTTTTCTATCTAATCCATTTCAAACCATAAGGTTTACTCTGCTGTTTAGAGAACTCGCACTCGCAGAAAAATTATTCTCAGATTAAAATTGAACTGTACATAATTTTCTATGTTTCCAGATTGAAATCACTGATGGATTTTCAGTGTCGAAGCCCTTTTTACAATAGATTGTAAAGGCCGAACGCATGAGCCTTCGGTCCAACATGATAGTAACAAAATTCTGGGCGGTAAATGTAAGAAACAAACTCGTTTTCAAACCTCCACCACGGATAAAGGACTCGAGAATAATTACTGATGAGGAGTTAGCTTCCATAGAAAGTATGCAATAATCGATAATATCATCAAACAGATGTAATTTGAAATTATATTTTACAGAAATCTTAAGGCGTATAATGGAACATAGGATGACTGATCCATCATCAAAGTTAGTGGCATGGGAGGCGTATATCAAGCTCTGGGTCGCGAGAAAATTGACTTCAGACAGATACAAGAGAAAAAAAAACAAGTCAAGTGAGAAAAAATCGAGATAATAATTCAAAAAAATATAAATATTGTTCTTAACATTTGATTGATATAATGATTTCTTTATGAATATAGATAAGTGAATATGTTTTTTTTCATAAAATAAAAATCACATAATGACCACAAACTTCTTCTCCTCCGATATCTTCACTACCTTCTTAGCAATATTTGTTCGCTAACTCACTTCAAAATTTCGAAATCAGTCATGGTGATGCGTGAAAAATTCTTATTCATAATCATTCAACAACTATTTACGACAATTTCAGCAATGTCACAATGAGAAAACAACTAAAAAATGTCTAAATTTCACGATTCCACTTCACGTTCTATTTCTTTGAACTATCACAAGCAGTCAGTGAGGGAGAATCGATTTCCCAGTTATAAGAAATTTAATATTTGTACATTTTGCTTCCGAATGGAAGCATCGTAAATGTCAGATTTTTTCATTTCGAGTTTTCACCGGAATATGACTCCAAATGATCCAAAAAGTCCAAAAATCCAATTTTTAAAACATCTCTGTGTGTGTGGTTGTGCGGGTCTGAGTGTATTGACATGTATTATCATTTCTCCGGAGCGGCTATACTTAGTGCTCTCAAAATTTGACAGTATTTTTCGGAGGAGGTTCAAAATGTCATCAGCAGAATTTCAGACGAATCGGTTGAATAGTTTCCGAGAAAAATAAATTTCCAAAAAAATGTTTTTTTTTAATTTTCTCGGGAAAAATTAATTCGCAGCCCCCAGTCTGGGCAATGATATTCATTCCATTAAAACTTACATTTTTCACTCGGGGTAAATTCTTCCCTGATTTGTCGTTTTGAAAACTATTTCAATTTCAGTAATTTTCTCGACAAGTATTTGAGCTAGAGTTTGTATATCTGATAAATGTACAGTCTAGTATTGAATACCGGCGGAATTGGTCCAGTCGTTTCTGAGATATTTGAAAAAAATGATTTTCCTTAAAAGGCGTATTTCTCAAAAACTACTGGGCTGATTTATACCAGCTTGTACCCACAAAATTCGTTATAATGGAGGGAATGAATTTCCTATATTCCCAATTTGTTGGTCTAGTATTCCTCCTTGTAATGAAAAAAATTAACTTTTTTAGAAAAAATCAGAAATTTCAATTTTTCTTCATTTTTTCCTGAGAACACATATAGTTTTTCTTTTAACATAATAAAGTATAAACTTTTTTGCATGAAATAAGACCATTGTGATCCTGGTATGACGATTAGAAGAATCTTCTATCTGTATGTTAACGTAATTTAACATAATTCATGTCGATCGAGATGATCATTATCGGATGAGAAATTGAAAATTCCATTTGGAAGCTTTCTGTTAATTGAATTGGCAGGATATTAAATGTAAGAATTCAAATAATGCACAAGAAGTGAACGCCTGCTTCTTTATCATTCTCTAGGATTCAAAATCGGATATTTCCTGATTCTTCAAATGCTAATGTTCGTTCCTTCGAATTGCAGAATCAGAAATAAATCGCAATGATTAGAGAATCACAGTTGAGCGTGGAAAACGGCGAATAGAGTTCGACATATGTAAAAATAATGATCTGATTCTTTGTCATCACTTTATTTCCAATTTTTCAGCTCACATTGGGCTTTATCAAATTCTCATCATTTTTTTCAATTTACTCAACATTCCTAACGATTATTTCTAATGGTTTAAATAAAAAAATAACATTCCAACTGGTTTAAGTCTCATTCTTGCTTGCTTCTAATTCTCGCAACGAGCTCTGTCTTCTTTTCTTACTCAAATATCACTTACAATGGCAATCAAATGATTTTTTATTGATCCCTAACATTAAAGACACCAATGGTATCAATAATTTTTTTCTGAAGTCTCCTCATTTCTAACTGCACAATGAACAGTATTACGTATTGATCTGCGCGATCATACGTATTTTCCAACGATCATCAAATATGAACAATAATGTAGTTGAGAATGGCCACAATTCCAATGTCTGGACCGATTTGACCGGAAAGAGGTCCATTATACACGAAATCACAAGAAAAAGTAAAAAGTCAAAAAAAGTCAAGCAGAAAATAATCACATTCATCGAAATACATCAAAAAGTCTGAAAAGTCCATCAACAAAGTATATTAACAAATCATGCAAAACGAACAAAACTGTCATAACCAAGTAAAGTATTATCAAAAATGTTGAAATACCAATTTGCAATGGAATTCCTCCGATAGAAACAGACATATTCATGTTTAAAGGCCAACGGAAAAGTATTGACCGTGCCGGCCTTTAGCGACCTTCACTGAGTAGGTGCGCGCAGTCGCACGCTGCGGACAAAACTTCCCCCACCAGTGACTCTCATAACTCTATGTCAAACTTTTCAAAAATCATCACTCTTTCGAATATTGAGATTAAGAAATTTGGGGAGGATGAATCAATGGAAATTCATTTTAATACGTAGTTTATGAACTTCAACATGATGAAATGAAGTTTCACTTCTTACGCACGGCATCCCACGCACCCTCTTTTTTTAATCACTCCAAATTCAATTCGATTGGATGGACACAAGAGGACACTGCAAGGCTCAATTCACGAAAAAAAATATAATATCTTGCAAAGGACGATACATAGTACTTTGGGCAATTACACAATTAAAGAAGAGTATTTTTCCATGCTGAAATTTCGTCCATAACTATTGAACTGGAGGGAATAGCGGAATAATTTGGTTGTTCCTTGACATTACTCTCTGAAAACCTTATTCTCCGTTAACATCAAATTTAACCAGAGGTTATTCACTCAACAAAAATTATCAATCAATTCTTTTTCATTAATCCAAGAATATTGATTTGGTTTTTAAATGAATAGTTCAGAGTTTTTGTGAATATGAAACAGATGTTTTTTTTTTAAAGTGAATTTAGGAATTTTCCATTTTTTTCTTAATTTTCTTCTTTCTTTGAAAATATTTTACAAAACATTCATTTCATCAATTTTCCATTTTTTTAACCAATAAGAACCTGACATTTTTTCTTCAATCATTCGAACTCCAATTGGATAAGAAGAACACAAGAGAGTTATTCGAGGCATGTGAAAAATATGCTAATTTTTATTATTAGTGATCAAATTCAAGAAGAAAAAAAATATAGCAACATGTTACAAAGGGCGATACACAATATTTTGAGCAATTATAAAATTAACAGGAAATTTTCTTTCTACAACAATTTCTTTGAGCATTTCCCTGACAACTAATTCGTTCATTTCAATCAGTAATAATTTTTTTATTAATTTTCTACTTAAATTTTTATTCAGCCAGTATTTGGTTATTGCAGAAGACGCTTGAATACTTGAAAGAATCTGAGGGCACCTCTGACGCACGTGATTCAATGTCACGGGCGGACTCGAGCGTAAATTCGTTCATTTAATTATCACTCTAAAAAAAAATGAATTATGAAAAAAAAATTCATTTTTGAAGAATATCTCGGAACAGCACGTATTCTCTCCTCTTCTACCTGCTATAACGCGACAGAAGGTATTCGAACACAGCATTAAATGATCCGTGGAAAATCCCGTAACTACTGACAATCAGTTGCATGTCATTATTTAATCGAATTCTAGAATGATAAATGACGAACTGATGGCGGAATGTATTGCGATGGTCGCAAAAGAATATTTACTATTCTTTGGGAGCAGTGTTTATCTCAAAAATGTTTCATTCATATTCGATTTTCATTTTTGAAGTAAAAAAAAAAATTTAATAGGGAAGTATGAACGTAATAATAACATATAATTCAATGGTGAAGAGTTAAAACAAGCTGGATTAACTTATCTTCGGTAATTCGTAATGAAATATTGTAGCCCTGGTCTTTTTCTCTAGAGAATTTGAAGAGCTACAGAACAGACTCAAGGCAAAAAGGAAGTATCCCTAATGGGCTGGAGATATTCTGAAAAAATTATAGGAAAAAAAATAAGTCCATTCTGTTTTATCACTTCACTGCTAAACTATTTACCGTCTTCCACCAAAATTTCTACTTCCAGAAAGTTGTTTTTCCACTTTGCCATTGGTCGATTTTTAGACCGGAAGTCAATATCGGTTCCTGGGACAGCGCTAATACTCGGCTTCTTCCCTTTCCACAGTACCTCGTACCACATCATCATATAACTCTGTAGATTATTGAAGGGAAAATCAGTATAATTAGGAAGGAGAACTACAGTGACGATCTCTGAGGAATCAAGTTGATATTTCTCTAATTATTTTCTGATTAATAATACACTAAGATGGTGTGTATGTATGTAATTTGAATTAGCGTGCACTGAGCCTCCTGGCCATTGTACACGGGCCCTATTAGAGAGCCAGAATTCGGGTACGGAAAGAGGTCCTCTGCCCTGTCATCGCATACCGGTTTTTATGTGACTTAGGGGGTAGGAACCACAATGGCTCTGTCCGGGTTTTGCGTCGCAGAAAGCACCGTTCAGTCCTCATCAGCGGGCCCAAGGAGTAGAGCTCCAGTGACGTTGAGAGACGGGCCTCCACAACCTCCGCCAAGACAGCGCCCATCGCGATAAAAACCCCTTCGTCGTGCTGCGGAGTGAAGGTCGTAGGGTGCTCCTATCAAGTTCCTCGGGCCTGACACGCGAAAGAAATGCCCGGCTCTCTGACTCACTCCCTTTGGCAGCGGGTCTAAAGCCTCTTACAGGACCCCAAGCATGTGCCCGTGATAATGAGCCCACGCTCGTAGGATCCTGCAAGGTACCCGCGGTCAGAGAACCAGAGCAAGACCCTCCACGCGCTCCAGCAAAAGATCCTTGAAGTGCCCCCAAAAGTCCCTCCAAAGCACTTCTTTTGTGTATCTTTTACGAGATTACACGCCGGTCCTAGGAATAGTTGGTCCACCCTCGCAGAGCCTGGTACGAGGATAAGGCAGAATACGATGAGGTTTCGCCTGGTTCCTCAAAGGCATCGTCAAGACACTTCAACCCTCAGTGCCACGCAGCCCTCAGCACGATAGCTTACACCTTGGCTTAGGGGAGTTGGTCCACGGCAGCGCCTTCGTGCTCCTCCCCAGCTTTTACCCCGGGTCGGGGCATGTATTGCAACTGCAGGCCGTTCCGCTGCGGCCCCCATCCGAGGACCGCGTAGTTGTTTAAAACCACGCTATTGCTCTTCTGGGAGCACCCTACAGATCGGCCTCCCTCCTATTCGCCACCTGGAGGACGCGCTCACGTCGGCACTCAACCATCCCGAATTGGGCACAGACCTTGAGTCCCGCTAAGGCCCTCTTGATCCGCCCCCAATCCAGGCACGAGACTAAGATGGTAAAGTGGTAAAAACTACAAAATATTGCACTTGGCACTAAGAGAATATTCCGCTAAAAATAATGGAAATAATTTTTGAATTTACTTCATATAGTTGATTCAAACACTTCACTGCGATGAATTAATCAAATTAAGTATATTCAACATTTTTTTGAATTATGTTGAAAGAAATATTCTCTAAGTGTATCAATATTTTGTAGTTTTTATTCACTTTTTTTCCTTTGTGTGGTGGAAGAATAGTGCAAACACGATAATTTTTATAAAATCATAGAATAATAATTAAAATGCATAAATCACACTGTTGTGGCTACAATCCAAAAAAATGGGGATTAGAATAATGTTTTTATGAAGAAAATAGTAGATTATTCGTAGTAATCACGGTTGCGGTTGTACCCAAAATGAAAAATAAGGGATCGGTTTGTCGAGGTAAAACACTGAAGTGTACCGATGTCGGAAGAACAGAGGTTTTCGGACAAAATGAGTTTATTCAGAATCAACTGTTATTATTTGTATACTTTCAACAAGCACCAAATAATTTATTCGGGAATAAATCAAATGTCTAATTTGAGTCAATACGCTAGAAGAAAATTGTAATCACTTCAGCGTTGAATTGAACTTACAGTTGGAATTGAAAGAAATTAACAACGGTTCATAGTTGAAGTTGAGTTGTTGGAATTCCGGTGAGTGTTTGCTGCCAATGTAGATGACTCTTTCATTGTGCAATTGGCCTGAAGCAGGATCTGGAGCCCAATAGATGCCGTTCAGAATACTCGAACGATGGTTGTTGCTTCATTGTAGAATGACTTAAACGTTTCTACTCAATAATGTTTCTACTTCACTTTGAACTAAAGACTTGAACTTTACTCCGGAAGTATGAATACTAGACTGGTCATCAAAAACTAAATTTTAGCAGACACCCCCGAGAAAGCTTCTATTTGGTGATAAACTATCACCATTTTTTTTTTCGACGAAAGGAACACGTGCCGCAGAGCACTTGAAGCTCATTTTCCGTTTTACGGAGAAAATGGTTGAATAATTTTTTGTAGGAAATTTAATTTTCTTCCAAAATTGTCATGACTATTTTTGCCGTAGATGTATATTCATGGAGATATTTGCTGAAAACTGCCATAAGTTTCATAAAGTGAGCATTTTAAGTATTATTAATGTTAGGAAGAATATTTTCCAAAATATGGAGAAATAAGAAGCCAGTTATGATGATCATAATATTATATTAAATTAATAGAGAGAATGGCGCACCAATTCTATTCTAGAAATGAATAGTGATTTTTTTTTCGAAGCACACTGTTCAATCTCACGGTTGGAGTAAATCTTCTTTGGTATTTTCGATATTCTTAGTCCTCTAGATAGTTATCTAGAATGTGGATAATGAATTGCTTCTGTTCTTCATCCTTCAGACATGAATCGTTGTACTCTTGTATCAATTTCACTCCTCGTTCTGCAGTATTATTCATAACTGACACATTTCTCACAACGTTCAAACATTCTTGATCATTGGTGTTTCCTGACCAGCTTCCACAAATTTTCTTTCAGCCGGCTTGTATCCAACCCAAGTTTATTGAAGAAATCGATAGAATAAGGATTGAAGAACTGTTCTAATCCTTGTTCGGATAGCTTGGGTACATCTGATTGAGATATCAAAGCTCTTCTACTCATCTGAATTTGACCATCGTTCAATGAATTGAGTTCATCTGCACCATCTGAAATATCGAACTATTTCGTGATGATTTTCCTCTTTGTTCCTGTATCGACATTTTCGTCGAAAAAAGCCGTCAAACAAGGATTTTCAGGATTCAGATACCATCAATGGTTCAGAATTTCATCTAGGGTAACTTCAGCTATTTTTTTATAAATAGATTGAAAGTTCTGAACAGATTTGATCAATTGAAAATCACAATTTCGAGCTTTGACTGATGATGGAGCTGCAAACCATATTTCGACATAAGTTTTCACAATGAATACGCAAATCATAGCTAGGCTCCCCTTTTCCACCGACGCTAATTGGAAGGTAGCTCGTAAGAGGAAGATTTTCAGACAGTATATTGCTTCGGCCATCCACCTTGCTTGGTGCAGAGCTCGAGGAATACGAAATGTGACTCCATCCGGTATCTTTCCAATGAATATTGACGTCAATTTCTACAGTTCTAAATAATCTTTCCTTTCATGATTCAAACTTAGTTGTTTCTTGACAAATTCATGTGTATTGAGAATATCATTCTTCCACCATTCCACTTTGGAATTTCGTTAGATCTAATACATCCAAATCTTTCTCAAATCTAACGGATAAAGGTTCATTTGGTCCAGAAAAATTGAAGATTCGACTGTCAGATGCAGCTCTTAATATAACTTTAAATATATGATGTCGGCATGGAAATAGAAGAAGATCTTTTTCTAATAACCCTTGAATTAGAGTTGCTGCACCATTGAGTCGGCCTGTATTCAAAGCAGTGGTATCACAACATAAACCAACAACCAAATCACTAATCCCCTATTTTTGTAAAGCATCAAAAACTGCATTTGCCATTAAATTACCGGTAGAATTTTCCAGTTGTGGTATTGATAGAATTTTAGTTTCTTGACCAGATGAAACTATTATTGGAAGACGTTCCACGAAATTTCTACCAGTGATAAAAATGGAAACCTAGTCGATAAGATGGAAACTCACCAGGTAATTAAATTACTGATACGAATTTTATTCTGAATAGTTAATGAGTAGATAATTTATATTCAATAATGAAAATAATAGTGTTCTATCATCGACAATATCGAATATATTATCAATCTATCATAATTGCATCACTTGCAAGGGGCGATATCACATGAAGGAACAATGATTGAAAATCAGTAATTTTTTATAATTTATTTATTTAAGTGCATTATAAAAATACATTTCTCTTATACACTGGCAGAGATTCAGCTCTTGGCTATGTGAAATATTAATAATAAGAAGAGAGAAGATAATCAAATAAAATAAATAGTACAGTCTATGGTGATTTCAATTAGTCGGGCTCGCGAAGTACTACAAACTGACTTTTAAATCGATATAGTATCTTGATGACGTTTTATAATTATTATGCAATCTTTGAGATATTTAAAAAGAGTTTTGGTTCCCATGTGTAAGTGGTCATCCAGGATAATCAGAAGGTTTAAACGATTACTGTTGTCCAGAGAGATGTTAGGGATCTTTTGTCTCGGTACAGCGAGGAAGGGGCATTCTAGCAGAAAGTATTCACCTGTCTCCTCTACCAGATCATGGCAGTACTGGCATGATTGGGAAGGCTGTAACTTAATATTTACACCTTCGACAGAGATATTGCAGACGAAATGGTTGACGAGTCTCAGCTGAATCTTGGCGATCATGAGCTTGTAAGCATTGTGCAATAAGTAGTTTGGAGCGCAGTCTGATATCGTTCTTGGAATGGCGAGTTGGCAGGCACTTGAATTGGCGTACCTGGTGAGGTCCTTTTGTTTCAAGAATACCTTGTATTTCTCTAATATTCTTCCTTTATTCTGAGACCAGTGTGTAGCAGACAGGGATTCAAGAATATCCTCCTCATCAATCTCTGCTAGGATAGCCCTCAGCTGCTGGATCCAATTCAAGTAACTGTTTGGTCCACTGCTCAGATTCACAAGCCGTTGGAGTCATATTTCTGGAAGACGATCAGAATTCATGTTTGATATTTTTATTACCCAGTTGAAGGCAGCCTTCAGAATTTCTGCTGATCATGAGTAATGTTCAGTTCTAAACGAACAACATAACTGGGGGTACAGCTTGGTAGCTGGTATAGTCTCTCGTAGAAGTACATTTGTGCTGTTTCGAGCCTTTCCCAATTCTCGACAGATAGACCCCATATGTGAGCCTGATATAATAAGGTTGATCTAGCGATACTATTGAACACTTCGGATTTAAAAGCACTGGATTTTGCTCTAAGTCTACCCAGAATAGATAGAACAGTACCAGAAGCTTGCATGCCCCTTTTCGAGGCCTCCAAGGCAGCAGTTTCGCCGCGTAAGTTACTATCAAATTCTGATCCAAGGGAGCAGTAGTGTTTGACAGTTTCAATAGTAGTATTTTTGTACATAAATCCTTTGTCACATTGTTTCATTTTTCCTGAAGCTCTGCATACCAAGATTTTGGTTTTGTTAGTGTTTACTACCAGGTTGTTCAAGTCGCAGTATTCTTCTAGGAGTTTCAGTTTAATTTTTAGATTTATTGGCGAATGGGCTAGCATGACAATACCGTCAGCATAGAGGAGCATCAAGATTTCCCCTATACCGTCCAGACTAAGTCCTCTCATGTCTCTATCCTCGAAGAATTTGACTACGTCAGAGATGTAAAGAATAAAAAGTAGGGGGCTAAGAACGTCCCCCTGCAAAACGCCTTCAGTTAGATTTATAGGCTCAGAGAGTGCTCCATCTTTTTTTATAAACAGTACTGCTTTTACATAAAAATTATTTAGGATTCTGATGAATTTGCTGCTTATCCCCAGATATGATAGTTGAGGCCATAGTTTGTCGTGCGGGACTGAGTCAAAAGCTCGCTTGAAGTCGATGAAAGTGACATAGACGGTAGCTCCAGGAAGACGCAGCTGCGTTTGTAGCACGGCTTGAAGGAGAAAAGTGTTGTCGGTGCATCCTTTGCCTTCACAGAAGCCAGCTTGTTCTTCTGGAATAAGGTGCCTCTCCGTAGCCCACTTCCATAGTCTGCTATGTGATAATTGGGTGAAGATTTTTACAATACAATTTATCGAGGCAATTCGACGGTAGTTGAGTGGCTCCGAGGGATCACCCTTTTTGTGCAGCATGAACATTACGATCTTCGACCAGTCTTCCGGAATAATCTCAGAGTGCAGAATCTTGTTAAAGAAGGCCACTAGGTATAAGATCCAGTTGTCAGGAAGTTCCTTCAAAAATTAATTGCTGATGCCATCAAGACCTGGTGCTTTGCCTGTTTTGCAATTGGATATGCTTCCAGCCACCTCATCCCTTGTGAAGTCCATTTCCAGTGCGCTTGGGGGAGTAGCTGGTAGGAGCAGCGAGTCAGTCCCTCTAAGAGGGTAGATGCTCTTAAAAAATTGCGACCACACGGGCAGCGACACCGGGTTGCGTTGGGAGTTCCGAGGTTTCACCATTTTAATTGTCTTCCAAAATTCTGAGGGATTTCTTGCCTCATCGAATTGTCTAATGAGCGAATCTTGGGATTGACTTGACTTGAGTTTCAAAAGGGAATAATATTCTTTTTTGCACTGAGTGTAGGTAGACCATATCAACGAGTCTTGGACTTCCAATTCACAGCATTTGAGTAAACGCTTGGTTTCATTTTTCTTGTTTTCGCACTCGAAGTCAAACCAGCCTCTAGCAGTGGGCATGATGAGCATGTTGGAGTTGGATGCGGGTTCAGAGACGGCTTGGCAGAAGGAGCTGTGTAAAAGAGTTGTAGAGGCTGTATGGAAATCTTGCGAAATTAATCAAGAGTGCCGAAGGTTCTCCTTGCAAAAAGCTCCGAAATTAGCTCTTCATTTCAAAATGGCTGTGGGCTGATGAGTGCTTCTTAGTGGCTGCGGCATTTTGGGAGATGGGGTGTAGATTGCAACTGAAACCGGGAAGTGATCAGATTGTGAAAGAATGTGATCTATCCACATGTTCTTGACTAGATGTGTACTAGTAGAGTTAACCCATATTAAGTCAGTGGTGCTCTTGCCTATGGAGCTGCTAAATGTGAAGCCACCAGGTGAATCGCCTTGAATGCGGCCATTTAGTAGGACAAAACCGTTGCTGCACATGAATTCTTGCACAATCGTACCTTGATGATTCGTTGCTTTGTCGAGAGCAGACCTGGAGTTGAAGAGGTTGGAACCTGACAGGAGCTCGTCACCTGCCTGAGTAAAATTCCCGAGTCTGGCATTGAAATCCCCTCCAATAATAATGACATCATGTGTTTTGTTTTGATGAATCGCGTCTAGTTCTATTTGCAGGGAGTCCAGTACCCTTCCCAGACACTTGAGATCAGGTTTGAAGTATATGGAGCCGATGATAAGGTTGATACCTTGATGTGTACATTTATGGAAAAGCCATTTAACTGAGGTGCTAAGAGTCCTCGTTTGGCACTCTGGGTTAAAGAGAGATGCTAACCCACCACTGCTTCTACCTGACGAGTTAGATTTGATTGCTGGTGCTGCGGTACAGGACCAGTCGTAGAAGTTGTGCGGTGTTACGTATAAGAATTGACTCGAGATGATTTATTCCGAGAAAATCCCCAAAATATAATTCACTCCCGATTAATTCCCATTTACGTTAAAGTTCCTCTACTTTTTGGAATATCAATCGACTTCCGGGGCTAGAGAGTCAGAAAATTTCGTTACTCACCGTGTTACTGATGTTCAGGGCACGTTACTTTTCCTCTCGTAATCTTCGATTGTTGCCGACGGATGAAAATTACAGCTTCAATGTTTCTCAGTTTCTATGTTCACTTTCTATGTTCACTTTTTTATTCTTTTACTTTTTTTTCTTCACTGTAATAATTATATGAATATAAATTCACGAAAAATGGTCACACTTTATTTTAGATTTTCGCCTTCGACTCTATCCTGAGATACTGACGAATTTATATATATATATATATACGATTTGATTTTATAAAGAAAACGAGTTTTAATATATTTTATTTTATTTGGATTCAGAGGAGAGAGTGATCAACCGCTCCGTTATCTGCGGTGTTGATCGGGTTTTTATAGAATAGTCAACCGCACCGTTTTCTGCGCTGTTGACCAGGTAATATTTAAGGACGAATAGGTTGAATATGGAGGATAGAGTGGTCAACCGCACCGTTTTCTGCGGTGTTGACTGGGTTTAGATTCTAGGCTCTGAAAAGGAATAAATAATTAATTAAATTAATTAAACTCTGTTTTCACTTCAATGATTTTAAATTTATTCAAACAAATTGTTTTGTTTCTATCAACGCGAGGCTTCGTCAGATCTCAAAATAAAGAGGGAAAATTATTTCGTTCGGTTTAATTCGGTTCGAGAGAAAATATTTCATTTGATAAATAAAAATAAATTAATTGAAAATTATTTGATTTTAGAAAAACTTCGATAATAGAAAAATTCTAAGTTGTGATTTTATAAAAATATTCTAAGTTCCGATCGAGTAAAAATTTCTAAGTGTCATCTGACTGAAAATATTCTAAGTCCTGATACAGTGTCTACTGACTGAAATTATTCTAAGTCCCAAGTGAGTTACCGCGACCGCGTCCAGAGGAGGAGGTCTTTACCAATTGAAGAGGAGCGATGAACTGACTGACTGAGCCTCGCGCATCTAGGTACATGGACAATTCGGTGGCTTGAACCGGTAGGGTGGGAGTACAATAAGTGGGGATGCGCTGTGAGTTTCTTGCGCAACTAGGTGGCTGGTGGTGACTGAGCTGGTGGGGAGCGTCTTCCTTCTACCCTTGTGTGCTGTAGCTTGTCTATGCGCTGAGGCTTATATGTGTATCTTATGATATGGTGATTTTACAATAAAGATTATTACATTAAAAATACAATATTGTTGTTTTCTTATTTTTAACCTTATTTTTGACATGATAATATATTGTTTTATATGATTTTAAACAATTTTAAAGTTGATTTTTCACTCTTCGGAAATGGCTTCCTTTTTACATCCTGATGTGTACCTTATAAACAGATTCTGTCAAATCCACTTAGAAGTGTGATAAATTGACGATTTTCTATATTTGAACTTCTTTTTGGCTGAATGAACGAATTTTAGTATCAAAAGTTTTGGATTATTTTTTTATAAACATTTGATTGTTAATAACTTTGTTAATTAACAATATCGGGAATCGTTCTATAATGCATTTGAAAGGCCATTGAATTTACCGATTTTTAGCGTTGGATTCATTTCTCTAACTTTTATAGTTTCGGAGTTATTTCTATTTAAAGTTGGATGACCTTGAAAATTCTAATTGTTAATAACTAATGAAATAATTGCTTTAAAAATCTGAACTCAATTGCGTCTGGACGAGACTATTTTTATCTATTGTTTAAGCTTGGATTCATCTTCCTAAGTTAATAACTTTTGTTGTTATTCCATTATTAATTAAAGTTCAAAAATGGTTTTACATAAATTTTGGTTTTTCTTAAATTTTTTTTCATGAACTTTTAGTTTGAATTATTTGATGATTTTACAAATGGAAATTATTCCTTAATGTTAATTATTTTATAAAAGTTATTGATTTTTGAATATTCCCCATGTATTTTGTATATCTATATATATGTGAATAAATTTGAATGTTAAATAACTCTGTTGTTATTTGTTATTTTGATTTCATTTTTGGTCTTTATATTTTTCTGATGTGATTCTCTTTTTATTCTATTGGTTTTTGTAATTCTCTAATAATTTTTCATATTGATTGTTTATAACAAATTATTGTAAATATTAACTTTTGTCAAATTTTCTTAGTGCATTGTGTAGCTTGTATTTTTCATGAATTCCAGTGTTATTTTGGTTTCTTAATCTTCATAATTTCAGAAGATATGAATTTTTGAAAGTTCAGAAATAATTATTTTGCATGTGTGTGTGTATATATGTTATAAAATTCATATCTCGGTTAATTATCAATATTAAGAGTTAATTTTCAGTATTCGTCAATATATCATGGTCAACTACATTTTGAGTCCACTTTCATATTTCTACGATTAAATTTTGATAAATTGTTTTCAATAAATTTTAATGGCTTTCTTTCTGATTATGTTGACCATCAACTTTTAATGTAATTTCATGTATTATTGACCTCTTTTAAGGTGAATTGGTTCAAATATGGGAATTGTGACCATTTTCAACTGAATTATTAGTTTTTTTGATTATTCTTGGAAACTACGTATGATCACACAGATCAATACGTAACAGCAGCAGCCGTAAATGTTGGGAGGTGTCCCATGATTCTAATATGCATAAAATGTTGCTCTTGTTTGCAGGGTAGTCGATGAGATTTTTTATTCCATGCGTGTTCCAGAAAGTTATTACGATATTGTCGGATAGGTGGCTGGTGGTAGTACTGTGTGAGCCGGCCCGCTCATTAAAATTGACTGCTATTACTTTTATTACCATTGTTTGAGCTCAAAGACATGAGCCGTTCGGCAGTGTTTGGCTCCTCTGTGTTATCGGGTGAGGTTGTAGCAGCAATCGGGATGAGTGATTGCTGAGATAAGTCATATTTAAATCCTTTACCATTGACGTAAATTCGCTGGAAACCCATTTTAACAGTGTTGCCTCCGCTCCTCAATTTTCTAGACTCCATACGCAGTTTGCCAGTGACCTGTTCCTCTTCTGGGGTCAGATCATGATCAATGTACACTGGGACCTTGAGCTGTTTTTTGTTTGTCAAAATTAATTTCTTTGTGTTGGCGTCCTTTAGTGTAGCCTTGATAAGGGTTTGTTTTATTTTTGCCGATCCACTGGGCATCGAGAGCAGCATTGTCAATATTGAAGTGTTTTTTAAGAAATGTGTTGAGTGTGGGTAAGACCACATCAGGATCTGAAACTAAGCCTTGAACTATAACATTCTTCCTTCTTAAGTGTTCATTCAAAGAATTAATACTGGCCTTCACAATACGCTGTTCAAAACTAGTCATGTTGCTCGTTGCTGAAGTGCCAAGTGATCCAGTGGCAAGAATCTCTTCATGCACTCTGTTTCATTCTAGCGAAGAGACCCGAACTTTCAGATCATCAATTTGCAGTCTCAGTTCCGTATTCTCAATTTGAAGCTTGGCTGTTTGCTCTGCCAGTAACTTCAAGTGTTTCTTTCTGGTGGTAGTGATTACTGCTAAAAGACTTTCTCGCATAGTCTCTAGCTGCATTGTCTTCCGCTCTCCATTTTTCTAGAATAGCCAAAACTTCGGGTAAAAAGATATTTGCGTTAGGCATTTTCAACGGCGAGATGAATTGGTTGGGTGGAAGGTTTGACGGATGTACTGGCACAACTTCCTCGTGTTTTGGCCGAGAGAGTGATGGAGGAGATGATGTTGAGCAGAGTATTTTATGTGGAGGGGGAAGATCAGAGCGTACAGACGGCTGGTTCTTGGCTGCTACTGAGTTTTGCTGAAGATGGTCTACGATAGAGTTTGTTAAGCTGGTACGTGAGCGGCGTTTTATTTCTGACGTTGTTTTGAACGGACGACCTCTTTTTCTTGACACTGGAGTTATAGGGGAGCCCTTGAACTGCACGAATTCTGGAGCGTTAGGGTTCAAATGATCTCTTACAGATATTGGAGTAGAGATTTCAGCTGGTTCTAACGTAATTGAATCCTTAGCTATTTGATTAAGTTCCTCTGGTGTTTTCTCAGTGTTGTTGACGATTACATCATTTCCTTCCATGACATGTTTTGAAATGAAAACCTAACCTCCCTCTTTTGTTCAATGTAACGTAAAAGTTCTCTGAGTACACTGTAGTTCGATTTAGATTTGAATAATTACTGTATCAGGATTTTAAGGTAATAACAAATCCAAACAAACGGAGCTCCGTACACTGATTATTGTCTTTTCTTGAAAATCAGTATTTAAAATATTTTCAATATAATTACTACGGGATTTTCATTCCTATATATTTTGGAAAATAATTTTTTTAACATTTTTAAAACCTAGAATGCTCACTTTATGAAACTTGCGACAGTTTTTAGCAAATATCTCCATGAATATACATCTTACGACAAAAATAGTCATTACAATTTTTGTAGAAAATTAAATTCTCTACAAAGAAGTTCTCAACCATTTTTCCCGTGAAATGGAAAATAAACTTCAAGTGCTCTACGGCACATGTTCCTTTCGTTAAAAAAAAAAAAAAACAATGATGGTGGTTTTTCACCAAATAGAAGCTTTCTGGAGGGCGTCTGCTAATATTCAGTTTTTAACGACCAGTCTACTGAATACTTTAGTCCATCGATTATAAGTTGAGTAGAGTAACATTCTCGATAGAAGTCTAGTTACTGGAGAATCTAACTCGGACAGAGTAACACAACTGAGTGCATACTTGTTACTGAAGGTGCTGATTCTTCTGTAGATCACTTTTTATAAAGAAGAAAAGTGGGAATTGATAGAGGTGTCGGACTGTATCATCATCCAAAATTTCGGGTTTGCCGACGCCTTTTTCCTCTTTTCTTTACTTTTCTAAATCCGCACGTTCCTCTGTTGACATGGTGATGCTAATTCGGGTCATACAGCGATTAGTCGAGTTTTTGTTCTGACTCATTCTGACGCCTCAAAATTTAGAGAAAAATAAGAAATTAGAGGTAAAATGATTTTTAAGTCTGGCACGTGCTTGACCTCTCTTTGGTGTTTCGCCTCGCAGGTGTAGGTTCTTAGATGCAGCGAGGTTTTTTTTTTCTTCTAGCCGCGCTGTCTTACGTCACTTTATTAGAGTGCGTTGAACTCGGGCATGTCAATATTTTTTATGATTCCAATTATGACTCCGGTCAATCATAATTTCTAGAATTTTAGAAGTTGACCGATCCCAGGGCTCGCAACAACAGTTTGTTCAATTGGTCAATTGACTTTCAGTTTTCTTCCTGGTTTCCGCTCTTCAATTCTCGATGGGTCTATTCAAAAAACTCGCTTTATCGGATGACGTTTTCTTCAATGAAAATGCTACCTGCATTAATTCAAATTTTTCTATTGATCGATTTATTTCCTTGGTTACAATAAACAATTTGAATCGTTATTCCACTGATAAAACTGAAGTTCACACATGACATATTCGAAAAAAATAAATATTTTGTCGGTCAATGAATGACATTAGATGAAGAACTCAAAACTTCTCATCAACAGAAAAAAAAATTCAAGCGGATTGAGTAGATGGTGTGGACATTTGGAGTATTTTGATGTTTGATTTGAAGTTCAAACTGCCCCAATCATATGTGAATGAACATTATTCAGAAACACTCCAAATCGTTTTCCTCAGAGGTTAGCAGAGACCTGCATTCTGAAAGATTTCGCAATGAACTCCAAATAAAATGAACTGCATGCACTTTTCAAATAAGTTAATTAATCAAAGAATCGGAGAATCAGTGAAGATTCTCTCACACTGAGACATTGGAGTATACTGAAAATCAACTCTTGATATTAATAATTGACCGAGATATAAATTTTATAACATATATACACACATACATTCAAACTTATTATTTCTGAACTTTCAAAAATTCATATCTTTCGAAATTATGATGATTAAGAAACCAAATTTACACTAAAATTACTGGGAAAATACAAGCTACATGATACGCTAAGAAAATTTGACAAAAGATGATATTTATAATAATTTGTTATAAACAATTAATATGAAAAACCATTAGAGAATTATCAAAACCTATAGAATACAAAGATAATCACATCAGGAAGATATAGCCTCCAGAATTGGAAATGAAAAAACCAATAACAACAAAGTTATTCAATATTCAAATTTATTCACATATATATAGATATACTAAACACCTGGCAAAATTCAAAAATCAATAACTTTTAGGATAATCAATATTGAGGAACGAATTTCATTTGTAAAATCATTAAATAATTCAAACTAACAGTTCATGAAAGAAAATCGAAGAAAAACCAAAATTTATGTCAAACAATTTTCGAGCTTCAATTAACAATTGAATAACAACAAAAGTTATTAACTTAGGAAGATGGAACCAAGTTTGAAAAATACATAAAAATAGTCTCTTCCAGACGCGATTGAGTTCAGATTGTTAAAGCAATTATTTCATAAGTTATTAACAATTAGAAATCCCCAGGTCATTCAACTTTAAATAAAAATAACTCCGAAACTGTAAAGGATAGAGGAACGAATCCGACGCTAAAAATCATTAAATTTGACGGCCTTTCAAATGCATCATAGAACGATCCCCGATATTGTGAATTAACAAAGTTATAAACAATCAAATGTTTATAAAAAAATGATAAAAAAACTTTTGATACTAAAATGTGTTCACTTAGCCGAAAACGAGCTCAAATGCAGAAAATCGTTAATTTATCCCACTTCTAAGTGGTTTTGACAAAATTTATTTATAAGGTACACATCAGGATGCAAAAAAGAAGCCATTTCCGATGAGTGAAAAATCAACTTGAAAAATGTTGACAATCATTTAAAACAATATATTAATATGTCAAAAATAAGGTTATCTATATAAGAAAACAACAATATTGTATTTTTAATGTAATAATCTTTATTATAAAACTACTATATCATAAGATACATATATAAGCCTCAGCGCATGGACAAACTACAGCACAAGGGTAGAGAAAGGCGCTCCCAACCAGCTCAGTCACCACCAGCCACCTAGTTGCGCAAGAAACTCACAGCGCATCCCCACTTATTGTACTCCCACCCTACCGGCTCAAGCCGCCGAATTGTCCATGTACCTAGATGCGCGAGGCTCAGTCAGTCAGTTCATCGCTCCTCTCCAATTGGTAAAGACCTCCTCCTCCGGACGCGGTCGCGGTAACTCACTCACTTGGGACTTCGAATAATTTTACTCAGTTTGAACTTAGAATATTTTCAGTGAATCGACACTTAGAAAATTTTTACTCGATCGGGACTTAGGATATTTTTGCTCATCCGAACTTAGAATCTTTTTCAACCATTGGAACTTAGAATGATTTTACTGAATTGCCGCTTAGAATTGTTTTTGTGATTAAAGTTTTATTCCGAATAATTTTTAATTAATTTTGATTCTAATTATCAAGTGAAATATTTTCTTTAAACCGAATTAAACCGAACGAAATCATTTTGCCTCTTTATTCTGAGATCTGACGAAGCCTCGCGGTGATAGTTTTGAATCAATTATTTGAATAAATTTAAATTCATTCAACCGAAAGCGAGTTTAATTAAATTAAACAACTATTTTTTCCTTTTCAGAGCCTTAAATTTTAACCTGGTCAACACCGCAGACATCGGTGCGGTTGACTAATCTATCCTCATTCAACATATTCTATCCTCATATTATAACCTGGTCAACACCGCAGATATCGGTGCGGCTGACTATTCTATCCCCATTTAACCCAAGTTACCAACATATTACCAGGTCAACACCGCAGATATCGGTGCGGCTGACTACTCTATATCCCCATTTATTACCTGATCAACAGGTATCCTGGTATTACCTGATCGCAGATATCGGTGCGGTTGATCACTCTATCCTTTTAATCTAAATAGAAAAATACATAAAACTCGTTTTCTACCCTTAAGATAAAATCAAATCGTCCATATGCACATCCATTCGTCAGGATCTCATAATAGAGTCGAGGGCAGAATTTTAAATTGAATAGTGATAATTTTGTGAATTCATATTCTTGATTTATAGTGGAAGTGACATCGAGGCAACTGAATATAGTGACATTAAAATAACAAAGAAAAGTCTGATTAATCGAAGAAACATTAAAGAACAAACATCGTGCAGTGACTATACTACCTAAAGATGGCGAGAGGAAGACCAACGTGCTCTGGACACTGATAACACGGTGAGTAACGAAATTTCCTGACTCTCTAGCCCCGGAAGTCGATTGATATTCCAAAAAGTAGAGAAACTTCAACGTAAATGGGAATTAATCGGGAGTGAATTATATTTTGGGGATTTTCTCGGAATAAATCATCTCGAGTCAATTCTTATACGTAACACATTCAGATTCCGAGATATTTTCAAGATCGATTTATCGAGTTTGTAGATAAATTGAGTGCTATTTATCATCAATTTCCTTTGAATGTCCCGGAATATAAGCAAGACAGGGTATTTGTGCACTGATCCTGGGACGATTAGCAAGAAGTTTCACTTCTGCCGCGCGCGAATTTCACGCACCCTCATTTTATTCATTTTCGCGAGATCATAAAGACGAAAAAGAAGAAAACGGAAAGTAAATGAAATATACGAAGAGGAAATTAGAGCTTAGCCGCATACAGTTTACTGAATGAAAAAAGTGAAAATAAAATATTTGAATATTGTGAGGCTTTTTTTTCCTTTCATTATTCTTTTAATTTTCCCTGATGGATCGAAATTCTAGTTCAAGGCTTTAGTACGATGATTTTTTTTTTTTTTAAAAGCTTTGTTTATTTTTTTCCTAATTTTCAATATATCGAAAATTGATGATCGATTTCTCAACAGTGAGCCGTACTATACAAAGATACAATTGATACATTTTACATAAAAAAGAGAGATCTTACATACGCAGATGATAAAGTAATTAATTGATGAATTAATAAATCAATGAATAAATGAATTAGTTAATGAATCAATAAATGAATAATTGAATATATGAATTCGTTTTCGGAAAAGCAGGACTTCATGAATTTCGAAAGCGTAGGATCACAAAATCCATCAATACTTTATATAGGAGTAGTAAGCAGACATTCCTCCGAGACAGCGTGTACGCTCTCCACTCCCTCACTGGTGCCAGTGCACACGTGCACGCTGGACCCAAATGTCTGGGTCCAGATAAGGATCTCGGGGAAAGGGGGAGGGGAGAAAATTTTTCTAGTGCTCCCGCAGGTGGACTTTTCCTGTCGGTTGGCGTATTTCGCCAGGTATCCCAGCGGGGATGCTGAATCCGAAACTGATGCTGGGCGTAGAAAAAAAAATTATTTTCACGACTGAAAGTCGTAAATTTTCAAATTCCTTTTAGGGAAACGGCGGTGGGTTTTTCTAAACCCTAGAAAAAAAATGGATGATTTATTGTTACAGGAATTTTAGGGAAAGTGAAATGAAAATTTCAAATGCTTTTTTTTTCAGGAAATAGTATATTACATGCTTAGGGCAGGAATGTAAGAAATATTTCAGAGCCCATGTAATTGGCCGAGGCGAAGCCGAGGTCAACAAACATGTGCTCTGAGGCTTTCTTACTTACTGCCCAAGGTGTGTATACGATTTTTCTGCACACTGGGACAGAAGTGAGCTTACGCCCGAGCGCAGCAAGTGCCGAAAGTCTCACTTTCGTCCCAGTGTACAGAAAAATGATTTTTCATTTTGGGTTAAATTTACAACACAGTTTCGTAGATATTCTGTAGAGAATTCACAGACTTTGTTGCAGATTCTTCAAAAGATGGTAAAAGCCATTTTTTAATTTGTCGTGCTGTGTTACGAGCACAAACGCGATAAAAATGCTCCTTATGCCCTTTCAGTCCATGGACCATGCAAGTAGTTCTGGTGGGAAATGCTTTCTGAAATAATGCCCAATTTTTATGATGCTCCAGATTTTTTATTTCCCTGCACAGGATTTTTCTTCAGGAACAGTTTAGGCTCTTCTCCAAAGGTGTAGACGGCAGAGGCGTTTTTTACAACATTAAATAATGTATTGTAAACTGTCTCTGCTCGCGAATCTCCTTCAAACCACTTGATTTGATAATGCTCTCGAGTGCGGCGATTATTGTCATACTGCACAGCATCTGGCAAATCAGTAAATGAATATGGAGGTATGATTATCCAGTTTCCTATTATATTTCCAGTGACACTGATAACCGCGATTTCTTTTGGTAAAGACCTCCAATCTTTCCTGTCTGAATCCCACGACAGACACAGCAAACTCTATGGTTGTTTGTGATCGACTGAAGGGACTCACAGTGTTTTATTTCCAGCGTGTGTAGAAATGGTTGGGAGAAAGACATCCAGGGAACGTTTGAAAATAAGTAAAAAATCTATTTATTATTGAAAGGGTCTACAATGGCCTCATAAATGAAGGGATAAATATTATTCAAATTAAAATGAACAATATTTGAATAAAATAAAAATAAATAAGGGTGATTTTCCATGTGGGGATAAACTTGACTTGTATAATCGTCAAGTTTTTTGAATATATTATTGAAATTATCAATCACAAAGTTGTGGATTGAATTAATATCTTCTACTGCTCCTTTTACTCCATTTCTGTTGATGAAGAGGCTGATGACATCAATGATGAAGCTGTTGTAACTCTGCGATGGTATTTTGTAGAGTTCGCTGAACCATGTGTTAATCCAGCGTTTTTTTTTAACCCACGTATAGATTGTTCTCCAAGGACCATTCTTTTATCATTGTAGTCTAAAGGAACCGCCCGATAGCTCCAATTTTTAATGAAGCTGATTTTTAAGTCATCACAGGAGATGACGTTAAATCGGTGATGAAAATCTGGGTCTTGTCCATCGCTCTCATAATATTCAAGAATATTATCGAGTTCATTCGCCAGTTTCTCCCACGTTCTTCTTTTGATTGGAATGGTTCCATTTTCATCGAACCCTTTAATTTCCACCACAGGAATCCCGCAGTGATTCGAACCAAGATCCAGTCTGACACTCACATGCTTCGTTAATGACTGATTTATTGGAAAATCAGTTGGAAGAATGAGATGTTTTTCGGGTTTTTTTTCAGAGGCCATTCTTTAGGATGCTGGCTGTTAATCCCACTGAAACTGATGCTTCCCATTTCGCTTCAGCCTTTTTTATACACGTGTGGGAAGAGAAGGGGAATTTTTGGAGTAGAGAGGGGAGAATTTCCTAAAAAAACTACTCCAGATAATGTGCTGTTGATCTGATTGGGATTGTCTACGCTATTCCTCGAATAACTGGATGTTTCTTCATCTTTTTCAACAGTTTCCGAATGCACGCAGCCTCCCAAAGACTTCCAAAAGATCCAGATTATCTGAGAACGAAAATAAAAAGAAATTGTTGCAATAGCAAGTAAAATTTCCCCCACAATTGTCCGAAATAATATTTTTTCGTGCTTTGCTTTCTCTCTTTTATGTTCTCCAATCTCTTTCATCTCTTTTTGAATTTCATCAAGAGTTATATCATAAGATAAAACTCCTGGAACATCGGCTGCTGAATTCACCCTCGAAATATTAGTTGTTTCATAGGGTTGAATCAAAGGCTGATAATTTTTTATTTGTGGAAATATTTCTGTAACATTTGAATGTTTCACAGGAGAATATTCATATTTTGTCGATTCATTTATCACTTTATAACCCATAAATGAAGCATAAACCGTGTGAGCATGACAACCAGGCTTCGTATATAGAATTCCTGCTCCCTGGATGCTCACAGTCTCTTTTGAACCTGCGCCACATACGATATGAATATCTTCATTCACTGGAACAGAGTACAACCACCCTTTTTTATTTTGTAATTGTTTCCAGTAAGGATTAAAAGTTTTACTGATTCTGATAGCACAATCTTGAAGAGGCTGGTTCTTTCTTTTTGTTATTAGAGCCATTCCCCAGATTGGTTGCATTGAAGCCCCATAAAAAGGGTAATTTGGTGTACAAATGTGATAAGTTCTTGCTGATTGACAATGAGGAATTTCAGCCTCATGAATCAGAGTATATCTATCTTGGTTTTGAGATATCACGAGATAATCTGTTCGTGGTTGAATATAGGCTGAGCCCTGCTTATTTTCTCCAAAAGCTCGCACAGTGGGATGAGGGTGCATTTCATATATATGATAAACTTTTGGGTCCAGAAGAGGAACATGCATGACAAGGAATGATCGTCCTTTGTTGTAGCCAATTGCTGTTTGTGCTATTTTCCCCAGATCACCCCCACGAACTTCTTCAATTGAAATTGGAAAAAAACGTTCTCTGTTGTCATTATTTTGTATGAAATGATTCACAGTATCTTCTAGCGCTTGGGGTGTGCTTCGACCTGGATGAATAAATCCAATTTTAGCAAAATAAATCGCATCAATTCAAATCTCTACATTATTCACGTAATTATCAATTTCTATTTGTTTTTGTCGTCTCCACTCGCCCATATGATTTATCAATTCAGAATGTTTTTGTCCATCAAGTGCATGCTTCAATTCATTAATTGTATTAGAGAAAACCTGAAGAGCTCTAGCGGTTGAGTTTTTACCGGCATCAATTTCATCATGAAAGCGATGAAATTTGGATTTAACTAAATGAGCCTCTTTCTCGACTGAGTGGGTGAGCTTTTTTTGATCCGCGTATAATTTATCTACTTCTCCACTGAAATATTCGGCATCTCCAGGATCCAAAGTACCAAAAAGAGATTTACTGATTGAACCAATAAATCCAAAAGGTGCGCTTCTTTTAAATGTCGTAAAATCTCCCTCAATTGGTTCCTTCTCCACTGACATAAATGCATGTATTTGCTGGAGATATTTATCTGCGATGACATATTTTGATTCTATATACTCTGCATCTAATATATTTGAGCAGATGGAAAAGCCGAGATTCTCGCCACATATGACTCCTACACTTTTCATCATATTTTCCAAAAAAACTGGTCTTTGCTCCTCAAATTTTTCCATATCAATAAAAGTAATTAATCGCCATTCGGCTTTGGAAAATCTTATTTGATGCATGGGTTCATAATACAATCCTACATTTTTATCTATTGTATTCAAAGTAAAATTTACAGCCTGAAAGCTATTCCCAATAGTTGAAAAAGCCAACAGTGCAGTAAAAAAAATGAAAAGTGACTGCATGGTGGTCTTGGAGATTAAGAAGACCTTTTTTCTTTGCAGTTTCTAGATGACCTTTTTTTTCTTACAGGTTTCAAGATGAACTTTTTTTCTTACAGATTTAAACTGAATTTCTCTCCTCACAGTTTCTGAAAGACCCTTTTTTTCTTATAGGTTCCAAGGTGACATTTTTTTTCTTATAGTTTTTATAAAAAATTATTCTTTTCTCAGTTTCCGAAAGACCCTTTTTTTTCTACAACTCCAAGATGACCTTTCCAAATGAAATTTTCTTGTCGCAGTTTTATGACTTGGACCTTTTCTTTCTTATAGTTTTGGGGTGCTCTTTTCTTCTCTCGAGTTTATGGCTTTTCGGACAACTGTTCTCTCTGAAATCAGCGTAACGAATGGAGAAAAAATCAAGATACGTGTAATTTATATGAAAAATCTCATGTGATCTTTTGCATTTTTTCTCTGAAAGCCAAAAACTGTTCAAAGAGATTTATCTTTTGAAAAATGAGATGCGCGCGCATCATCCTACAGAAAAATCTGTAGAAAACCCGGTTTCTTCGAATGGTGGGAGAAAATTTAGACTTTAAATATCAAGAAATTTTTTTTTCTCGCCAGAACGTTTGAAAAATCATGGATTTTGAAACGTTTGTCCGGAAATTTGAAGTAGATGATCCAGAGGATGAACTTTTCCATCCAGACGCTGGATGATTATATAAAAAACGTTGAAGAAGAATTAGAAGCAGCAAACAACGAAAGAGAATGGGAGAATGATGATTTGTGGGATGATAATGCTGTGGATTTCACAGAAGAATTCATCAACCACGTTGATAAAGAAGTGGAGCAGCTGGAGAGTCTCCATGCTCGTTGTCAGTATCTTTCTTTTAAAATTTAATCCCTGAAAAACATAAAAAACCTATAAAAAAGCATTGAAAAATCAGAAAAATCTGGAAATAATAATCCATTCATTTATTTCAGCTCTTGCCCGCAGAAAATTCCCGGAGATTCAGCTGAGCCAAATCTCCAATGTAGACCAATACATAAAGGATATTGAAGAGAACATTGCTGAGGACCAGGAGAATGACTTAGAGCAGGGGGAAGACATCAGTATTGAAGGCGAAATCATGGAGAAAGTCAGCAGTGGTGAAGAAAACTATCTCGAAGATGCCTGGATATGCGCATGTGGTCGCAGAATCCCCTTCTATCGCCAAGAGTGTCCCGATTGCGGTACCTCCTTTAATTGGAATTTTAAAAAATAAACTCCCGTAAAGAGAAAATAAAAATGGCCTTAAGAGAGTTCGCTGTACCTTTTTTTTTATGCACGGTTTTCCTTTAGCCACCCCTTCCTCAGATCCCAGTCCCTACGCCTTGACCATTTTATCTCCTGCATAAATACCCTTGCCTGGGCCATTTTTACTCACTTCGAAATTTGCCCAGATTTTGGCGGTTCTCGTGCTTTGGACTTGTCCAGTTTCCCGTGTTTCAATTCTCCAGTTTTTATTCGTTAATCGTCGATATTTTCCATTAATCTTTGTATTTAATTGACCAAGTCCTCGTAATTTAAATTGTTCAGTGTTGTCATTTGTTTGTCAAAACTTTGTTTTCAAATTTTTTTGTCCCGTGTTTTTACATTAACAACGTTTGTCGTCAACATGGAGCAAATGACATACAGAGCACGTCGGGCATATTATGCCACGTTCGCTGTGAGTATTTTGAATTATTTATCTGTACCCACTAATTTTACTATATTTCTTTTATTTTCCCGATTCTTTTCCGTTTCTCTGATTTTTATTCTCTTTCTACTCTTTTTCCTACTTAATTTTCTCTCAGATTCATCTTCTCTTTTTTCTTTGTTCTTCCCCTTTCATTTTGACGATCAACTCATTTTCTGCTTTTTCTTTTTTCCATTCTCTTACTCCCAATTTTTAATGATTATTCAATTCATTTTCCTATTTTGTAGGAGCAGGAGCACCGAAGATGGAGAGTGGGGAAATGGATGGCTTTCGACGAGCTGTGGGGAGATCTGCCCCTCTAGGATGATGAGGTGACAGAGAACCGACTGGGTCTTGCAGATCTCTTTTCCGACACAGAAGTGGTAAATGCGATCTCCATTATAATTTCAATTTTCATTCATTTTTATTCTTTTCAATCATTTCATTTTTATTTATTCAGTTGAAATTTTTTATTCTTTAATTTCCTTTTACAGTTCAATTCAGTTCAATTCCAAGAGATGTTTTTGTTCATGTGATCCCATTGATTTCTCAACTTTTTAATCCCCAATTTTTCATTATTCGAAATTTTTTTTTTTCATTTCTAATTACTTTTTTCCAACTCGATTGTAATTGATTTATTTATCACAGATCAACCTTACTGGAGAGGAAAACGAGGTGATCGACGTCGAGAACAGTGACGCTGAGGTGGAGGACGTCATTGATCTTCATGGTCTCCCCTACATCATCGACCTTATTGGCGACTCCATGGAGGTGGAGAAGGCTAACTGGGACAGCCCTATATCTCCACCCCTGGAGGACCAGCAGGGGGAAGGGGACCTAGAGGAGAGGGGCTGGGACAACCCAGCCTCCCCACCGCCAGAGGAGAGGGGCTGGGACAGCCCAGCTTCACCAACGCCAGAGGAGAGGGGCTGGGTCAGCCCAGCTTCACCACCGCCAGAGGAACAGCAGGGGGAGGACCTGCCTTTTGAGATGTGGCTGGACCAACATCTTCCTCCCCCAAAACGTCGATACCTGGAGTGAGGCCCTCCCTAGTGTTGAAGTGTTTAGTTTTAAGTTCAAATTTGGAAAATTTAGTATGTGAAAATAGTTTTGAATGATGAAAATTGTTTATTAGTTTTTAGATTTTGAAAAATTTAGTGTTAAGATTAAAAAATTTTGGAAATAGTTTTTAAGTATAAAATGTATTCTAGTTTTAAGTTTTAAAAAATAAATTGACTTAAATTTTCAACGATTTTTATTTTATTTTACCTTTTTTTAAATTTCAACTTCTAAACTTTCATTTTCAAAATTAAAATTTTCAACTTTTTTATTTTTTCTTTCCAACTTTTAAACTGCGACGGAATCCAACAATTCCGTCGGGTGAGAACCCAATTTTATTTGAAGGGGGAAAGAATTCAATTCTTTCTCCCATTCAAATACTCGCGGGCAACGTCCGTAACACTTCGTGGCCACCCGAAAGCCACGAAGTACGTGCGCAGAATCGGAGTGCGCGCGCAACCAAGAGAAGCGCACGCATCTCCGGACACGCCGCCATGTTCTCACACATGGCGACGTGAAACCAGTTGCGTCCCACGCGTTAGCCCGAGCACAACGAGTGCAAAGTGTCGAGGAAAACACGTGCCGCGAGTGAAAGGGAGAAATAAGAAAAACATTTGTGAAGTGCTGGAGTTACCCCGGAGTTCTCTCACAACCCCAGGACAACCCCAACAGCATCAGAGGGCAGTACGCGAGGAAGAGGGCGAGAAAAGGAGGCGACAGAGGGTGCTTAACCCCCAAACCCAGCAGTCGGAGGGAAAGCCCCAAAAAGTGAGTCGTTTTTCTTACCACGCGGTCGAGTCAATTCAGTCTTTTGTCGCCTTTTTCTTTATTAATTTTCTCGCGGATGATTAGGGGATAAATCGAAATAATTCATTAATGACGTAATTAATTCCCGCGTCTCGAAAGCAACCCTCCTGAAAGGGTTGTGCTGTGCTCGCGTATTTTCCCGGCATTTTCTCGTTTCCGCGGCTTTTTAGGTAGCGTCGAGAATGGACGAGTCCATTAACGTGTAGGGGTGTTGGGTAGTTGGCGTCAGTCCAACTTTACACCCCTAACGCCTATGACTCCGTGCAACTCACCCCTGAGCCTCACTCAGGGGTTAATATTTCTTGTCATGTGGGACTCGGATATCTATTGTCCGAGAACCACCCCCAGATCCAATAGGGCTCCATCCCTTGGATTTTTACCAGGATTTGTGGCAATAGGACTTGTCGCGTGGGGCTCGGATATCTATTGTCCGAAAACCACCCCCAAATCAAATGTGGTCAAATTCCTCGGGCTTTCCCAGTATTTGGGGAACGGGAATGATAATAGGGGACGCTCGGATATCTCTTGTCCAAAAACCACCCCTAAATCACAATCGGGAAATCTTGTTGGTTTCTCGTGTGATTTGGGGAAGGAAGGCGGTGATTGGGCGTCTTTGGATATCTTTTGTCCAAAAACCACCCCTAAATCACAATCGGGAAATCTTGTTGGTTTCTCGTGCGATTTGGGGAAGAAAGGCGGTGATTGGGCGTCTTTGGATATCTTTTGTCCAAAACCCACCCCTAAATCACAATCGGGAAATCTGGTTGGTTTCTCGTGTGATTTGGGGAAGAGAGGTGGGGCTTGGGTGTCTTTGGATATTTCTTGTCCAAAACCACCCCCAAAACCCCCTTAGGAGAGTCCTGAGGATTTTCCGGGGAAACTTGGGGGAACAAGCTGACCATCGAGGGGCACTTGAGTATCTTTTGCTCGAGACCACCCCTAAATCACCTTCGGGGAATCCTATTGATCCCTCGGGTGATTTGGGGCAGGAAGGCCCTTAGCACACGTCCCATGGGTATCTCTTGCCCAAAACCACCCCTAAGTCACAATCGGGAAATCCTATTGATTTCTCGTGGGACTTAGGGTGAAATCACGTGGGTTGAAAGATCCATGGGTATCTCTTGCCCAAAACCACCCCCTAAGTCACAATCGGGAAATCCTATTGATTTCTCGTGGGGCTTAGGGTGGAATCATGCGGGTTGAAAGACTCGTGGGTATCTTTTGCCCAAACTACCCCCGAACCTTCTTCGAGCCAATCCTCGGGTTGTTTGCTCGATTCGGGAGGACCATCAGGTCGGGACGAATCCCCCAGGTGCGTTCACCACAACCCACCCCCCAACTCGAATCCGGGACTCCTCCGGGATCACGTAAGAGTTGGGGTTGTTCAAGATGAGACACGGACTCTAGTGGAGAGTCAGATGAGGGAACCACCCCTACGCTGTGGTCAGGAGACCACCCCTCAGCGCCCGGATCACGGATGACCCGGACCAATGGACTTGCGCCCTCCCTCTCGATTATTACCATAATTATTATTAATACCCTGATTATTTTGTAATTTTGTATTATGGAATTTCAATAGTGGAACATGTAAGGACAATATTTGAGTTTATTTTTGGGTTTACCTCTGTTGTCCCATCTCCACATCCGAATCCACCCCTCTCTCCACAACCAAGTACTGAGCTGCCGAAAGGCGGATCCGTACCCTTCCACCCTCTTTAGTTTAGGTTAAGTTATCGTTACGTTTTAGGTTTCCGTCACGTTTAGGGGGATAATTAGGTTTAGGGATTTTAACTTGTTGGCTGGCGTATTTGCGGTGTTGGTCCCGCCGTATTAGACCAACTGGCGCCCATTTTTAGCCCCTGCGGGGGATGTTTAGGTTAGGTTCATAAGGGGGGTGGGAAGGGACGAAGGTGTCGGCAGTTTTCTGCGTGGGCAGAAAATGTCACGTCACAAAACTTTAATTTTTCTTTTTTTAATTTTAAATTTTTATTTCCATTTTTTGAATTTAAATTTTTTTCAATTTAACTTTAATATTATTTTCTTTTCAAATTTTGAGATTTTAACGTTCATTTCTTCCATTCAAATGTCAAATTCTTAACTCTTATTTTCTTTTGATTTCTTATTTTACATTTTGATTTTCTTTCTCTAATTTTTAACTTTTATTTTCTTTTTTTAATTTTGAATTTCTTTGCTTTGTCAACTTTCAAAATATTTGTATTTTATTTCATTTCATTTAATGATTTAACGTTAATCTTAAATTTTAAACTTTTATGATATATTTAAACTTTCATTTTCTTTTTCAATTTTGAGCTTTTTTCTTTTTTACTTTCACTTGTAACGTTGATTTTCCTTTTTGATTTTATATTCGATTTTAAATTTTCATTTTTATTCTATTTAAAATTTTTCTTTTTCATTTTATTTTCTTTTTAAATTTCGAACTTTTCAATTTTATTGTTTTCCTTTTAATTTTTACTTTGATTTCCTTACTTCATTTTAATATTTTGTTTTTTATTTTAATATTTTATTTTATAATTTATTTTAAAGCGTCCTAAAATTTAATTTTCAGTTCATTTTAAATTGTTTTTTAGTTTTAAGTTGAGTTTAGAAAATATTAGTTCAAGTTGAAATGTATTTTGTGTTTCTTAAAAATAAAAATATTTTATATTTGAAATATTATTTTTTTTATTTTCGAAATTTATTTTTAAATTCCTAGAAAATTCCTCACTGCCCTTTTCTAGTAAATTCTTGACCGAGAGAGAATCCCGCCACAAGGAAAGCCGGTTTTGGGGGAGGGTTCTATTGGCTGAAAATCTATTTTCCAGCATCCCGCCCCCAAAAAAACTGAATGAAAAACCTTCAGGTTTTTCTAAGAAGGCTCAGTTGGTCCAGAGACACCATGGAGGGTGAAGAGGACAATTTTAACATTGACGATTTTGTCAATGGAACATACGCGCGTTTTTTGGAAAACGATCCCGAGGAAATGCCAAATTCAGAAGAATTTGTATTACCGATCGAAGTGAACTCTCGATTATACCTGGGGATGTTCTCGAAAATGTCTTGGGGTTACCTGAAATTCCCCAGGACATTTTGGAGAGGGAATTACGCCCTTCCACTTCAGGAAATGTGCCTGATGGTGAGTAGGAAATTCTTCAAATTTTCATTCAATAATTATTTTCTATTTTTTTCATTTAGTACAATTTATAATAATAATAATATGAATGTATAGATATTTATAATTGAGATGATTTTATAGGTAAAAAACAGAATAATTTAAATAACAAACAGCTGAAGATCCATTCAGAAACATTTCAAAAACGAGAGATAAACGCCGTCCCCCGGCATTTTCCTCAATTTCGGAATTGGAAAACTGCATTTTCTAATTACCATAGAATGTTTTGTATAGCAAAGAATTATTTATTAAAAACCTTTAGAATTATTAGGGAATTGCTTGGGGATATTTGAGAACACACTTTTATAATTCGAGAAATGATATTTAATTTTAAAATGAATAAAATATTTCATCTAGTTACTTTCATAATCACATAGAAAAAATTTAAAAACCTGTAGAAACATTAGGGAATTGTTTGGGGATATTTAGGAACATTAGGGAATTGTTTGGGGGTATTCAGGAACACATTTTTATCATTTGGGGAATAATATTTGATTTTAAAATGAATAAAATATTTTATCTAGTTACTTTAATAATCACAAAGAAAAAATTTAAAACCTGTGGAAACATTAGGGAATTGTTTGGGGATATTTAGGAACACATTTTTATCATTTGGGAAATAATATTTGATTTTAAAATGAATAAAATATTTTATCTAGTTACTTTAATAATCACATAAAAAAAATTTGAAAACCTGTGGAAACATTACGGAATTGTTTGGAGATATTTAGGAACACATTTTTATCATTTCGGAAATAATATTTGATTTTAAAATGAATAAAATATTTTATCTAGTTACTTTAATAATCACTGTTACGTATAAGAATTGACTCGAGATGATTTATTCCGAGAAAATCCCCAAAATATAATTCACTCCCGATTAATTCCCATTTACGTTAAAGTTTCTCTACTTTTTGGAATATCAATCGACTTCCGGGGCTAGAGAGTCAGAAAATTTCGTTACTCACCGTGTTATCAGTGTCCAGAGCACGTTGGTCTTCCTCTCGCAATCCTTAGGTAGTATAGTCACTGCACGATGTTTTTTTCTTTTTGATTAATCAGACTTTTCTTTGTTATTTTAATGTCACTATATTCAGTTGCCTTGATGTCACTTTCACTATAAATCAAGAATATGAATTCACAATATTATCACTATTCAATTTAGAATTCTGCCTTCGACTCTATCATGAGATCCTGACGGATGGATGTGCATATGGACGATTTGAGTTTATCTTAATGATAGAAAACGAGTTTTATGTATTTTCCTATTTAGATTAAAAATATAGAGTGATCAACCGCACCGATATCTGCGGTGTTGACCAGGTTATAATATGAGGATAGAATATGTTGAATGAGGATAGAGTAGTCAACCGCACCGATATCTGCGGTGTTGACCAGGTTAAAATTTAAGGCTCTGAAAAGGAGAAAATAATTGTTTAATTTAATTAAACTCGCTTTCGGTTGAATAAATTTGAATTTATTCAAATAATTGATTCGAAACTATCAACGCGAGGCTTTGTCAGATCTCAGAATAAAGAGGCAAAATGATTTCGGTCGGTTTTATTCGGTTTAAAGGAAATCTTTCACTTGATAATTAAAATCAAAATTAATTAAAAATTATTCGGAATAAAACTTTAATCACAAAAACAATTCTTAGTTGCAATTCAATAAAAATATTCTAAGTTCCAATTGGGCAAAAATAATCTGAGTCCCAATGGTTGAAAAAAGATTCTAAGTTCGAATGAGCAAAAATATTCTAAGTCCCGATCGAGTAAAAATTTTCTAAGTGTCGATTCACTGAAAATATTCTAAGTTCAAACTGAGTAAAATTATTCTAAGTCCCGATCGAGTAAACATTTTCTAAGTCCCAAGTGAATGAGTTAACGCAACCGCGTCCGGAGGAGGAGGTCTTTACCAATTGAAGAGGAGCGATGAACTGACTGACTGAGCCTCGCGCATCTAGGTACATGGACAATTCGGCGGCTGGAGCCGGTAGGGTGGGAGTACAATAAGTGGGGATGCGCTGTGAGTTTCTTGCGCAACTAGGTGGCTGGTGGTGACTGAGCTGGTGGGGAGCGCCTTTCTCTACCCTTGTGCTGTAGCTTGTCCATGCGCTGAGGCTTATATATGTATCTTATGATATAGTAGTTTTACAATAAAGATTATTACATTAAATATACAATATTGTTGTTTTCTTATATATAAGCTTATTTTTGACATATCAATATATTGTTTTAAATGATTTTCAACATTTTTCAAGTTGATTTTTCGCTCATCGGAAATGGCTTCCTTTTTGCATTCTGATGTGTACCTTATAAACAAATTCTGTCAAATCCACTTAGAAGGGGGATAAATCAACGATTTTCTATATTTGAGCTCATTTTCGGCTAAATGAACAAATTTTAGTATCAAAAGTTTTTTTATCATTTTTTTATAAGCATTTGATTGTTAATTACTTTGTTAATTAACAATATCGGGAATCGTTCTATAATGCATTTGGAAGGCCTTCAAATTTAATGATTTTTGGCGTCGGATTCGTTCCTCTATCTTTTACAGTTTCATAGTTATTTTTATTTAAAGTTGAAAGACCTTGAGATTTCTAATTGTTAATAACTAATGAAATAATTGCTTTAAAAATCTGAACTCAATTGCGTCTGGAAGAGACTATTTTTTTGTATTTTTCAAACTTGGTTTCATCTTTCTAAGTTAATAACTTTTGTTGTTATTCAATAGTTAATTAAAGCTTGAAAATTGTTTTACATAAATTCTGGTTTTCCTTTGATTTTCTTCCATGAACTTCTAGTTTGAATTATTCAATGATTTTACAAATGAAATTCGTTCCTTAATATTGATTATCCTAAAAGTTATTGATTTTTTTGAATTTTGCCATGTGTTTAGTATATCTATATATATGTGAATAAATTTGAATATTGAATAACTTAGCTCCGTAAAGTTGACCGCCCATGTATGGATATTTACAATTTTTTTAATTGCAATCGTTTGACGGACGATTGACGGTGATTGACAGATAATTATTAACGTTTGACGGATAATGGTTTTCTTAAAATAAATTTTTCAAAATTGACCAAAAAACCAATTTTAATTGGCCCCCCCATTTTGGAATTTTTCATTTTTAGAAATAGCTATGGAAAGAAAATCGTTTGACGGTTTTTGACAGACCATCAATTAATATGAAATATTAATATTTTTCCTTTGATTCCATAACTCCCTATTCCGGTTTTGAAAATGAATAGAGTTTCGATTCACAAGTTCCACACCAGAGTCTAACCCAATCCGAGAGCCCGGGAACTGGTGACGATTTTAAAATTGTACGGTTCGAGTGAAGCAGACAACATTTTAGGGAAAAGTGAAAATAAATTTAGATAAATTGATTGATAATTTTTTATTTTCAAAATGCCTTGGTCTCAAGCTATTAAATTATTTTCCATTAACACTGCCATTCTCCGTTCTTCATTATGGCTCGATGATGAAGAATCCTGTAATTCATCAATAATTCGATTAATCTGAGCTCATTTACAATTTTTCCTAAACTGTTGATTGCTCCACTCGAACTGTACAATTTTCAAATCGTGGCTAATCGTGCCTCCTTAGCTAGTTTGACATTATCACTAAAATATCACGAAAGCTAGTTGGTGACATCTCTCCGTCGCGGTGCTAAAGGGGGAAGGGGGCTGCCCCACCACTATTATTTGCACCAAGTATCACCCCCTTGATCATCTGCCATCGAACTCGAGACGACGTCAGATTGTGAAAGTATGTTCCAAATCTCAACAGTTTTTTTATCATTTTCGAAAATCATCGTCACCTTGAAATATCTCAGATTTAAAGAATGCCGCGTGATCGGAAAGCAAGCATGAGTATCAAATCCTCAGAATATCTCGGAAACGAATGGAAGTACGCCTTTTTTGTCCCAACCCTTTTATGTAGAAAACTTCAAAAACTACAAAAGAAGGTTCAGAGCAAAATTGCTTTATTCCACTCGCTTTCCGAGATATTTTAGAACAATATGAAAAAAATTGGCTCAAATGTATCGATAATCAATGGCCGAAATTGTGATTAATGAATATCTCCTTTACGGTATTTATGATGAATGGCTTCATCGATCTACGTCTGACTATGTATAGTCGATTGTTAGTCAATCCATATACCCAGAAGCCTTCAATCGACAACTGATCAAATAATGAAATTTCTGGAGTGCGTGTCGATTGTAGGTGATGAAGCGGCCTATCGACCAGCAGTCGACTATTGGACTGGTTAACAAGTGCCAAAAGGTGACAATTTGTTAGCGTTGACGGGAAATTATGATCGGGGTATCATTCGATTCGGAATGACATATAGAACATTTGTGAATTGTATGAAAACCCGCTCGTAAAAATTCCAGAAGTTATTAACAATTTAAAGAAAGAAAAAATAGGGTTCTCGTTTTTTGCGAATATCTCGGCAAATATTGCAAATATTCGAAATATGAAAAAAGATTCGAAAAGAGCGAAAAATCCCCTATGAAAAAGTTCCGACTCCCGAAACTGTAGGACTGATATTTATAATTTCAATTTAGCAGGGAAAAACCGGCGGAAAACGCGTGATTCGTCACCCGCTCGCACCGGGCGTATCAGAGACATCAACGAAAAGAAATGATTACGTCTTTTGAGTGTGAATATTAAGGAACCAAAAAAATTTGGCACTTTTTGGATACTTCAATGTATATTATTCAGGTCGAACGAAGTTTTTACCCCCATTATTCAATTAACTATCCAATTGTTCATTAAGCGATTTCTTGAGATGGTATGGAAAATACCCGATAATCAGCAAATTAAAAGATTCAAATTTTCTCCAACTCACTGGAACTATTGTTCAACGGTTTCAGAAAGGATTCCAGTTGGAAAAATTACAAAATAAAAATTTTTCACTCAGTTATGAACAATAATATATTATAAATAAAGAGGAACACATGAAAAAAAAATTAGCCAATGATTTCACTGATTTGTTTTTTTATCATGGGAAAATACATAAAAATAATTTTTTCACATTTTTCAATTTATAAACGAAAAATTTATAAACAGATGCATTGTTCATAAGATAATTCAAATTTTTTTTCTCACCACTTTATCTTTATTCATCCCATGATTTTCAACGAAAAAAAAATTCCTTAAGAACATTTATTTATTACTTAAAAATGCCCTCGACCTAGGACAGACTCTCGAAATGGGAGTCTGGCCCTGACGGTTGAGCTATCGATCGGGGCGCGTTCGCCAGTGGTGGATAGGGGAAGTAGCCAACACCAGTAGGAGGGGACAGGATGAAGCTGACTGATAGAACAGTCGGATCCAGCCATAAAATCTCCAGAAATGTTGGTGGAGTGACTGTACAATAAGGGAGACAACGGAGGTATAAGCCCGGGCAAACGAACGAAGGCCGTTACCGCGGACCAGCTCCCCCAAGCCAATGGTGTAAACCCATCGTGCCTACAGCTGTATGACACTGGGGTGACACAGGGTTGATAAAACTCTGAGTCGTTGTATCACTAACGATGTCCTTGGGGTACCAGGTCACCCCTCATTGTATCGTGTCGCAAGACAGGCCTTACCCTCACAAACCGGGCTCCGTGGGGTGTGGACCTTTATTTCCCGGATACTCGTGGGAATCATATGGATAACCAAGAAAATAATCAAAATTTTGACGCCTTGTCCGGGGGCACCACTGGTGACACCCGCAAGGACTTTCAGGGACTCCCCGAAGTCAGGACTGCCGGTGACAGAAAGGACCTCAACCGACATGGGGGACGAGGTGGTGGAGGCCCTGGGCACAGCCTCATTGTCCGCCGAGAGTGGGGTCAGTGGACGGAAAGAGCTCCCTGTGAAACCAGTGAATACTGGGAACACGGGAACCCTCCTGAACACCGCTCAGATAAAAAAGGGATCCAGTGGGGCGCAGAAGAGACGAAGGGCCAGGCAGAGGAAGATAGAAGCTGGACTCCTGCCTGCAACAGGCAACACTGGATCAAAGGACCCGGCTTCAGAAGGAGGAACCAAAGATGGAGGGAAAAGACCGCGTTCGACCGGCCATACACCTCCTTCGGAAGGACCCCAGAAGAAGCCGAGGATCAATGAGGGCAAGATGGCTGCCTTGTTTAGCGTGGCTGCCGCGGGAGGAGGATGGTACGCCATAGTCCCGGAAACCTTCCCGGAGGCGATGCTGAACGAGGAGCAAGGCCAATCCCTAGAGTGTGCACTGATGGAGGCGATATTTGGCCCTGACAGCGCATCCACACCGACCCCGAGATTCGAGGGTGCGCGGCTTGAGGGCGGCATCTTCTGGGTGACGTGCTCTGACGTGGAATCAGTCTCGTGGCTGAACAGAATCGTGCCAAATCTGACGTCTTGGGAGGGAACGGCCCTGGTGGTTAAACACAGGGACGACCTCATCCCGAAGCTCTTTAGGGTAACCGCAACTCTGCTGGGTCCACCGGTGGGGGGGGGGGCGGAGGCTCTGAACAGGCTGGTACGACAGAACCCAGGACACAAAACTGAGAACTGGAAAATTTGGAAGGTCGCGACAGGTAAGGGCTGCACTAACCTAGTGGTGGATGTGGACCAAGCTGCACTCGACGTCCTGAGGGGCTTAACATGACCCCTCACTACGTCCTCGGAAAAGCGAGGTTCTACGCAGGTGTGAAGAAAAACGCACAGACGGGGGGAGGTGACGACCAAAGGGCACCACCCTCAGGAGAAGACGCTCTAAGCACCATGGGTACCGGTCAGACCTCGTTGGGGATGTCTGCAGGGCTATCACCACGGAGCCAGATGGGGAACCGGGTGCTTTTCACTCCAGGAAGACGAGGTTTTGCGTCTCCGAGGACTCCGTGGGGAGCCAGGGGAAAAGGTAGGCCACCAGGGAGTGGGGGGCGGAGACGGGGGGGGGGGGGGCAGGGCAGAGAATACGGGCGGCACTCAGCATACCCTACAGGAGTCTTTCCTGTCCTCCCATCGCTAGCGGACCCATTTGGTGAGACCCAGGAGGATGGACCCGTTCAGGGGCCACACCAGGGGGTAACCAAGCAGGTCGCTCATTGGCAGGATCAAGAGGAGGGGTGGACACTGGTGTCCCTATGGGCACCAGGAACATTCTCTGCTCACAAATCAATCTGCAATACTGCAAAGTGGTGGCGGCATATCTGCACCGTTGTATAGTAGTGGAGCAAACAGATGTATGCCTAATACGGGAACCTTGGGTTGTAGGGGGGTTGTAAGAGGTTTAAATGTTCAGGGAAAAGAAACCTTTTACGCACAGGGTGAGCCAGGACCTAGAGCCTGCATCATCATGGACAACAACTGCCAGCCTAGACTACTAAGGAACTTCTGTACTAGGAATTTAGTGGATGTGCTAGCGAAGATTGCGTTGGGTGGAACGAAACGGGATGTAGTATTCTGCTTGGCCTACCTACCACATGACTCGGCCGACCCTCCACCATCCCGAGAACTGAGGGAACTAGCTAGGTACTGTAGGGAACTGAAGTTGCCACTGATAGTGGGTTGTGATGCGAACTCCCAGCACACATTATGGGGCAGTCGGAAAACGACTAACAGAGGTCAAGCCCTCATGGAATTTCTGCTGGGGGGAGGCGGGGGAGCTTCTTAACAGGGGATCCACTCCCACCTTCGTTACCACAAGATGCCAGGAGGTAATTGATGTGACATTATGCACTCAATCCATCTTGGATCACTGTGAAGACTGAGGAGTCTGCGATGAGGACTCACTCTCAGACCACAGGAGAATGAGGTTCCAAATCAAGGGAAACAACAACTACCCTGAGGCAACCCCTAAGAGAAACCCCAGGAAAACTGACTGGGAGGGCTTTAGCGCATCCTTGGAGGTGGCCCTCGGGGGCAGTCGCAGGGGCTTCAGGGGTCAGAAAGGACTGGACAGAGAGGCACTGTACATTGTAACGCCATATTTGCGTTACAATAATATTTTTTTATTAGACCGGCATCGCGGTGAAATTTAGTTTTTTTTATTCACCAGAACGAATCGTCCGAGAAACGAGAAACAATATTTTATTGTTTTTAAACTGATTTATTCGATCTCTCTTTTCGCCTTGAATATTCCCGCGTTTGCCGGAGTTCTACTTCACGTCGGGAGGAGGCGCCTGCAGACGGACAAGGATCGCAGGGAGCTGTCCAGGAAATTATCGACTCAGCAAACGGAAATCGATGGGAGGAGCTTTCCGTTGGACTCTGTATGCTGATTGGCGGAAAACTAAAGAAATCAAGGACATCTGAAATTTTACAATTAATTCGAGGATAATTAATTGCTACAACATTTAATGAAGATATTGTTATGGAAAACTTTAACGGAATTTTTGACGTTGAATTGGGAAACTTATTCTTTTATTATTCATTTAATTACCGGAATAAAAATAGAATAATACCGGCGATAAAAGAAATGTTTGACGTCATTGGATAATTGATTATGGGAAGAGCCACCTGTGGTCTAATTTTCGACGCACGCCGGCGTCTTCCCTCACTTTCCGTTTTGGTGACAGTTTGTACAGACGCAATTTTTTTTTGTTGTGATTTTGTCAAAATAAGAAAAGCAACAATTACCGTTGCATTATAATTAATTACATAAAAACTTGTCGAGGAGGATTAAAGAAATTTGGGACGTTTATTGGACGTGGAAGGAAGTTGAAGAATTATATATTTTGAGGCTAAACCAACAACACTCCGGTAAGCGTGTGATTTATTCTCGGCATAGTTTGGACATTTTTTTTATAGCGTCATAACGACGCCGGTAACCGCCATTTTCGGATTTTCCGTGGCGTGTTAGATTTTTTTAAATTATTGTCGCGAATTTCAATAAAAGTGAATGAATTCAACTTTTCTCGTTTCTCGCTAATTAATTTATTATTTTTTTGGTAATTATGCAGGAAAGGGGCCTACATAAAATTTAAATAATAATCAAAGTCAAATCTTCGGAAAAAAATATGGAATGCGCAAGCAGGATTTGAACCCACGACCCTCTGATTACATGTCAGGTGCTCTGACCACTGAGCTATTGCGAGTTCCTATACTTTCTTTCAAATTTTTGACCAAGATATATTACATCATTTTCGCCACCTCCCTTCCTGAGGTAATTTAAATTAATTTCAATTAATTTTATTTGGATAGGCCACTTTTCTGCATATTTACCACTCGTGGTAATTATGCAGGAAAGGGGCCTACATAAAATTTAAATAATAATCAAAGTCAAATCTTCGGAAAAAAATATGGAATGCGCAAGCAGGATTTGAACCCACGACCCTCTGATTACATGTCAGGTGCTCTGACCACTGAGCTATTGCGAGTTCCTATACTTTCCTTCAAATTTTTGACCAAGATATATTACATCATTTTCGCCACCTCCCTTCCTGAGGTAATTTAAATTAATTTCAATTAATTTTATTTGGATAGGCCACTTTTCTGCATATTTACCACTCGTGGTAATTATGCAGGAAAGGGGCCTACATAAAATTTAAATAATAATCAAAGTCAAATCTTCGGAAAAAAATATGGAATGCGCAAGCAGGATTTGAACCCACGACCCTCTGATTACATGTCAGGTGCTCTGACCACTGAGCTATTGCGAGTTCCTATACTTTCCTTCAAATTTTTGACCAAGATATATTACATCATTTTCGCCACCTCCCTTCCTGAGGTAATTTAAATTAATTTCAATTAATTTTATTTGGATAGGCCGCTTTTCTGCATATTTACCACTCGTGGTAATTATGCAGGAAAGGGGCCTACATAAAATTTAAATAATAATCAAAGTCAAATCTTCGGAAAAAAATATGGAATGCGCAAGCAGGATTTGAACCCACGACCCTCTGATTACATGTCAGGTGCTCTGACCACTGAGCTATTGCGAGTTCCTATACTTTCCTTCAAATTTTTGACCAAGATATATTACATCATTTTCGCCACCTCCCTTCCTGAGGTAATTTAAATTAATTTCAATTAATTTTATTTGGATAGGCCGCTTTTCTGCATATTTACCACTCGTGGTAATTATGCAGGAAAGGGCCTACATAAAATTTAAATAATAATCAAAGTCAAATCTTCGGAAAAAAATATGGAATGCGCAAGCAGGATTTGAACCCACGACCCTCTGATTACATGTCAGGTGCTCTGACCACTGAGCTATTGCGGGTTCCTATACTTTCCTTCAAATTTTTGACCAAGATATATTACATCATTTTCGCCACCTCCCTTCCTGAGGTAATTTAAATTAATTTCAATTAATTTTATTTGGATAGGCCGCTTTTCTGCATATTTACCATTTTTTTTGGAAATTAAAATTGTCGGGAATTACTCAATTTATTGTGATTGAAAATTATTATTATTATTTTTTTTTTTGGAAATCGGCGTCTGAAATTTTCAGTAATATTTTTTTTTTATTTTATTCTTAAACATTTATTTCATTAAAGACGATTTGCAGTCGTATTATTTTTTTTTTATTTTTCTCGTTGTTGTCGCTGAAAATATCAAAGGCGCATTTGTGTTGGACGTCGATTGTCGACGTGATTGAGAAGCGTTAAGGTGCTTCCCGCGCAAATCAGAATTGATTCAAATTTCGACTTTTATTCTCTTGACTATTTTTTTTTTAACGACAATTGAATTGTGTTGTTTATTCGTTTTCATCGTATTGGTAAAAATTGTCAGGACTTTTGAATTAATTCTGGTTCTTGATTTTTGTTCATATTTTATTTTTTTTATTGTATCAAATCATAATAAATTATTTTTGTAAATGTTTCCGATAATAACGGCGAGATTTTTGATTGTTTAAAGAAGATTTTAAAATTCAGTAACGAATCATTTTTTTTTATTAACGAAGTATTATTTTTCTTTATTAAATTATTATTATATTTTGTAACTTGATATTTCTTCAAAGAGCAGAAGGTAAAAGAAAATTAACGCTCTAATTATAATTATGAAATGAAAATTGATTTATTTTATTTATTTATCGATATCTGTATTCCTAGTCCAAATATCTACAGGTGAAGTTGGAACCCAGCCGCCTCCGTGGTCATTAGGATCTTTGGATCTTTTCGTTGCTGTCTAGTCGGAAGTCACCTGAGAATTATTTTGGAATTATTTAATTTGTTTTTATTTGATATCGGACGAAAGGTCGTCCTGGCGCCCAACAATTAACGTTGTTTATTTAATTTGGATTTTTGGAATTTTGATTTAACGGAGTTCCACTATTTTTATTCATTGCCGTGGATAGTAAAAATACGTGACAACATACAGGAAATTTCATCCAGGCCTATCATGACCACTGTAAAGCCAAAGTAGCTAGGACAGAAAAGAAAGTAGCCTGGTGGAACAGAGAGCTCACGAGACTCAGACTCCTATCCAGGAAACAATGGAGGAGAGCCTACAAGACAGAAAAAGATGAAGACTGGGAGAAATACAGGGCCACAAATGCCACGTATAAGTACCAGATCGTTCAAGCGGAGGACTTGCACTGGAGGGACTTCTGCACTGAGCTGGAGAACCTATCGCTGGTCTCCAAACTTAGAAGGATCTTTGCTGGAGGACATAAGGCACCTCTGGGGAATATTACACTTCCGGAGGGAGAAAATATCACCCAACACGAGGACATTCTTCGGCACCTGATACAAGTACACTTTCCAGACTCCATGGAAGTGGAAGAGGAGAAGGAACTGGGAAGTGACAGCTCAAACACACCTCCTGGACGGAAACCGGACTGGGCAACGGCCAGAAACATGATCACGCCAGAGAAACTGGAATGGGCACTAGACTCGTTCGACGAATATGAGAGCCCGGGGCCGGATGGCATCTACCCGGCAATGCTACAGAGGGGAGGAATGGCACAAATCCACTACTCCGGACCATGAGAGCCAGCCTGGCTTTTAGGCGTATACCCATGGGCTGGAGGGAAGTCAGGGTGGTATTCCTACCCAAACCAGGCGAGTGCATCTATGACAATGCAAAGGCCTTTAGACCTATCAGCTTGAGCTCATTTGCTCTCAAGACACTTGAAAGGCTCGTTGATGAACATATTAAAGAGGAGGTTCTGTGAACCAGACCACTCAGTACCTCACAACACGCCTATCAAGAGGGAAGGTCCACGGAAACGGCACTTCACTCACTGGTCGAAGAAATAGAAGGGGCGCTAAATAGGAAAGAGGCATCGCTGGGAGTGTTTATCGACATCGAAGGGGCGTTTGACAACACCGCCTTCGATGTTATCGGAAATGCAGCCAGGAACTTTCAATTTAGTGAAACAGTGACTGAATGGATACTGGAGATGCTAATAACCAGAAATATTAACATCTCTTTCGGGGACGCACGAGTCAAAGCCAGAGTAGGTAGGGGTTGCCCTCAGCGAGGCGTAATCTCACCAACCCTCTGGACAATTGTCGTGGACGATCTGCTCGTTGGACTTGAACAGTTGGGAGTGAAGGCGATAGGCTACGCAGATGACGTGGCTATCGTGGTGAGCGGGGGACACACTGGAGAACTAAACTGGCGCATGCAGAGGGCACTGGACTTTGTTCAGTCCTGGTGTGTCAGACATGGACTCAGGGTGAACCCCAACAAAACAGAAATGGTGCTCTTCACCAGGAGAAAGGGGTGGAAGGTGAAACCTCCATCTATCTTTGGAACTGAACTCAAGTTCTCGGACGGGGTAGACTATCTGGGAGTGAGACTCGATCGGAAACTGAATTGGAAAGCACACATAGACAAAGAGCTCAAGAAGGTGTCAAACACATTTTGGGCCTGCAGGCGGATGATGGGGAGGACCTGGGGACTCAGCCTGGCAGTGGTGAAGTGGACTTACACGGCGGTACTGATGCCCCAATTCTCCTACGCCTCTGTAGTATGGTGGAGGGCACTAGCAAAAACCTCTATCATACAGATAACAGACAGGATAGCAAGATGGGCAGGAATGGTGACACGACAAAATTCCCCAGTCGAAACTCCCACGTCAAAATTCCCGCGTCATAATTCCCTCTTCAAAAATTCCCGCTCCAAAAATTCTTGCTACTATTATTCCTTCCACTCAATTTCCCCATTCCAAAATTCCCTTTTATGGAACAAGTTACTATTCTAATTTGAAAGGATAGTTATTTATTTTATTTTAATTTTTACTACATTCTCGTTCTTTTTTATTAACATTTCCCGGTAATATTTTAAATTGAGTTATTTTAATACAATGTTGTTTGCAATGCGTTTCAGGTAGACGATTATGTCGAGATCATTGTATTTTTGGACAATATTTTTTAATCTTTCATCATATTCAGCGTATCGACGTCTCTTTGCCCTTCGGTGATTTCGACCAGCCTCTGCTTGAGTGATAATTACTCCTGTTGTTGTTTGTTCATCTTTCAAACAATTAATGAATTTCCCGATGCTTGTGTGAGCCCACTGGACTGCTGCGTTGAAGGCATTATGCCAAGCTTCCATTGAATTGTTGGTGCGAGGATTTTCATTTAATACGTTATGATATTGATTCCACGTGATGTGAGGGAATAGTGGAGGTTGAGTTTGACGATTTGCTCTTTTTCTGTTGGTTCAAAGTAAGAAATGAAATCCTTCAGCTCATTTGCATTTTCAACAGAATATTCTGAATTTATGAGACTGTCAAATGCCATTATTACATCATTGACAGGGACAAATGCGATAGCACTCAACATTTTCACGGCTGTTGCAAACTCAATGTCTTCTCCATATTTTTTTTGTTTACCACAGGATTTGGACATGACGCCATCTGCATTTTCCAAAGTGAAAATGATATGTTTTAATTTCAGTGTCTTGAAAATTTTTGGAAATGCATCAATAAAGCCTTGTTCATGGTCAACCATGAGAACAGTTGGGTTTGGTCTTGGTTCGGATTCTTTCAAAACTTTTAATATAGAATTATAGGTACGTTTCTTCTTATCCGGTGCTAAGATGTAAACCAGTGGTAGCGATTTATTGTTTTCATAACCGTGTATTGAGTAGAGTTGAATGAAAATACTTGGAACGCTGTAAATTGTTCCGTCTGCAAACCATGTTGGGCAGGTAGATGAATACTCAAGATTTTTTGTTGTTGTGAAAATCAAAAAATTATTTTTTTCCTCCTTTATCGTAATGCAAAAATTGATCACCTTTCCAAGTACGAGTGAATTGTTCTGGCAATTCCAATGACTCACAATTTGCGGCTGTTGGTAATTGTGGATTTGCTGTTGCCCGCACTCGTTGTACTTGACGACGTAAATTAGGCATAGATGGTAATGCTGCAGCAACGGGTGAGGATGTATTGGTTAATGATTGTGAAACAATGACTTTTGTATTTTGGTTTGATCCTTTGGCTTTTTTTTTCATCTTTTCAATTGTTTTCATGACTCCAACTTTTTCTGCATCTGGTGCATGGTCATGCTCTATCACTCTTGAAAGTTCACCTATTTTATAAAGTTAATTTAATTTTACGTATAACATGAGAGTATTTATTACAATAATGATTTCAAGATCAAGGTAATTACCGTTACGTTTAGTTGATGTTGTGTATGCTCGGCCCGGACAATGGGTTTCACTGTATGAAGCGCATCGCCACGTTACTTCTGTTTTTCCCTCTCGTTGATTGTGATGTAAGTATTCGTTCACTAATAAATCACGGCCTCCTCTTTGATTGAAAATAAAATGTAACGGCATTTTACTGTGTTGTTGACACCACGATGGATTTTTGTATACTGATAACTTCTGTGTTTGGAATTGTATACGAGTAAGAGAGATCAACTATTGCGAGTCTTTCTCTAGTCAATCACCTCGTAAATGTAAACAAGCAATTTTCAGAGGTGGGGAAATATTTAAGTGGGAAAAATATTTTATGGGATTTTTGGTTGTGGGAAATTTTTGGAGCGGGAATTTTTGAAGGGGGAATTATGACCCAGGAATTATGACGCGGGAATTATGGCGATGGAATTTCGTCATGTAACCGCAGGAATAGGGATGAGTGGGGCTCTCAGAACCACACCTACTCTTGCCTTGATGGCTATCCTAGACTTGAAGCCTCCACATCTAATGGCAATGGAGGGAGCCAGGGGTGCCGCGGTAAGACTGAGGTCTGCTGGCCTCTGGCGGAGCTCGACCTATGGGCACGCGTCGCTGCTTAATGACAGGAGCATAAATGAAGTGCTCCGGTTGGGTAGCGATGTGTGCGGGGGCACGAGAATCCTCACCAGAAACTTTGAAGTCATGCGACCAACGTACGAGGAATGGGCATCAGAGCATAGATCCTTCCTTGAACCTGAGGGCCCGACGTGGTATACGGACGGCGCCAAGAAGGGATGTGGAGCGGGTGCTGGGATGTGGTCCGAAGGACCCAGGACCAACACTTCAACACGACTCCCCCAACACTGTACGGTGTTGCAAACAGGAGTAGCCGCACTGAACGGCTGCGCCAGAAGAATACTGGAACTGGATGTCCGGAATAAGCATATCTACATATGCACGGATAGTAAGCAAGCCTTGAGAGAACTGGAAAAGACTAAGATATCGTCTCAATTATTGAAAGACTGCATAAGCCTGCTAAATGATGTAGCAGCGAAGAACAAGCTCAAAATCCTATGGGTACCGGGTCACTCGGGAATCGAAGGTAACATAAAAGCAGACACACTCGCCTCTACAGGCTGCAGTCATGCGACCGGTGAGGAAGAGGAGAACATAGGTGCCAGACCAGAACTCCTGAAAAAGTGGCTGAAAACAAGGACACAGAAGAAATTCAACAGGATCTGGCACAACAGCGAGGGACTGGCGCATACCAGGCGCCTCTTTGGGGTCCGGATGAGTCACTGTCGGAAAATATCACCAGGCTGGGACGGGAAGAGCTTAGATGCCTGATTGGACTCATCACAGGACATTGGCCCTCCAGGGCCCATCTACACAGGCTGGGACTTGAAAAGGAACCTACTTGCGACAAATGTGGGATGGAGGCAGGGGATGTTCACCACTTACTAACGAGATGCACTGGACTCGAAAGAGAAAGGTGGGACGTTTTCGGATCCGCTAGCATCTCGGAATTAAAGGTGACAGGGGGAGAGGTTGGGCAGCTACTCAACTTTGCTAGGCTTACCAATCTTCTTGAACCCTGGAACCAGGGTGGTCACCATTAGGCGAGCGTCTAATAGTCATACTCAATATGCCCTTTCGGCCACCGCACACAACATCATACAGCATCATACATACTTAAAAATGCATTTTTCAATCAACTAATATTTTGAACAGCTAATCATGGGAATAAAGGAACCGTTTTTTTCCCTTTAATCATAATTCGTACAGCTCTTTGATATCTCTACGGAAAAAAATATTTTTGTTTGATATTTTATTGTTTATTAAAAAAAAATTGTTATTAACTATTTTTTTTTTAGAATTCTAATTTTTTTTGACACTTCTCAGCAAACTTAAAACAGTTATGATCATTTTCCATTTTTAAAAATTTTTTTATAATAAATTTTTGAAAAATTTTTGAATTAATCAATAAATGTTTTTGAGGATTTTTTTTCCGTAAAAAATCATGGGATTTATTGAAGATGAAATTGTGAAAGAAAAATTTTGAATTATCTTATATACAATGCATTTGTTTATAAAAAATTTTTAAACAATGCGATTGAAAAATATGAAAAAATTATTTTCATGTATTTTTTCATGATAAAAAAACGAATCAGTGAAAAAATTGGGTAATTTTTTTTTCCATGTGTTTCTCTACATTTATAATATTTAAGTGGCAAATTTTTTTGGTTCCTTAATATTCACTTTTAAAAGGCGTAATCATTTTTTTTGTTAATGTCTCTCATACTTCCGATGCGAGCGGGAGACGAATCGCGCATTTTCCGCCGGTTTTTCGCTGCTAAATTGAAATTATGAATATTAGTCCTACAGTTTTGGGAGTTGGAACTTTTCCATTGGAAATTTTCTGCTCTTTTCGAAGCTCTTTTGATATTTCGAATATTTGCAATATTTGCCGAGATATTCGCAAAAAACGAAATCCCTATTTTTTCTTTCTTTAAATTGTTAATAACTTTTGGAATTTCTACGAGCGGGTTTTCATACGATTCACAAATGTTCTATATGTCATTCCGAATCCAATGACACCCTGATCATAATTTTCCGTCAACGCTAACAAATTGTCTCCTTTTGGCACTCGTTAACCAGTCTATATGTGTTGAGTCGATCGCTGATTGATGATATCGATGAAAGCTTCGAATCGACTCTTGACTGACCACCGAAATTTCTCAAGTCCAGATCGATTGTGGGTCATGAATTGTTCCATCGACCCACGATCAATTGAGTATAGACTTTGGGTTAAGTGATACAATAGTGACGCGCTAACCCTTTTAAAGATCAAGTAAGAAAGCTTTCTTTTCCCCTGTTGAAGACAGAAGTGAAGAAACACTACATGCAATCATAGTGAAACATGTAAAAGTCGGCACAAGTGTGTATACTGACGGGTGGAAGGGATATTGTGGATTGACACTCTTGGGATTTAACCACCAGAGGGTCAATCACAAGAATCAATTCGTTAATTCCCGGAATCGACTCACTAATACTCAGAATATCAAAAGAGTATGGCCTGATCTGATAGAAACACTTCCTCGTTACGGTAATAAACAGAAATATCAAGAAAGTAAATTGAGTAAATTCATTTTCAGCCGATTATTCGAGTACCAAGAACGCGTTGAAACTTTTTTGGCAATTTTATCAGTTCTCCATAATCCCTATTAAATTTATAGTGTAATTTTCAATTTTTCGGTTTTTTTCGTTTTCAGCATGGTTATTCATTCAGTTGATATTGTTTCACGTGAGGCATACAAATAATGACACAAAGAAGGGCATGAGCACAAAGTGCTTATGACTAATCAAATTATTTGATGCTCAATGAAGGTGAGCGACGTAAAAGAAATGTCAAGTTGAGAACAAATCCCCAGTGTTCAACGGTTGTCGAGTCAAAGGGTTGCAATAGGTTCATCGCGGGAAGCCTATGCACCACTACGTCCTCGTCGTGGCCTTGGGTGATGCTAAACGTGGTGATAATCTCAATTGAGACATAAAAATTCTTATTATTTCATTTTATTATTGGTCGATCTTCTTCTTCAAATAATTCCGCTTGTTTTTCAATAAAAGTTCAATTCGGATGGTCCAAAGGTTGGAAACACAGTTGTTCATCCCCTCTACTTATCTTATTCTCAAAATTCACAGAAAATCAATAAATTTATTCATGAAATTACACAGTAATTCTGAGAGCGTCTCTCAGGTCTCACGTTACCGCTAGCGGTTAAGTGATATAATAGTGACGCGCAGAAAAAGTCTCTCAGAGACTTCCATTCGTTTCCAAGATATTCTGAGGATGTGATACTCACGCTCGCTTTCCAATCACGCGGCATTCTCCAAATCGGAGATATTTCACGGTGACGATAATTTTAAAAAATGATAAAAACACTGTTGAGATTTGAAGAATACTTTCACGATCTGACGTCATCTCGAGTTCGATGGCAAGTGATCAAAGGGGTGATACTTGGTGCAAATAATAGTGGTAGGGCAGCCCCCTTCCCTCTTTAGCACCACGACGGAGAAATGTCACCAACTAGCTTTCGTGATATTGTAGTGATAATGTTGAACTAGCCAAAGAGGCACGATTAGCCACGATTTCAAAATTGTACGGTTCGAGTGAAGCAATCAACAGTTTAGGAAAAATTGTAAATAAGCTCAGATTAATTGAATTATTAATGAATTACAGGATTCTTCATCATCGAGCCGTAATGAAGGACGGAAAATGGCAGTGTTAATGGATAACCATTCAATAGCTCAAGACCAAGGCATTTTTAAAATAAAAAATTAATCAATCAATTTATTTGAATTTGTTTTCACTTTTACCTAAAATGTAGTCTGCTTTATTCGAACCGTACAATTTTAAAATCGTCACCAGTTCCCGGGCTCTCAGATTGGGTTAGACTCTGGTGTGGACCTCGTGAATCAAAACTCTATCCATTTTCAAAACTGGAATAAGGAATTATGGAATTAAAGGAAAAATATTAATATTTCATATTAATTGATGGTCTGTCAAAAACCGTCAAACGATTTTCTTTCCATAGCTATTCCTAAAAATAAAAAATTCCAAAATGGGGGTCCAACTAAAATTTGTTTTTTGGTCAATTTTGAAAAATTTCATTCCTTCGGTTTTCTCTATTTTCTCGTGGCCGGATCTCTCAAAAATTAATGAGGCCACTGAGAAAATAATTAAAGGAAAATTACGCGAGTGTCCTTCCATCATTTTCGCGATTTTCAGGATTTTTAGGGAATAAAATAAGGAGGAATGGAGTAAGGTGTAAAACGACGCGCCTCGTGGATTACCATTTTCCCCGGCTCTCTTCATCTCTCCTGGCTGGATATCTTCGACTCATTAATGGCCAAAGAGGAGATAATGGGGAAAATGAGACGATAGGAATTTTTCCCGATGTTTTCAGGATTTTTCCAGGGACTTTGGAGCATTTTTGGAGCATTTCTCCGAAAAGCGTCATTGGCTGATGCAATGACGAAAAACACGTGGTTCCCACGCTTGGGTAGAGTTGGTTTCCTTCTCTCTCTCACTCGAGATCTCTGGCTCGAGATCTTGCTCACTGTGAGGTGGAGGGTGCACGGCAGCAGTTTTTTCATACTAAGATTGGTGTTCTCAGTGACCCGGCGCTCATTTGGAAGGAGCTTCGTCATCTAGGTGTTGCGAGAGCTGGAGATGAGCCTCCGGTTTCTGATCATGATCTGCTGAATGGACACTTTGCTGGAGTCTCTTTTGACGGTACGGTCTCAGCGGTGGATGAGTTTCTTCATTCGTTCGCTAGTGGTGTTGGTGCTGTGAACGTGGGATTCTCATTCCGGCCGATTACTGCTAATGAGGTAAGTGATGCTGTTGCTCACTTCTCCTCTGAAGCTAAAGGTAGTGATGAGATTCCTAGGTCCGTGGTTGCTGTGGCGCTGCCAGTGTTGATGCCATTCCTGCTGAGCATCTTCAACAAGTCTTTCGCTATCTCTTCGTTTCCTTCTGAGTGGAAAGAATCTCTTATTGTGGCGCTGGGCAAGGTGAAAAAACCATCTTCTCCGAATGATTTCAGGCCCATTACCCTGCTGTGTTTTCTGTCCAAGGTCTTGGAGAGACTTGCCTCCTTGCAGATCCTTGGATACCTTGCAGAGCGCTCAATATTGGATCCTCTCCAGACTGGTTTTCGTTGCCACAATAGCACTCAGACAGCACTGCTAAAACTGACGGATGACGTACGCTCTGCCATTGACAAACGACAGTTGACCATGCTCCTTCTCTTCGACTTCAGCAAGGCGTTTGATTCGGTGTATCATGTTCTGCTGCTGTGGAAATTGAGCAGCTATGGCTTCTCACCTTCGGCACTAAGGTGGATTGCGTCTTATCTCTGTGACAGATCACAGGCGACATTGGGTGATGCAGGGGGCTGATCGTCCTTTCTGCCGTTGAACAAGGGGGTTCCGCAGGGCTCGGTTCTTGGTCCATTGCTTTTCGTCATTAATGACATTGGTAACCACCTCCCAGCGAGGATACAGCACTTGATCCATGCTGATGACTTGCAAATTTATCTGCAATTCAGCAGAGAGGATCTGGAAGGAGCTTTGTCTCGCATGGGTGCTGCGGGTGAGTGTGTTTCAGCTCGTGCAGAACAGAATGGTCTCAAGCTCAATGTTGCCAAGGCAAAAGCAATTATGTTTGGGTCATTGTTCTTCATAACTGAAGTTCATTCGCTGAGTGATTTTGCGGTCAGCATAAGGGGCATTGGGGTTCCATTCGTGAAATCAGTGCGTAGCCTGGGGGTGGTGCTTGACTGCAAGTTGTCGTGGAAGGAACATATCGCGAGTTTGTCCAGAAGTGTTCACTCAGTTATGTATCGCGTACGCTTCTTTCGGGCAAGCACTACCATTGGGCTCCGTAAGCACTTGATTGAGTCCTTGGTTTTTCCTTTGCTGGACTACTGTTGTCTAGTGTATAATGGACTATCGGATGAGCTATGCCTCAAGCTTCAGTGGCTGGTGAATATGGGGATTAGATATATCTTTGGGACGAGGAGGGATGAGCGCATTCCCCCTCTGCGAAGGGAGTTGGGCTAGATGACGTGTCAGATGCGTAGGAGCTACTTTCTGGCATCTCAGGTTTACAGGCTCCTCCGGTTCAGTGAGCCGGTCTACCTGGCCAGCTTTTTAGTGGCTGATGACAGAATGCGTCCAGTGAGGGGAAGTGTGAGTTCCTTATTGGCGAGACCCTTCAGAACTGAGACCATGCGTCGTTCCTTTCAGGTGTCCTTGGCGTACTTGTGGAACGCCTTGCCCTGTGAAATCCGCGACCTCCCAACTCTTCCTAGTTTCAAAATTGCCCACCGTGCCTATCTGCTTGATAACGCCTCTGAATCAGGTCACTGAGTCTCTTCTGCTATTTCGAATTTCTCTATTTTCCTACATCTATACTTTTCTACTTTCTTTGTTTGTTCTTCTATTTTCCAGCTTTCTACCTACGAGGAGTCCTTCGCAAAGATAAATGCATATAGCGATCGCCTTCATCCTTCTGCAACCAAAATCTATGATTTATTGGTTCTCAATATTACTATTACTTTTTTTTGTTTTTTTTTGGGCAATTGGTGCTTTACAATACGGTTTTGACTTTTTACTTTATTTTTATTTTTCACTTCATTTTGATTCTTCATTTCTTCTAATTGATATGAAATGCTTATAGTTTACTCGGCACATGTAATGCTGTCATCTACTTTTGTTACTTTTGTTATTCTACTAATTTTAAGTCTAATCTTTGCTGCTTATTGCTGTAAATAGCTAAGTACTTTGTACAACATACTGTACAGTAATAAATTATAATCAATCAATCAATTAATCACTCGCATTCAATCTCACACGGTTATCTCTCTCGCACGCATGGCGAACGCAAAACCCTTCGTAATGCGTTGCCATGGTTCTCTCTCTCGTTCTCATTCATTTGCACGCTCTCTCTCTCTCACACGCACTGCTGGTAGTGTTTACTCAATTCTCAGCTAGTGCTGTCTCTTTCACACTCATGCAAATGAATTGGTTCTCTCTATCTGAAAGAAAAGCATGCATATATCTACGCTGTCGAGTTATTTCTCCCTCTGATTCGGAAAAATAATTCCAGCCGGAAATCCGAGAATTTTCGAGTGCCTTTCTATACAGGCATCGATTTCTCTTTTCCGTTTCATGCCATTTTCTCTTCCTTTTTTCTTCACACCCAATTCGGTGTGAAGGCAGTTGAGTTACGCTCACACCCAGCTACTCAGCCTAACCCGAGAATTGCCTAGGCTAGGGAAACTCCCTAGCAACCGACTGGGGAGAAATTTAGGCGCGCTTTCATGAGCGTTGCCCTTGAATATTCTCTCGTAATTAATGCGAAGGAGAATTATAATAGACGTAACAATTGATTTGGGACTATGTGTTCGCACATTATTTCAAGGTACATTTTCAATGTTTATTCATAATTGCTTATTGTAATTTGTATGAATTTTGAATTATATATCTGTTTGTTAACACATAGGTTGCCTGATGATATCAGAATAACACTGACGAAACGTCGCATGTTTGAAAATAAAATGTTTTAAATGAACACAATTTATTTTGGCCTACAACATCCTGAACATTTATTTAGTTATATTAAATTTAGACCTGAATAATTGGAGATTATAAATATTTATTAATCAGTACTGGTGAGTACTTTTAAGGGAATTCCGTCCAATCTAACTGATAGATAATTATCTAAAAATTATCTTTGTCAGATTTTGGGACACTTTTGTACCTTTTGCAATAATTTGACGTTATCGGCGATTTTAGGTACAAATTGGTGAAATTAAGTAATTCTCTCGATTTCTGCGATTATTTTCTCTCTCTCTCGCTCTATTCAAGGCTCTAAGTAATTTTTGAGTTAATTGGATTCTCCAACGGATTAATCGCTGAATTCGGCCTTTTTAATGGCATTAAGGGATTTTGAGTCGATTTTTTAGGCATTTCATCATAAAAGGCGCTTCTCGCAAATTACCTAGTGGCATTGGCTACTTTTTCAATAATGGGAAAAAATAATGTATCAATTGAGGTATTATTGAATATTATGTATAATTTTTGTTTTATTCAGGCAATAGCGAAACACGTAAGGACATTATCCGACTCGTATTCATTCATTCCTCTATTCCTACCCTAAACTCTCGTTCTATGGCTCGGATCTCTTTCTATGGTTTCACCGGTGTTTTATCTCATTTTTGGCGACTTCTGAGTGTGCCCTAGACCAACGCCCTTTCTCCACGAAGCTGAACTAGTCTAGCACAAGCCGCAACCCCCTTTTCCGATACCCTTTTCTCTGGCGTTTCCTCAGTCCCCTAGAGAGTTTACCGTTATCTTTCTCCGTCATTTCACCATTGGTCTGGTTAGATAGGTCCAGCAGCATCAAAATTTATCTGGCGCCCATATTCTTTTTTGTTTGAGCTACTCTCTGTGTGGATTGGGGGACGGTATTTTGAGCCATATCGGATTTTACAGCCACGCTGGAGGAAGGGAATGATTTGTTAAGGAGGCCGAAGGGGAAGGTTGGGATATTTGCTGAAATTTAAGGTATCGAGAATAAGGCAAAAAGGGAGAACGAAGCAAATATTCTAATTCCTCACAAGTGGCGCCCAACAGTGTGGCGTGGCCACGACCAGATGTCGAGCAGTTCTCCAGGGTCTTTGGAATAACAGAGAATAAATAGAGTTAGTAATTCAAAAATTCCGCGTGTATAAAACTTTTAGGAGAAATTTCAACTGTAAATAAATCATAAAATTTAATACGTTAGTAATAAGTAAAATTCGCGTTGAAGTCACGAAAAATCGATGAGAAAACATTTTCGAGGTAACCAAACAGCTAATCCTCTTCGAAAGGTCTTTAAGTTAATTCTGAACAGTATAATAACTAACAAATCGATGATTCGGCAAAAATAACGAAAATAAAATATAAGAGAGATTTGAGAATACGAAAGTAAACAGCGCAGATCACGTGATCGAAAGACCGCTTAGCAACAAGCTTCGCATGGCTCTAAAGAGACGGTTATCTGAGGAGAAGGGGAAAACCTCACTCGGGAGACCTGGCCAAACGCGCGATCCTGAGGTGATATAGAGGGCCTATACCCCCACTCCAAGTGACCAACTAAGGTCCGATTGGAACGTTGCGACGCGCTAACGATCTTTTCAGTTCGAGCCGTTCTCGAGTAAACTTCGATCGTAACCTCAAATCAGTGCGATAATAAATTCAGATTGAAATTAAGTCGATCGGAATTCAGTGCGGAACTGGAGTGAATTAACTGATAAATTAAGGAAATTTATTAAAAATAGCGAATTAAGTGAATCAATTCAAAATTTAATTGAGTTCAATAAAAATTCGGAATAATAGGTGACTTATTTCGCGAATCTAGAAAAAAAAGGGTTGAATAATACAACTAAGTATCTAACAAGTGAATCTTGTCCGGACTCGCGATACGGTTACCTGTGCATACAAGTGCGTTTGGTGTCGCGAGAAAACAGCTGCGTTGCAGTTAAGCAGACGCGGTGAGTACCTAAAATCATAAACTTTCCAGCTAGAGTCTCCACACCTCTAAGAGGGAGGACTCAGCGTCAACGTACAGTAAGTACGGGTTATCTAATAACGCCAAACTTTTTGGCATTTCCTGCTTTTGGCTTTCTATTGCACGCTTATTGCTGCAGCTTTGCCGGCTATATTACCCACTGAATTATGTTTATCTTACGGTTATCTTTTGTGCCAAGAAAAGTCTAGTGCCCTACGCAAATAATGGGTGACGCAAATGGTGGAGAGCCTCCGAAGCGTAAAGTGACCCCAAGCGAGGCAGATAGGCTTCTCGCGGAGCACCCAGATGTGGTTTTCGAAATGGAAGGCGATCTTCCCGTGGAAGTTGACGAGAACGGTCAACCTCGGGTTCCACCGACAGGAACGGTTGATACGGAGTCGCAAGCACGGAAGGACGATGATAACAGGTCAAATGCCTCCCGTCGGAGTTCCAAGCACGTTGATGACCCTACAGCTGCGTTGAATCGCGAAAACCCCCCGTTTGAGCCAGTGGTGAAAATTAGAAAAGCTCGTGTGATTAATCAAAAGGAGCAAAGTGCCCAAACCGACGCGAGACGCACTAGGGATAGAGGTGCTATTCCGAGCAAGCCTCCATCCGAGGAACGCAGCCGTGCAACGGGTGCAATACCCAAAATTAGAGTGCAGCATCCTACCTCAGAAAATTGGGGAAGATACAGCAAAGCCGATGATGATGACGACGCTTCAGTGGCGTCGGGTTATCTCTCTCCTTCTGTTCGAGGGTCGATGGCTGGTAGTATTATGAACGAACGTCATGACTATTTTCAGCCACCGAGACCTGCAAATTTCAATCAATATCCGGAATATCGAGATCAGGAACGCTATGACAGTCGTTTCGAGCGCCTGAAGCCTCGAAACGGGATACCTCAATATCCTGAACATCAAGATAATGAGCAATCCGACAGTCGGTATGCACCACAAAACAACGTACCTCAATACCCCGAGTATAGGGATTAGACGCGATTTAATGTTCGCCCCAATAACGCTCGGCAAGGTCATAGAGATCTGCCTCGAGCCACTACCTATGAGATGCGTTATGAGAATACTCGGCCAGATCAAAGGGATCAGCCTCGAGGAAATGCTCCAGGGATACCTTATACAAGCGCTCGGCCGTATCCAACGGACCAGCCTCGAGATGCAAGTGGTGGAATACCCAACAGCCAAGGAATTCCTCCTACAAGGCCTGAGAACGTAAGGCAAACTACCTTTGAGACTAATACCCGTCCAGCACCTGAACCAGCCCACCGCGGGTTCTCTAATAATCAACGCGGGCTACCCTATCCTCAAGGTAGTTCTGGTGAATATTGGCCCGATGGGGTTGAATCAGATGCCGGTGACTACGGTAATCATGGAGATCGCATGATGTCTCCAAACGCGGTTATGCAATCAGTCAAGAAATGGGTTTATCCTTGGTTCCGTGGTGCTCGAGGCAAAGACGCAGAGTCATTTATAAGTCGAATCGATGAAGGATTCGAATTTATGCCTATCCGCAAAAATGATTTACTAAGAGCGATTCCTTTTGTCCTTGATGGACCTGCGTTAACGTGGTATCGTAGTACCTATAAAATGTACTCAACTTGGGCGGATATGAAAGCGCAATTCCGCCGATACTTCACTGACCCAATCTTCCAGAGAGCTGTAACGGTTTGCTCGACTGACCTTGGCCAACCGTTAAAGGCACTGAAAAATTCTCTAAATTTGACCCAATTTTATGCTTCTAGTTTTTTCCCAATTTATTCCCAATAAATTTGCCTTCCTGAAAAAATGGGCGCCAGTCGTTTTTGCAAAGTTCTACAAATTTGGGGGAAAACGACAAATGCCCAAGTTTTATTTTGATTTCAATGAACAACAAAAATCCCAAAAAGACTCTACTTTAACCCGCTTTCTTACATGAGGCTCCTATATTGTCTCAAGGGGGGGAGGGGACGATACCCTCCCTTTGGGTATTCGGACAAACGAAAAAACTTTACACAAACTCCTGAAAATTTCGGTTTAAATAACAAAAAAATTAGATATATTCAAAAAAATAATATGTGTACATTTAAATCAGAGGAAATAGGAATTTTTAGGAATAATACGATAATTCTTTCACTTTAACTATCAATCTTAAACATAACTCAGAATAAACAAAAATAACTTTAATTTCCCCCGAGTGAATACACTCCAAACAGACGCTAACTCGGCGTTTTCTGTACCGTTAATCTTTTAGTCAAAATTCTTTACTTTAAACTCGAAATAATAATTGTGCGGGGACTCGCGTACCTTACTGTATTTGTGCTTCCTTTCCTCCGTGTTGACCTCCCTCTTTATTTCTCTTTACTTCAACTTTCTCTACGTAATTCTTTACAATTTTCTTTATTCTTCTTAACGTTTTACTAAATTTTCTCTACACGATGTGGTCGCCACGGTGTCCCGGGAGAAGAAGAACGAGTCTTCTCTCCCACGAGTTGCGTTGGGTGCTCTCGGCCGTTCCCGCTCAACTTCGGTAGAACCGAGGCCCAACTCGACCAATAATCGCGCGAGTCCCCCACTACTCTCCTTAACGTCACTGAGTTTACCTCACACACAAATAATGATAATAATTCAGACAATATTTTTCCCGACAATCATAGACGCAAAATTTTAGTCTTTCATTTTCACTGATATAGTTTTTCTCCTTCGCTGCTTCCCACGTTGTCCTCAACGATCTCCGGTTTCCCTCGCCGTTGGCCAACATCCATCAGTGTTGGCTACTGCTGGACCAAATGACTGGATGCTGATTTAGTCCAGATTCCTCCGGATCGTCCTTGGCTCTTGAACTTTGCTTGTGGGACTGGGAAAAATCCTTCCCAGTCCTACTCTCGTACTTTCCTCCAAATTTTGGAGTTGAATCAGACAAAAATGAACAAAAATAATTAGTGAGGTCATAAAACATGTTGACCTCACTCTGGACATATGCTGACTTGACTCAAAATGAGCCCCATTCTCACCGGGTACCGCGAGTTGCGGCCATTATCGTGATTTCAATAAAAATAATTAATTTTTTTCGAATTTTCTTGATTCTGTGACGGTAAAAACCGTCACAGAGCTCTACGTCGAGAGATCTCGGCTAGGATTCAGGGCGATAATGAGCCAGTTCACGATTACATCGCGAATATGAAGGGATTGTTCATGCGTGGCAATCCACCCTTGACAGAGGCGGATCAAGTTGATAGCCTCCACGGTAATCTAACAACCGCGTTGAAAATCAGTATTTTATATCATGAGGAAATGAGGATGCGAGAATTAGAGGATTTAGCAATCCATCAGGAGAAAACCCTACTGGAGGCCAACGCTCGTAGACCCGCTGGAAAGCCAGCTGAATCCAGTTTTCCAGGGTTCTCGTATCATGAGGAAAAACGCGAGGGAAATCGAAACCCGCGTAACCGGTTACCTCAATACAAAACGCTATATGCGTTACAGGAAGAGAGGAACTCCTCCCCTGAAAGGGAAGAAGGAGAATCCGAGGCTAGCGACTCAGAAGAGCACGAGCAGTTGGATACCTTACGAGTACCTCAGAGAAACGGTCGAGGCAGGCGAGATCGTGCCCAGAAGAAGAGGCCGATTCGCCCGACTCCCCAACTGCCCTTACAGGCTCCACCAGGAGTGGCTCCCTCGGAACCTACTGGTTCCAAATTGGCAGGGCCCAGAAACGACAATGGTCTCGAAGCTGCACAGCCAGTGGAAGATATTAATGAGCTCCTGGCTGGCCTTCAGCTTGATGAACTATTTTGCTGGAATTGCCGGCAAAACGGACATCGACACAGAGCGTGTCCGAGTACAGAAAGAAAAATTTTCTGTTCTCGTTGTGGAGAACCAGATGTTACCACTAAGACGTGCTCAAAATGCGCACCGGGAAACGCGAAGTGAGACCCGCATCGCCGGTGAGGTTCTCTGAAGTTAATAAAAATCCGGCTACCTTAAATAAAAAGACCTCTGATAACGCTACCGCGGAGAGTCTGAAAGATGAAAGTGACGATTATCTCGATTATGAATTCACTAGACCCGCAGTAATTAATCAATTAGGCACGGATTTCTTTGAATTAACTGCACCAGAAGAATTACCTGATTACGAGGCCGTACTGGATAATGCCTTAGAAGAAAAACACGTATGTTTTCACTTTACGATCACTTCAGGTGATCAACCAGTATGTGCATTAGTAGACTCTGGTGCATCACGTACCTACATCAGTGCGAGAATCGCGAAATACCTTGCTGACGCGAAACTCCCGATTAGAGCGATTCCCCCACGAAAAGTCATGATGGCCGCGCAACAAATCGAATATGTTACGCGCGTAACCGCCTTTTCAGGAATCGTAGGCAATAGGATTAGTAATGGAGCTGCCTTTATTCTACCGGTTCTCTCAGAAGAAATGATAATAGGTATCGATTTCTTAAGAGCAGCTGGAATCGTAATCGATTTCCACGAAAAAGTCTGGTATTATCGAGATAATCCAGATGAAAAATTCTAGTTCACTCCCGTAACGGCTACTTCTCGGATAATGATGTGCTGCGGTTTGGGGCTGGAATCCAGTGAAGAGGAGCAGTTGAAAAAACTCTTAGACAAGTTAATAATTGTACCTCCTACAACTGGCGTATTTGGGGTTACCTCCTCAACGTCGCATCACATCGACATCGGCAAGAACGCTCCGATAGCGCGAAAGCCCTATCACGTTACTCCAGCGCTACGTGACGCGATGTGGAAGGAGGTAGATACGATGCTGGAGACCGGGATTATTAGGGGATCTCGCAGCAACTGGTCCAGCCCCATAGTCATGGTGAAGAAACCTAATGGAAAGTATCACTTTTGCATCGACTATCGCAAAGTTAATGCAGTTACGAAGCGCGATGCTTATCCAATCCCGAACATGACTGGAATACTGGACGAATTGTGACAGGCTCGCTACGTAACGACCTTGGACTTGAGTCAGGCGTATTTTCAAATTCCGTTAGAATCCGATTTAAAAGAAATCACCGCTTTTGTAGTACCGGGTCGTGGACTGTACGGATTCAATAGAATGCCGTACGGGTTAACTAATGCTCCAGCGACTTTCCAAAGGTTATCAGATGAAATAATAAGGATTATAATGTACCCTAATGTTTTCATGTATCTCGACGACATAATCATTGTCACGAAAACGTTTGCAGAACATTTACAATGGTTAGAACGCGTGTTAAAAGAGCTTAAGGCCGCCAATTTAATAATTAATCGCGAGAAGAGTGAATTTTATTGTGATCAGGTGAAATACCTGGGTTTTCTTGTTAATAGCGCAGGGTTGCAGGTCAATCCCGGAAAGATTGAGCCCGTGGTTAATTATCCAGCACCCAAAAATTCAAAACAGTTGCGTAGATTTCTGGGAATGGCTTCCTGGTATCGACGATTCATCCCAGAATTTGCCACGGTTGCGGGTCCATTAACAAAATTAATGCGCAAAGATCGGACTTGGGAATGGAGTGAAGCCCAAGAAGATGCGTTTAACGCGTTAAAAGGACACTTGACCTCAGCGCCAACCTTCGCGTGTCCGGATTTTGAGAAGCATTTTCCTCTCCAGACTGACGCAAGTGGAGTAGGGCTCGGTGCAGTATTGACCCAAGGAATTGAAGGGTAAGAGCGCGTAATCGCGTATGCCAGCCATGCTTTAACCGATGCCGAAAAGAATTACACGGTTACAGAGTAAGAGCGCTTGGCGGTTATCTGGTCGATTGGAAATTTTCGTGGTTATCTTGAAGGATACTCATTTACGGTTATCACAGACCATAGCAGTCTAAGATGGCTGCATAATTTGAGAAAACCCACTGGTCGACTCGCAAGATGGGCACTGGGACTAATGGAATACGATTTTGAAATCATTCATCGTAAAGGTGCATTGCACCATGTTCCAGATGCATTATTGCGTACACCAGAGGGTGAAGACACTCCGGAAGAGGAGATACTTCATGCGATAACCGAGACAAAAGATAAATGGTACTTAAAGCGATATCGGGACGTTAAAAATGATCCCAATAGGTTCTCCGATTGGCAAATAAATCAAGGCCGCTTATACCGTCATCGTCCAAACAAATTTATCTCGATTGAAATGGAAGACTTAGATGCATGGAAACTGGTGTTACCTCGAGAGTCGCACCTCAAGGCCCTTCGAAAGCCACATGAGACACCAGAGGCCGGACATTTAGGGGTTGATAAGACCTACCGGAAGGTCACCCTTAAATACTTTTGGCCAAACATGCTTAACGATGTTGTGACGTTTGTACGACACTGCGATGCGTGTCAACGTTGCAAAGTCGAACAAAATATTCCTGCAGGCTTGATGGGTCGCAAAGTCATCGAAAAACTTCGGACGACCGTCGCGGCGGATATTATGGGGACAATTACACCGAGTAAATCCCAACATCGTTACATACTAGTAATCCAGGATCTCTTTACAAAATGGATTGAAGTAGTTCCTTTGCGTAGTGCCATGGGCAATATTCGCACAGTACTCGAGCGTGAAATTATGTCTCGATGTGGAACTCCGCGTGCGTTATTGACTGATAATGGTCACGAGGTTCGAGCGTTAGCGGAGAGACAAAGGATCATCTTACGTATGACGCCCACGTATCATCCTCAAGGAAACCCCGTAGAGCGCGTAAATCGCATTATCAAGGTCATGCTCAAAGCGTTCACTGATAAATACCAACGCGAATGGGATATTCATTTGCACGAATTTCGGTTTGCATATAATACTGCGTTTCACGGTTCGCTTCAGGCAGCTCCCGCTTTTGCAAATTTTGGTAGAGAGCCAAAACCTTCGAATTCCATGCGCTGCAAAATTGAGGGTAAACCCGAAATCGTCCCTCGGAATCCAGAGGAATGGATCGAACGTATGAAGCGACTGGATGCCTTAAGGAAAGTGTTTGCGCATGCGTTGCGTGAAGCACAGGACGAACAAACTCACTATTATAATTTGCGTCATAGGGAAAGGAAATTTGGAGAGGGAGATTCGGTGATGCGAAAAACCCATTATCTCTCGAGTGCAGCGAAACGATTCTCTGCAGGAATTGCCGAGACCTTCGATGGTCCATACGTGATTGATCGAAAGATTTCACGAACGAGATATGCTTTAACGGATTTGAATGGGAAAACGATGGGCGATACGTCGATTGATGATCTTAAGCCGTATCACCCACCACTAGACGACGCGTATTGGTCAGGTCCTCTTGATAACGCTACATAAGGCATGCACCATGTACGGTTCCCTCAATAATAATGCACGAAACAGGCGTAATGCACGGTTCTCTCGAAAAAAAAATTTTGTTTGGGTTTATTCCTAACTCAGGTTCTCTTTTTCTTTTTTTTGCAATAAAAGGTTTTTTTTGTGTATGTTCATTTGCCAGGCAACTATCTCTCAGAACCTCTAGGTCATGAAAGTAAACTGACTATGGCTATCTCTTGTGTATTGAGCATAAAACCTCCAGGTCATGAGGCTAAACTGACTTAAGGCTATCTTGAAGAAACCTCCAGGTCATGAGGCTAAACTGACTTATGGCTACCTTCAAAACCCTTCAAGTCATGAGGAAAAACTGACTTCCGGTTCTCTCAGGCTTTCGGTTGCGATAAAAGATTTTCCGTTCCTTGTACTAATATTTTAGGTTTTTCTTTCTCTCGCACGGCTCTATCAATAAGAAAAAAAACCCGTTCTCTTTGTTGTTGCTTCAATTTTCTCGTTGAATACATTCTGAAATGAGGGAAATGCTGTTTACGCTTATGATTTCTAAATACCCAATGCATGGCTCTCTCGAGGAAAGATTTCCCTTTTGCTGATTGATGCGATAAAATCTTATCCCTTCTTACGACTTCCTTTGTTTTTTCTTTGCAATACACTGAATGATATTTATGTTTATGCTAAAATTTAGACCGTTTGGCTAACGGCTTTCTCGTCATTTTATTTTGGTTTTGCGAATGCATTTTTGGAGCTCTCTTATACCTTGCTTTTTTTTGTGGGCATTGTTGAATAAGCTGATGATGATATCCTGCGTGTAAATTCCAATTAATTGGATAACACAAAGGATACTAAGGTCTTACTCCCCATATAAGCCCCACTACCTGGGCAGGGTGGACACGCTAATGCTAGCGCGTTCTCCGTAAGCCCCATTATCTGGCTTGGAAGAGCAACTACTTCCAAGAAGTCCAATTGCACGGCTATGCATTTTCAACGCTCAGTGCATGGTCCCCTTGGCTCGACATCACTTAACGAGACTGGCTATCTGTTGCAGGGAGACAACACTCCAGACGTCGCTACGAGTCAATGAACAGTGCGCTCGGTGTAGAACGGCCTTGAGTCCACACAACAACCTTAACAGGCAGTGCCTTTAAATATTGCTCAAGGAAGCACCAGAAGAAGTGTTCAATGGAGGTGGGGGGGGGGGGGGGGGGTTATCTCGCTTGTATCGCACCCCTCCAACAGGATAAATACCTTTGTCTATCATAAACAGACTAGTACTTCACCCCTTCACTCCACTATCCCTTATTTCCTTCATTGGGGCCCCAAAAATCACTTGGTGAGAGAAAAGTTACTCTGTTATAGGGAGCCTAAACGAGAGACTCACCAGAGGACATCACCAGCCAGAAGACGAGATCCAGAGCCCTAGCATCATTCAGACGAGAACCCAGAGGTCCAACGAGGAACAACCAACGCTACGCGAGGACCTGGTCCGACAAGGAGGGAGGACTGTGACGTGGTATTTTCCCACGCCACCTGTATGCAGTACTTGTGAGTAGAGAGAGAGATTTCGCGAAAACGAGGTAGATTAATTAAGTCATTATCTTTAAGAATTCTCCCGGTCAAGAGGATAAACTGACTCAAGGCTCCCTTGAAAATTCTCCCGGTCAAGAGGCTAAACTGACTCAAGGCTACCTCAAAATTCTCCCGGTCAAGACGGTAAACTGACCCAAGGCTATCTATTAAAAACCTCCAGGTCATGAGGATAAACTGACTTAAGGCTCCCTTAGAGGGTTATCTGGAAATCCTCCAAGTCATGAGGAGAAACTGACTTAAGGTTATCGTAACTAATACCGCAATATTACGTAAATCCCGCAAAAAAAAAATAAATACCGCCATAGTACCGCCACTCCATTTATCGTCCGATTCTCTGAAGGGCAGTACCCTTTGGCTATCTCGTGGGGGAAGAGAGGGCCCAGAAGCACCTATGGCTAAGTGACCAATATACCGTGTTTCCTAGGGCTTCTGGACAACCCTCTTGGTCGTCCTCAAGGGTGAGTGCAGAGGTCGGCTTGAGAGGAGTTGCGCTCCAATTTTGCGGGAATGATCAAGCCCTCGGATGGAAGATCTGGAGGCAGGGAATAACCCACCCTGCTAAAGGGATCGCCAAACTCGGGTTTATAGTGTTGCCGAGGCGAGTCTGCTCATTCCCCGGGAGACGTACCCCTCTGATGGCGACTATCCACCACGAGGAAAGGGGAAAACACCCCCCAACAAGGCTCAAAAAACATTAAGCCGAAGGTGTCTCCCGAACTTCCAATTCCACAACCATTTCCCTCATCTGATCATAAATTTTATTCCCCTTTCGAGCCACCATAGTTCCCGTAAATCCACTCAAAACCAACCCCTATTAACCCTCTACCGACCTACAATTACTCCCGTGAAACCCCTTCATTTTATTCAAATAATAAAGAAGTAAGTGAATTGAATTCAATCCGGGAGAGTTCAATCCCATTTGAATTCTCCCGCCTAAATAATTGCGCATGAGTGCGTAAAAAGTACCTCGCAGTGGCACGACGGTGCAGCACAACGGCTGGCCCCACCACTCAACTCTGCTGAACGCACTCCCCACTCCCGAATTATTCAGTTCGTGAAGTGTTGCGCAGCAGAGAGCATCGCTTGTAACTCTGCTCCGAATTATCCGTGTTTTCGTGACGAATTAAAGTCTCCAAAACCCCCGTTTTTCCCCGATAAAGTGTACAGACGCCGCGGGAAAACAATGGTGAGTCCATTCAATTAAGTAAAATCGCGAGTGTAATTAATTAATTAAGTTTCCGAGTGCCGTGAGTGAAATGGCGATGAGACGCTACACGTGGTTGTAGCGTCCCTTTTCATTCCTTCGGTTTTCTCTATTTTCTCGTGGCCGGATCTCTCAAAAATTAATGAGGCCACTGAGAAAATAATTAAAGGAAGATTACGCGAGTGTCCTTCCATCATTTTCGCAATTTTCAGAATTTTTAGCGAATAAAATAAGGAGGAATGGAGTAAGGTGTAAAACGACGCGCCTCGTGGATTACCATTCTCCCCGGCTCTCTTCATCTCTCCTGGCCGGATATCTTCGACTAATTAATGGCCAGTGAGAAGATAATGGGGAAAATGAGACGATAGGAATTTTTCCCGATGTTTTCAGGATTTTTCCAGGGACTTTGGAGCAATTTTGGAGCATTTCTTCGAAAAGCGTCATTGGCTGATGCAATGACGAAAAACACGTGCTCCCCACGCTTAGGTAGAGTTGGTTTCCTTCTCTCTCTCAATCGCATTCAATCTCACACGGTTATCTCTCTCGCACGCATGGCGAACGCAAAACCCTTCGTAATGCGTTGCCATGGTTCTCTCTCTCGTTCTCATTCATTTGCACGCTCTCTCTCTCACACGCACTGCTGGTAGAGTTTACTCAATTCCCAGCTAGTGCTGTCTCTCTCACACTCATGCAAATGAATTGGTTTTCTCTATCTGAAAGAAAAGCATGTATATATCTACGCTGTCGAGTTATTTCTCCCTCCGATTCGGAGAAATAATTCCAGCCGGAGTTCCGAGAATTTTCGAGTGCCTTTCTATACAGGCATCGATGTCTCTTTTCCGTTTTATGCCGTTTTCTCTTCCTTTTTCCTTCACACCCAATTCGGTGTGGAGGCAGTTGAGTTACGCTCACACCCAGTGACTCAGCCTAACCCGAGAATTCCTCAGGCTAGGGAAACTCCCTAGCAACCGACTAGGGAGAAATTTAGGCGCGCTTTCACGAGCGTCGCCTTTGAATATTCTCGCGCAATTCTGCGGAGGAGAATTATCTTTTCCTATGAAATCTTTCGATAGATTTCTTCAAGTTGGGTTATCTCTATGGGGTTTTTGTACTAATCAATGTACAATGAATAATCCCCTATATCTTCCAACGAATTAGAATATTTCTAGTCATTTCTGGTCCCCTCGCAGCATTTTTAAGGAAATGCAGATTAATTCAGAATAATAATGGGATTACTCATGTCACCGGTTATCTTTTCCGCCAGTTCACAGAGACATAAGGGCGTATGAGTCATTCTTAAGGGCGCATGAGATAATCAATAGAAATAATTATAAATATTTATTAATCAGTACTGGCGAGTACTTTTAAGGGAATTCCGTCCACTCTAACTGATAGATATCTATCTGAAAATTATCTTTGCCAGATTTTGGGACACTTTTGTACCTTTTGCAATAATTCGACGTTATCGGCGATTTTAGGTACAAATTGATAAACTTAAGTAATTCTCTCGATTTCTGCGATGATTTTCTCTCTCTCTCTCGCTTTATTTGAGGTTCTAAGTACTTTTTGGGTTAATTGGATTCTCCGACGGATTAATCGATTAATTCGGCCTTTTTAATGGCATTAAGGGATTTTGAGTCGATCTTTTAGGCATTTCTTTATAAGAGGCGCTTCTCGCAAATTACCTAGTGGCATTGGTTACTTCAATAATGGGGAAAAATAATGTATCAACTGAGGTATTATTGAATATTATGTATAATTTTGGTTTTATTCAGGCAATAGCGAAACACGTGAGGACATTACCCGACTCGTATTTATTTATTCCTCTATTCCTACCCTAAACTCTCGTTTTATAGTTCGGATCTCTTTCTATGGTTTTACCGGTGTTTTATCTCATTTTTGGCGACTCCTAAGTGTGCCCTAGACCAACGCCCTCTCTCCACGAAGCTGAACTAGCCTAGCACAAGCCGCAACCCCCTTTTCCGACACCCTTTTCTCTAGCGTTTCCTCAGTCCCCCAGAGAGTTTACTGTTATCGTTTTCCGTCATTTTACCGTCGGTCTGGTTAGATAGCTCCAGCAGCATCAAAATCTATCTGGCGCCCATATTCATCTTTGTTTGAACTACTCTCTATCGGGTCTTACAGCCACGCTGGAGGAAGGGGATGATTTATTAAAGGGGCCGAAGGTGAAGGTTGGGATATTTGCTAAAATTTAAGGTATCGAGAATGAGGCGAAAAGGGAGAACGAAGCAAATATTTCAATTCCTCACAAATGGAAGGTGAGCAATGACCATTTAATCCGTTTTTCATGCGTCATGGACCACCGAGGCCTTCCTGGGAAGGAACTCAGGTTAATTCTGCAAACTCTTTGTCATCTAAATAAGGAACAGCGTAAAGCATTACTCACCAAAGCTGATCCCTGTCTGATCAGATGCATATGTGAATGTGCACTTAATATTCTACAAGGTAACATACCGTTGGTAACGGCTCAGGAGAACAAACTGAAGCCTCATAAAAAAGTTTTACGTTCTCTCGCTTCTGAAAAAGCAAGTATAGCTAAGAAGAAACGCCTCATAGTGCAAAAAGGAGGTTTCTTACCTCTTCTTCTGGCACCGATTCTAGATACTCTGATTTCAAACGCTTTTGCCCGTTAATAATATGCAGCACGCGCGACCAATGGTTCTGATACCTGAAGATAGAGCTGCCTCCAGTTGCGACAAGTCTCTACAAACTATTATCACACCTGAGCAGTTGGTACGCCTCTGACACGTCTTGATCATGAAATGAAAGAAATTCTAGACTCAAACAATTACCCTAATGAACATGGAAAATAGAATGCTTACAATCGAATACTGCAACGATACCTTGCTCTAATACACCAACAACATAGTACAATCGACGAAGATGTAAAAGAAAAAGACGATGATCATCGATATCGAAGCCAAGAACAAATATCACCTATTAGGCCTCGCTTTCATAGCTCATGAATTCAAGGCCTTCTAAGGGAGCAGATCTCTTCAGAAGCAATTATTGAAAGTGTACCAAAAAAGTTCAGGAGAAATGCTGCTCAGCTTCTTCGTAAACTTCAAGACATGTCGAATGATGTAATATCATGCGATGGTGCAGGAGTTGTAACAATACACGGAAAGATCATCAAAAACTCAAATATCGTCGATCTTGTGAATGAAGCTATGCGTTCTCGTAAAAAAAAGAAAGCTACTGGCAGGAAAGAATTCGGAAGGGTATGAAAAGCCCATCACATCCCTCGTGAGTACATTGGTAACAGTAAGTTGATGCAGACCACTTTGAATCTTGAAGCCTCAACACCTACGGAAAAGAGAACGCGAAATAGTTCTGTACGGGAAATAGGAGTGGATGAAGAAGACGAAGACGAAGATGAGGAGACGTTCGACAGTCTCCCCGATCAAAGTGGCAAGTGTAAAACAATACGTGAGAAACCAATTCGATGGCTGAAGTTAAAAATATGAAAGATCTCGTGAAAATTTACTATAACCCTGAAAACCCCTCGGCTTTCACAGGGTCTTCGAATTTACAAGGTAGTAGCATTCACGATGCTGATGATGTGAAAAAATGGCTAGAAACACAAGACGCTTATAATAAACATCGGATGGTTCGTCGGTGCTTCGACCGACGTAGCTATAATGTATCCGAGGTTGACGGAGTATGGGAGGCTGATTTAGTGGATGTTCGATCCTTATCAACATACAATGAAGATTATACATTCATTTTAGTCGTTATTGATGTTCTCAGTGAAAATGTATGGGTGGAGCCTCTTTTGAAAACAGAAGTGAAACTTCTTGCTTATTGTGTTTGGATAGCGATGAATTATTAGGATTTTCTCAAATGAACAAGTGATAATAATTGAGAAATGTGAGGATACGGGGTTAATCTCGAAGGGAAACGGCAAGAAGCACAGCTCAGCACATTCAGCTGTGTCATGAACACAACACTTTGAGAATTTGAGTATCTGCCAATAGTATTTTGGTTATCTGTTCACTAACAAATTATCATTTTTTCACGATTATGAAGTGTTCAGAAAATCCATTTTTTTAAATCAGTTTTTCGTAAATACACAGGAAATTGATCGAGATGGAGCGGTTTTGCTTCAATCCTTTCTTGTAGCTCCCTAAACTCTCTATAAAGGAGGATTCGTGCAAGCTTGCTCTATCTTGCTGAAATTCCGGGATATTCGAAGAAAACGTATGCTTCCATATTTTTCTCATGCTAGCCTCATAATATGGTAGACGAAGGGGCATAGTCGGGTACTTTGGATTGAAATATTTCGAAAACTATGCAACATTTATCGAGACACTCTGTGAATGAAATTCGAAGGGAAGATTGACGAAGAAAATAAGCGAGACGCCGTTTTTCTACGACCAGTAGTTTCCGAGATATCAATTTTTTAATGAATAGTTCAGAAACAATGGACGAGGCCCGATAGTAAACAAATGAGCGCTCGGACGTCCTTTCTGAATTTTTAATTAGAAAATTGATATCTTGATAACTACCAGTCATAGAAAAACGGAGTTTCGCTTATTTTATTCGCTAATCTCCCCTCTAAATTCCATTCACAACATGTCTCGATGAATTTTGAGTAGTTTTCGAGATATTTCAATCGAAAGCCAAGTGTAAAATGGCAATTTTCTTCAGAAATAAAAAGCGAAGATTATGATGTGGAGCATGATAATTTTTATGAAAATCTTTTTAAAAAAATTCCCATATTATCCTCTCCGTGTATTGAAAAAAAAATTACAAAATGAAAAAACAGTATGTATGTAGCACTCTACGCAAATATCCTATCCCCCCACTCCCCTCTGCCGTATTCCCTCTCCGCCGCTAAAGCATATGCTAGAGTGGCATCCCCACCAACGCACTCTCCTCTTTCTTGCTTCTACTTTTCCCCCACTACTCCACTACCACATTCCCCTCAAAACCTTTCACTCGTTCGTGACGCGAGAAAAAAGTTGGTCCCGTCCCAAAAGAAGTTTCACTTCAAAAGTGGGAAACTTGTAACACAGGCTTTTAGACGCATTTTAAAGAGAAGTGGTAAAATACACAGAATCCCAAGGCTTTTGCAGACAAACAGGGGTAAAAAATTCGTTAATTCTGAGTTTCGAGAGCTGTTGAAGAAATATGATATATGGTATCGTGTTGTTCGAAACCCCGATGTTAAAGCAGCTGTCGTTGAGCGTTCCAACCGTACATTGAAAAAGAGATTATGGTGTTATTTCACGCATTCTAGAACCAAACGGTATGTGGATGTCTTACCAAAAATAGTACATCCGTATAATCAGACCAAGCATTCAGCTACGCGCTTGAGACCTTGTGATGTGTCCCACGATAACGCATTGATAGCTGCAGAAAACATCGATAGAAGATATAATCGATGAACGGGTGAACATAGACCGAAAGAGATTAAATATCTATGTGGTGATCTGGTTCGTATCAGTGGTGCGAAAGCAGCGTTCGCGAAAGGTTATGAAGTCAGCTGGAGCACTGAAATTTTCAAAATCAAGAGGGTGTGTGAATACAGGCCACCACCGATTTACATATTGGAGGATCTGAATGGTGACGTTATTGATGGTATATTCTACGAGCAGGAGTTGTCCAGAGTAAGTCGAAGTGCATATCCTGAAGATATAACCTCTAACAAAAATGCATAACTCATATGACAGTTTCTTCGTGGTGCTGCCTAGTAACAGTAGCATCCAATATTATCCTGATAATGAAACACCACATTTTGTTACCCATTTGCCTCATACAATGAATCTACAAGGAAAATGGAGTGTGGGCTTATCAGAGATTCACATACCAATGACATTTTTACATATATCTGACAGTAGTAGCAATTATGTGAGAATGGAAAGTCGGACATACTTAACGGAAGGAGAAAGAGCAAGGATGGAACGAACTCTCAAGTCCATTCCGAACGACTCAAATGATAATACAATAGTAGCTGTCAGTGAGAGCGATCTGCAGAAAGGGGCTTATGAGTCTGTAATAGATTTCCTGAGTATCATAAACGAGATGTTGTTCATGAAAGGTCATGTGGAAATACAGCAAAACAGATCGGGCTATGTACATGTAGTCGGAGTTTGCGGGGCTTCATGTGGTAATCACCATGTACTGAGTTTTTTGGAACCCCTCAAAAAGATTTTGGGTTTCGCGTATGAACATGAGTCATTAGTTCTGACATACGACATAAGTAGTTACAAGGCTGAAAATCCTGTGCTGTTGTCACGAGCGTTACCTCATAGTATTTATGTGTGCACAGATATTTGTGGGAGTTACATTACAGGGGATATTCACTCACCTTTCTTACGAGTCGTGCCTTTAGAAATTGAAAACCACACCTACGGCTCTGTGAAAATCGAGACATTTCCGGCACCATTGCATATTCCTTTACTACGCTCCGAATTTCAGACAATTGAAATAGATCTAAGAGATGAATATGGACAAAAGATACCATTTGAATATGGTACGTTGACCGCTACACTTCATTTCAAAAGGCTTGATTGAGTGTCTCAGAATGGAAGAGGATTATTTCAACGAGTTAATGCAGTGTGGCTCTGGTTACGGCAGTGGCAGGGGTAATCGCAGTGGGATAAGTAATGTGTATATTGGTAGACCAAACCAGAAGGGGCATGGAATAGGAAGTTTCTTAGGTGGCTTATTTCGACGTGTTTTACCTCTGCTAAAGAGAGGTGCTAAAGTGGTTGGGAAAGAGGCTTTGCGAACGGGCCTTAATGTTGCAGGCGATGTTATTCAGAATGACATGTCTCTCGAAGATTCGCTCAAAAACAGGGTCCGCGAATCAAGCAACAGTCTGAAGCGGCGGGCACAGGAAAAGATTGATTCACTGATGAGAGGCTCTGGATATAACAACTCTGATATGATGTATGGTTCTCATTTGAGTTCAGACCGCTCTGCTAGAAGGATCGGCCGGAGAAGTGTTGAAAAAGTGAATCTCAAGAGGAAGAAGAGCAGCTCTCGTACAACAAAGAAAAAGAAGAAAAGGATCACATCCAAGACAAATAAAAAGAAATCAAAGAAGAAGAGGAAGAGCAGCTTAAAGGTAAAACGTCTATCCAAGAAACCTCGTACTGTGACAGAAATATTTTCATAAAAATGTCTTTCTTACACACACATTCATGTGAAGGTGTTAAGAGTGAGCTGGATCTATTTTCATTACTACCCACACAGACATCAATGGAATCATCATACGATGTATTGTACAAGCCGATAGCGTCACTTGTGGATAATTCTCCAATCGAGTTTGACATTCCCGGGCAAGGCGACGAGTATATAGATCTAGCACATACATGGTTATCTTTCAACGTTACCATACCAAAAATAGTAAGAGCAGACAAGACTCTATCGAAAACAGTGGGCCCTGTGAATAACCTGATGCATTCACCTTTTGATCGAATAGATATTCATTGGAATTAGCAATGTTGGAACTAAAAAACTCAATCCATTCAATTTCGATAATTTTGGGTTGAATCATTTGTGTTTGTATGTGGATGGGAAGCAGTTTCCTTCAAAACCTCTGCAACCAAATTTTAAAACGCAAACATATGTCGAGTGCTACCAAACGTTACTCTCAGGTAGAGGAATACATTTCTTGAACGATGGAAACGGGATCGTTCGTTCAAAGTATCCATTCGGCTATTGTCTTTTTGCATTCGATCTTACACCAGACCTATCTGCTAACGACAACTCCCATTGGAATTTGCTGCGTCAGGGAAATATGAGGATTGAAGTGCGATTCCGTGATGCTTTAGAAGAAACCGTCAACGTCATCGTTTATGCAGAGTTCGAGAACATCATCGAGATTGACTCAGCAAGACAAGTCCCCGTGGATTACTCATAACTACTTCTGCGCAGACGCTGTAATTATGCCTAATTTGCAGATTTATTATAATCTTCAGACGGTCACGCGTAGGTTCCAACAGGGAGTGGTCAGTCAGAAGAGCGTCGCAATGGAGAAACTACCTTCAAATATTATCATACATTGTGGAGGCTTTTTTGGATTAGAAAATTCGTTCGTACCGAAAGAAATTGCTGTAGCCTCAATGACGGTAAATTTGTTTGGCCACTGGATTCTCCGCACTACAACTCATTTTTCTGAATTACCACCTCATATTCAGAAACATAATAATAATCTGACATTGCTACAGCACGGTCTACAATGGTATGATGGAGAATCTTACGAAAAGAACGTGTATTCAGTGCTACGAACTATTTGTAAAGATATTGATCATGTATACGCGTATGGTAGCCATCAAACGGATTCCATAGGGAAACTTCTCTCACGAACGGATATTGTGAATTCGGAAACAGTGATTGGACAGACTCTGTTCATGTGCAACTCTGCAATGACAGCATGTACTCTTCATAGTACTATAGATCACCGTTCATTCATTTGTGATATGCGTCACGTACTTCAGATACGAAGCTGTCTAATGGGAGTTGAAGTGCAGCAGAAACGTAATTATGTTTCTAGTATTGATGAATACTCTTCAAATTCTGGGGGCCCTACAACTCATACCGAACCATACCGTGGGAGTTTATCCAGTGGACAGAATACCAAAGGTGTGGACGAGACCGACAGCAATAGTGGCTAATACCCATGAGCACAACAAGCCTGGCGAACATTGGGTCGCCATGTACGTCAGTCGAGATGGCCGAGGATGGTACTTCGACAGCTTCGGATTGCCGCCAATCAACCCCCAGCACGAGGCCCGACTCCGAAGAAACTGCAAACTCTATAAATACTGTGTCAAACAGCTACAGGACCATGATTCCAATGTATGTGGACAGTACTGTGTTTAATTTCTCCATTGCATGTCTGTGTTTCCTACTCCTGATACATTCTTATCGTTATCCACTGATCGGTTCATTAGTAATGATCGAATAGTGCGTGAATATTATGACGCGTTCATGAAAAGAAAGAAGAATATGATGCCTCCTGAAGGAAAGGTCTTTAGTGGTGTGGGTAAATATAATTGTAAACAGTGGAATCGAAGCTGTAAGTGATATTATTGTAGTGGAAATAAATATGTATCAGGATTCAAAATTATGTGTGTCACAGTGCTTTTATTGAAGGACCCTTCCCTGTCATCGCCAGTAAAAGTATTTCCTAGTGTACCGGCCACTACAGTGCTCTCTACTTTACCGGTCAGCCTCCCTCCACTATCACCCAGCTGCGGAGTACGCTCTTACTCCGTTCAGGTGGGGGATAGTGATGGGGCACTGACTTTGGGTGGGGGGTGCTATAGTGACCGCTATACTACTCCAGAGGGACTAGATGAGAATCTTAATATTAAGGCAAAAGGATGAAGTTCAGCATCTACTTGTCGAGCAGGACCACCAGAATACAACAATCTACCCTATCCACCAACTAGTGTTACAGTTACGGATGCTGCGAAGTCTCGACAAATTATCTTACCAAATGAATACACGGCCTTTCATCCAGAATATGGTTATTTTGAGATAAAACCACCCACCTTTTTGAATCTTCAACCACAGTACATTTGGAGCGGATTGGAACCACCAAAAAAATTCGATGTCTAACTTCCGACTTATCGAATTGAAGTGTTAAAATTAGTGCGTGTAAAAGCAATTGAAACTGGGTATCCAGTCCTAGCCAAAATAATTAAAGATTATTTGGATGTGAGCAGTGATGGTTTGGAAATCGCGAGATGGTTGGGACATCGCCCTGGATGGCAAAAGTTGTTTTCTCACACGTGCTACTATGGTAGCACGCAGGGTTCAGTTGTCAGGGATATGAACGATGGTTTCACATCCGATAGACTACGTCCGTAACCGATAGCTCAGATCCCTCGCAATAGTATGCGATGGTTTCCATCGGATGTAACTTTTTTTCAGTGGCGCATCGGACGAGAGATTTTTGCATTCATTGCACTTTACCACCGATGGAATTCATCCAATTCTCTCGAATCCGATATCTAAATTGCTCGAATCATTCATTCACAACCAATAGGATATACCGAATGAACGATGTGGCATATTTTTACCCGCACTGAATTTGTTTGAGCAGGATTCAGTTGTCAGGAATATGGACGATGGTTTCACATCCGATAGCTCATATCGCTCGCAATAGTATGCGATGGATTCCATCGGATGTAACTTTTTTTCAATGGTGCATCGGACGAGGGATTTTTGCATTCTTTGAACGTTACCACCAGTTGAATCCATCCAGTTCTCTCAAATCCGATATCTAAATTGCTGGAATCATTCATCCACAACCGATGAGATATGCCGAATAAACGATACAAAGTGCATATATCGGTTGCACTGGATTTTTTGACTCAATGCCGATAAGGTAGAGAGTACCGTGTCTTTCATTTCCACTCCACTAGATGGCATTAGTGAAATAGAAAATCATTTCTATACAATAATAAAATTATTATTAACAAGTTTTAGCTCCTCCACTTGAAAAAAAATCAATTATTCTCAACCCTCGGATTATTCACCCCTGAACAGAACTTCCGAGCACACGTGGCGTCAAATTGACCCCACTCCATTTATGTTATGAGTTTTTTTGTAGATAAAATGAGGTACTCACATCATTGGTTTGATTGAATTATTTATTTAAAAGATGAATTTTTATAGAAATTTGGAGCAGCTAAAACTTGTTAATGATAATTTTATTATTGTATAGAAATGATTTTCTATTTCACCAATACCATCTAGCGGAGTGGAAATGGAAGACACTGTATGGATAAGGTAGAGTACTCTCTACCTTATCGGCACTGAGTCAAAAAATCTGGTGCAACCGATATACGCACTTTGTATCGTTCATTCGGCATATCTCATCGGTTGTGAATGAATGATTCCAGTAATTTAGATATCGGATTCAAGAGAATTGGATGAATTCCACCGGTAATGAAGTTCAAAGAATGCAGAAATCTGTCGTCCGATTCACCATTGAAAAAAAGTTACATCCGATGGAATTCATCGCATACTATTGCGAGCGATATGAGCTATCGGATGTGAAACCATCATCCATATCCCTGACAACTGAACCCTGCTCAAACGAATTCAGTGTGGGTAAAGATATGCCGCATCGTTTATTCGGCATATCCAATCGGTTGTGAATGAATGATTCGAACAGTTGAGATATCGGATTCGAGAGAATTGGATGAATTCCATCGGTGCTAAAGTGCAATGAATGCAAAAATCTCTCGTCCGATGTGCCACTGAAAAAAAGTTACATCCGATGGAAACCATCGCATACTATTGCGAGCGATCTGAGCTATCGGTTACGGACGTAGTCTATCGGATGTGAAACTATCGTTCATATCCCTGACACCTGAACCCTGCTCAAATGAATCCAGTACGGGTAGAGATAAGCCCCAAAATGCCAGTACCAAGCGCTCCAAGACCATCAACTCCCTTTGTTGCGAGTGACCTAATGGATGGAATAGCTCCAGAGGCAGTTAACGGACCGTTTTGGGATTCAATCTATCACATGAGTTGCGCTTTTGGGGTCTGTTACAGAAGTTACGATTTCCAGGAATTTTACTGCGTTCAATGTGCTGTTGATCCACGAATTACCAGTGCACCAGGATATTGTACATTCCTCATCCACGAAATTGGACTTACCACTCATTCTTGGATGTGTTATGTATGTCATTATGATTTTTTGACAAGAATGCCAACTGTAGACTGCCTAGCATGTGTAAACGTTTATCCAGAAGATGAAGATAGACTAGATAATGGAGCAATAATAAGTGTTAATCATGAGCCGCGTATATTGTATCAGTTCAATCCACGAGTGCCTTCTCATCGAAATAGAGTTTAGGAGAATTCACCAAAATTTGGTACATCCATCATGAAGATTCATCAAGCAGGTCATTCTTCATGTTGTGATTGTGTTCTCACATTCCAATAACCCAAACTATGGGCTGAATTGAAGAAAACGCTTCAGTAGTTAATTAGGAGAACATAAATCGAAAAGAGGTAAGCTCTTTTCTTTTATTGGAATGTTCATTCAGACAATGACTGGTGTTTAATAACAAATCGATCGATGGAGTGAGACAATGGTCTACAAACATTCATTCATACTTGAGTCCATTGTCAATCAGTTAACATCGCTCAATCGAATTCCAGAGGAAAAAAAAAGAAAAAATTAAAAAATGAAGAGTTTGACGGAATTGTGTGTGGCCATCGTGCTCAAATGGAGTGAAATTAAGAGAGTGATAATAAATCGATTCTGGTTTGACCTCAGACAGGTTGAAAAATGTTATTTTGGAGCTGTGAAGAGTGTAAGAGAAAGATGGCATCTTCAATCCAGTGCCGATTACATCAGTGCCATCATATGCATGACGCCTGATGTGTATGCAGCTGTTATCAGTGAACAGTGCGAGAAAAACCTGGAATCAAGTGAAATCCGAGCAGCATGTCGGAACATAAACGATTTGTTTCTAAGCGACGCAGGAGAGGAATCGTCGGATGTCTTTGAGCTGAATTTTCTATTCAACGAGACGACTTTTGACAACCAACCACAGCATCACCCAGGGAACCAGGACTGATGGTTCGAATACGATCTATTTTATTTAATTCCGCGTAATGAGCAATTTTAATTCCGAAAAATTTATGGACTCTTAATTAAAAGTCATAGTATTATTTCGCTATTTGTCGAAGAAAATATTATATTATATTATATCCTATCATACTATATCATATTGTATCAGATTATATCTTATTTGTTTGGTTTAATCAATTAGACTGAAAAGAAAGAGAAAATTTATAAAGAAAAAAAAAAAACATGTGTGTAGACTGATAATAGTAGACTGATAGTATAACGGGAGAGTGAAGAATGACTTTAGAAACAAAATATTGTCAATATATATATATATATATGGGTAGATCCATTACTTTCCGACAAAAACGTGCGGGCGTGAGTCTGTGATTTGGCTGACGATTTTTTCATCAAATATAGGTCACGAAAGGAGGTGATCCCCAGAATTTCAGCTCAATACAACCTAATGTGGTTTCTGTGGAATTTTCCAAAATTTGAAAAAAGTCGATTTTTCAGTCATTTTCGAAAATTCATATCTTAGCCGCCATATGAGCTGTAGATTCATACAAGCCGGCATTTTCGTCTACTAACCTCATATTTTCCAGAAAAAAATGAAATTTTGATCTACGCTTGGATCTGGCTTCACTGGGAACTTCCAAATAAACCACAGTTTTAGCTAAATTTCGTCTACTTTCGAGACGTGCTCGGATCTACAGTTCTTCAAGCAGAAAGTGGCCTGATGGCTTACATGCTTCATCTAGGCATATTCTCTCCATATTCACCCTAATCTCCGTCGAATACCGTTATTCCTCAATTATATGACCAAATAAAGCCGCTCATTTTATGAAAAAACGCAGTTTTCAGATAGCTATAACTTTTTTCTATGAACTCCAAATTGCTTGAAATTTTCAGGGAATATCCTTCATTCTGTCCTCAAGCAGCCCTGGAAATTTCAATTTTGGAATAGGAGTGGTTTACGAGCTGTGAATTTTCACAAGTAGTCAATTTTTCACTCAAATGACATTATTGAAGCTTTATCTCTGACGTCCTAAATTCTGCGTTATGAATCAATCCCTATCCATTATTTGTATATGTGGAAGAAAAATGATGAACGATGCTTACAAAATTGGACATCCACCTCAAATCATAGGTAATCGTGGAATCATTGAAAATTCAATTTTTTATTTGTTAAAATATTACACTAGCGGAAACATTAAAGGATCAAAAAAAATCGAAATTTCTAGCAGTTTTTCGAATGGCCGTATCTTTCTCAAAAATGATCGTATCGGAGTGAAGAAAAAAAATTTGAAGCTTGAAGTCTCTATTTTTGAGATCTCGAGACGAATTTTTTTTTCAAGCAATGTGTACCACGCTATTCTAACGAGTACAGTGAAAATTTTGTTTTTGAAATTTTTTCATTTTTTTTTCGTCTACGGACTCGAGAAAAATTTTCCCAGTTCAACTACTATAGGGACCGGATAGGTTGTTCATTCAGCTTCAATTGTTTTTTTTACCTTGATTCGACCATTTTTCGCTGAGATATGCTTTAAATGAAAAAAGATCGTTTTGTCTCTGATCATCGATATCTCAGCAACCAATGATCGCACAGAAAATTCATGGTGGGTTTCGAAAAGCTGAATAAATTCTCTACAAGAACAAGGCATTTTTTTTCGAAAAAAAAATTTTCATGTCCTTTACATGAATTTGAAAAAACACGGCAAAAAAGGCTTTTGGTGAATTTTTGAAACATCAAACTTTTAATGAGAAATATTGATAGAACCACCCATGTTAAGTGTGTCTTTTAGAGTTCAATAAACCCACAAAAATCCTACAAAGTTTCAATTCAATCCACCCAGCCGTTTTTTTTGTTTTACTCGATTGAATTTTTGAAAAAATTATAAGATCACACTTCTTGCACTTAACAGTTCAGGATCTTCAACGGAATGAAAGATGAAAATTTCCTCAGCTTCCTCCACATTTTCATTCTGAACAGCGTTTAAATTCATGAAAGAGAAAAATCGAATTTTATCTGTTCAGAAGGAAAATGTGGAGAAAGCTGAGGAAATTCTTCTCTTCCATCTCGTTGGAGATCCTAAACTGTTAAGTGCAAGAAATGTGATCCTCTAATTTTTTCAAAAATTCAATCGAATAAAACAAAAAAACGGCTGGGTGGATTGAATTGAAACTTTGTACTGTTTTCGTGGGTATATTGAACTGCAAAAATCACACTTAACATAAGTGGTTCTATCAATATTTCTGATTAAAAGTTTGATGTTTTAAAAATTCACCAAAAGCCTTTTTTTCTTGTTTTTTCAAATTCATGTAAAGGACGTAAAAAAATTTTTTTCCGAAAAAAAATGCCTTGTTCTTGTAGAGAATTGATTCAGCTTCTCGAAACCCACCGTGAATTTTCTGTTCGATCATTGGTTGCTGAGATATCGATGATCAAAGACAAAACGATTTTTTTCATTCAAAGCCCCATATCTCAGCGAAGAATGGTCGAATCAAGGTAAAAACAAAAATAATTGAAGCTGAATGAACAGCCTATCCAATCCATATAGTGGTTGAGCTGGGAAAATTCTTCCCAAGTCCACATATTTAACGCAAAATTTATGACGTCAGAGATGAAGCTTCAATAATGCCATTCGAGTGAAAGATTGACTATTTGTGAAAATTCACAGTTCATGAACCACTTCTATTCCAAGATTGAAATTTTTAGGGCTGCTTGAGGACAGAATAAAGGCTATTCCCTGAAAATTTCAAACAGCTTGGAGTTCATAGAAAAAAGTTATCGCTATCTGAAAACTGCGTTTGTTCATAAAACGAGCGGCTTTATTTGGTCATATAATTGAGGAATAACGGTATTTGACGGAAATTAGGGTGAGTATGGAGAGAATATGCCTTGATGAAGCATGTAAGCCATCAGGCCACTTTCTACTTGAGGAACTGTAGATCTGAGCACGTCTCAAAAATAGACGAAATTTCACTAAAACTGTGGTTCATTTGGAAGTTCCCAGCGAAGCCAGATCGGAGCGTAGATCGAAATTTCATTTTTTTCTGGGAAATATAAGGTTAGTAGAAGAACATGCCGGCTTGTACGAATCTCTAGCTCATATGGCGGCTAAGATATGGATTTTTGGAAATGACTAAAAAAACGAGCCTTTTTCGAATTTTAAAAAATTCCACAGAAACCGCATTTAGTTGTATTGAGCTGAAATTTTGGGGATCACCTCCTTCTGTGACCTATATTTGATGACAAAATCGTCAGCCAAATCACAGACTCACGCCCGTACGTTTTTGTCGAAAAGTAATGGATCTGCCCATAGATATTGAAGGAGTAGAAATCAGGGAATTTGATATGCTTATTTTCTAATGAAAAAAAAATAACCGTGCCTTGAAATAATCATATACACTCAGCAAAAAAATTAAGGGAACAGTAAATTTTGTCAGTTATTCGCTCGATTTTCAAATGGCTGTAACTTCGCCAAAAATGATCGTATCAGGATAAAAAAAATGGTTGGAAAGCTTGAAGTTTCTACTCTTGGAATTTTGAGAGGAAAATTTTTTCTGACCATCCGTTATAACAAGATAAGAGGGTTGAAAGCGGGAAATTTTTTTTTATTTTTTTTCATTTTTTCAAATTGTTCCACGGACTCCAAAGAAATTTTCTCGCCTTATCCCTTATCAAGATCGTGTAGCCTGGTCTTTGAGCATCAATTTATTTTGTTTTTCCTACTACCCTTTGTTGCTGAGATATCGTCGATTGAATTAAAAAACACCCTTTTGTCTTTAATCGCCGATATATCTCAGGAACTACTGATCGCACAGCGAGCGGATGGTGAGATTCGTAAGCTTGAATAAATTTTCTGTAAGATTCTTGCACTGCTTAATCGAAAAAAAAATTTCTTCCATTTTTAAAATTGGTTCGAAAAAGTACCGAAAAATTATTTTTTTTTCCTCTTTTGAAAAGTGCCCTGCATTTCGCGGATTTTGTGATAATTGCAAATGTTTTGACGTTTTTCTCCAGTTCAATGTGGGCTGAAACACACCCTGAATTTTTAAGCCAATCGGCTCGACCGTTTTTTTTTCCCGAATGAACAAAGTTTTAGCAAAAATTAAAGGAACACTTTTTTGTTCCTTAAACACCAATTAATGATGATTAAGGCCGAAAATTTTTTTTCCTCGTTATTTCTTTGTCATTTTTTGTGCGAAATTTGTTGAATTCTATCGAAAAAAAAAAAAATTAAGGAAAAATAAAAAAAAATTTTTTAAAAAATTTCAAATCGAAAAAAATCAGAAAAAAAGTATTTTTTTCGATTTTTCTTCGATTTTTTTTTTCCGAAAGAATTCAACAAATTTTGCACAAAAAATTACAAAGGAATAACGGAGAAAAAACATTTTCGGCCTCAATCATCATTAATTGGTGTTTAAGGAACAAAAAAGTATTCCTTCAATTTTTGCTAAAACTTTGTTCATTCGGGAAAAAAAACCGTCGAGCCGATTGGCTTCAAAATTTAGGGGGTGTTTCAACACACATTAAACTGAAGAAAAACGTTGAAACATTCGCAATTTTCACAAAATCCGCGAAATGCAGGGTACTTTTCAAAAAAGGAAAAACAATTCATTCTTCGGTACTTTTCCGAACCAATTTCAAAAGTGGAAGAAATTTTTTTTTCGATTAAGCAGGGCAAGAATCTTACAGGAAATTTATTCAAGTTTACGAATCTCACCATCCGCTTGCTGTGCAATCAATAGTTCCTGAGATATCGACGATTAAAGACAAAAGAGTGTTTTTTGATTCAATCGACGATATCTTAGCAACAAAGAGTCGTAGAAAAAAAAAAAGAAATTGAAGCTGAAAGACCAGGCTACACGATCCTGGAAAGGGATAAGTCGAGAAAATTTTTTTGGAGCCCGTGGAACAATTTTAAAAAATGAAAAAAAAAATAACAAAAATTTTCCCGCTTTCAACCCTCTTATCTCGTTATAACGGATGGTCAAAAAAAATTTTCTTCTCAAAATTTCAAGAGTAGAAACTTCAAGCTTTCCAACCATTTATTTTCATCCTGATACGATCATTTTTGGCGAAGTTACAGCCATTTGAAAATCGAGCAAAAAACTGACAAAATTTACTGTTCCCTTAATTTTTTTGCTGAGTGTATTTATCTATGAATATTAGTCCAAAAAAAAACTTGCACCAGAGTACAATGGCCCGGGAGGCTTAGTATTCTCTTAAATTTATATTGCACCAAAAATTAAATGTTCTATTCTATTATTCAAATATATATATATATATAGAGAGAGAAAGGGAAACACGAAAACCAGAAACAAAAAAAAAATATACGAAAAAAAAAAAACAAAATGAAAAAAAATTTATATACACATATTCAAAAAAAACGCGTTTACTAATCAGAACTGCTTTGAACGACAATAATCACCTATTTCATATCGCATTTTATTCAAAATATTGTCGCAAAGGAAAATTCTTGTATCTATTAATCAGGCACAATCAAAAAAGAAAAAAAAACAAATAAAAAAAACTATGTTCTCTCGCACAAAGTAAATTTCATCCGTATTCAAAGTAGACACGAAGCAAAGAACAAAAAAAAACAAAAAAAAACAAAAAAACATCTTTTAAACTTTTCAAAAATCAAAGAAATTAAAACTTTTCATGAAACAAAATTAAACAAAAAAAATTTCTATCAAAATTTAAAGATAAAACCGAAATTTCATTCGAAATTCGTGTAAATTCGTGATCGGGCTATTCGTTTTAACCCCAACGCTCATTTAAAATGAGGGAGGTATGTTATGTCCTAATAAATGACCATAGAGCGAGTTATTGACTCGCATGGAAAAGACCGGTAGCATTTCCAGTATGATATATATATCATACTTGAGTAAAAGCGCTCGAAATGCTATCTCAACATATATATATGGGCCAACTGTCTCATTGCACTTCTTGAAGAATTTGTGCAAGTATTGATTTTCCACAGCTGCCTCCGTTACGCATTGTGTTGGAATTTTCACCCATTGTCTTTGCTAATCAATAATGTGCTGACAAAGAGCGACCCATATATATAGAGATAGATGCATTTCATTGCCAAGTGCAATCCCTCCGTGGGGGGGATTGACCAACACATTTTCATATCCCTATAAAAAAATTGTAATACCGAGAATCGGCTCGGAATTTTATCGCATTGCCTTTTATGGTCAATGCATAGTCCGGGATAGCTCAGGGACACTTTCTGCCCTTAGTAATAAGAGTTGATGAAAGGGAATGCATCGCCCTGGAACAGACACATTCAGCCGAATTTTCGAGTAGTAATCAACTTCCAATCGAGTTTTTAAGCAGTGATTAACTCCCAATCGTGATTTCGAGTAGTAATTAACTTCCAGTCGAGTTTTTGAGTAGTAATTATCTTACAATACAGTAATTATCGTGCAATTGTGTCTCTAATCTGAGAATTATATCTTTGTCTAAATTTAATTGGTGATAGTTGAAAAATTGTGAATTCCGAAGGATTATAAATTGTCAATCCGTCAGTCCAATCATTGAAAAATCATTTAACAATTCAAATTACACTTTAAACTAACTTTCTATTAATTAATCACGTAACCCGAATTTATTAAACACATTGTAACCATTAAACCACTCAATGAGACAATAGTGCAATAGATAAAACATTGTCAGACTAATTGAATTATATAAAAGATTGTAAACCGATTTTAATAATTTGGAATGTTATTCGGCAGAATAAATTGGCATTTAACATTAACGTTGTTTTGTTTATTGTTAAACATAATAATTGTGGCCTACCTTATCCTAAAAAATCAAAAGGTGAGAACCAAAAACATTGGACAATAAATTTTTCTTGATCTTGGTCTCGATCCCAGGTGTAAAGGACGCAAGTCTTGACCCGAAACAGAGACCACAGTTACATTTGTTTTAAAAGGAGGATCAGAGTCCTCCGGACGTAACAATATAATGTTATTGTGAATGTTTTTCTAACGAAGTACGTGAAAAATAGCCTGTATCATTGATGCATTTAATTCATTATTCCTATTTCCGAATTAACTTTCAATTTTGTATTATGGTTTCCAGAACCTGAGGAAGCCTCAATAAAGCAGCCGGAACGTCGTTCATTTGAGAATTATTTAGTATTGTTAAATTAATTTTTCCAACGTCCCATGATCCCGGAGACAGTAAAATGTATTTTATTTTATTTTTTCATTTTTTTGAAATCAATTACAGCTTGGAGATGTAATTGAACCAAAGAAAAGAGAAAGATGTACTGATACTTAATTCAAATAACCTATGATAGTATAAGACGTTGATGTCGTGAAAAGAAAATCTAGTTTTAAAGTGCCAAGAACCTATGTATACAATAATGATAATGATATTCTATTGTTGGTGAATGAAAGTGGCATAAACTAGTTAACTTTTGAATAATTAAAGAAAAGCCATTCATACCGTATAATTTGAGTAATATTTGCGCATTTTTTTAGTAATAAGATTTCAGGAATTTTATGGTGATAATGTGGTAAAAATGTGTTGATAATGCTGTGAATATGCTGCATATGAACGGTATTATTTCAATTTTAATTCCGTTATACCATCCCGTTGAAGTACCATACATATTCCGTTTTTTTACCGTAACACGTACGGTACCGTTTTGGTACCGTAAGTATTTGGTAAAAAAAGTGACCAAAATAACTGAAATAATGCGGTAAAAATGCGGTAATTTTACGATACAGCTATGGTATTTTTTCTGCATTCCCAAAACCGTTAGGGACTCTTCACTTCATTGCGAACGACATTGAATGAACGTGTTTTGTTTTTCCAAGGTGTTACATTTTCGTTCATTATGAACACGCTTCAGCTTGCGGGTTCTACTCTCGTCAGCGTCTCTACTCTCACCTTCAGTTCTAGCACCTTCTCTTTCCTGTCCTCCAGCTCTCCCTCCCTATGCCTTATCAGTAGTGTCAGTTCTGTTATTCTCACGTCGATGCTCCCCCAAGTTTTTTGAGGATATCTTAGAAACTACGGAAGATATCGAAATTTTCCTAGGGAACTAGTTCAAAACGTAGCTACTTTCCCACTAAAATTGAGCATCAACTATTGGTCAGCTGGTCAACCGAGCCCGGTGACACTTCTGATCACTCGGACTAGAAGACGAATTCTCCCCCTTCCAACTATCTCACTCTTAACCGAACGGTCAAACTGGACGTAGCGTTGTACTTTTTGTCGCGAAGTTATCTCTTCTCCTTTCAAGTGTGAATCACGGTGTTAATTATCTATTCTCTTGATTGAAAGCTTGTTGAATTTCAGCAAAAAACAATAACATCAAAGTAAAATCGACTAATTATTTATTGAAAGTGAAGTGTATCATAATTTTGACCAGCGAGCTTTTCCCCGTTCAATAAAATGGTTTTGCCTTGCGGCTCATTGTACTCAGTGTTACCTCAAATTTTCCCTTTACCAAAAAACCGCCGCCTACATCCACCCTGAAAATCTACGTTGGAAATCATTACGCTCAAACCATTGGTCCTTCGAGTAGCCAGATCTATAAGAAATAAAAAGAGCGAATTTGTGAAGTGGAAAAGGGACGCCTCGTCCTGAACGAAATTCGGGGTTCCCACGAGCTAGTGAAGAGACAATAAAATTCAGGCGATAAAGTGAAAAATGAAATAACTAGACTGATCCTTTCTGTCATTAAGGGCTTCAGTGTTTACATCCCAACGTACACACGAATTCAAAAAGTGAGAGACGCTCAAGTCTCACCGCAGAGGGCGACTCAACTGACACCCAACAGTCGGTATAGCAAACTTGGCATCCAACAGTTGGTAAAGTAAATTACTTCAACAGTCAGTAAAGCAGGTTCCAGTTTGCCGACCGTCCATAAAGCAGAAGCGTGCACTCTTCAATCGCTCCGTAATTTATTTCACTTTTTACTGATTTAACTGAGATTAATTGCAGTCATCAACCAAGAGGACCAGAACGTGAGTCGAGGAACTGACGCCTCATTACCGTGGGAAAATGAATTCGATCTCATGGGAGATTTATTTGACCCGTTAGCACCAGAGTCGTCTTCACTCATCAATGGAGAGGCTAATGGGAAGAGATGAAGGGGGTCTCACTCAACAACCTGCAGTAACTATTCCAGTGCCTCAACAACCTGCAGCAACTCTACCAGTGCCTCAACAACCTGCAGCAACTCTGCCAGTGCCTCGACAACCTGCAGCAACTCCACCAATGCCTCAACAACCTGCAGTAACTCTATCAGTGACTCAACAACCTGCAGAAGCTGCTCCAGGGACTCAACAAGCGATAACAGTCACCACAGAAGCTCAACAGCAGGCTCTTATCATTCGAAAGCATGAGGAAAGATTGATCAATTGGCAACGCAATAAATTACGAGAGTTGCCAATTGAGATCAGTGAATTGGGAGAAATCCAGGAAACTATCCAACGGGAAGCAGCCCAAATCAACAATCCATCAATAGAGGGGCTGAAAAGGCTGGAGAGCCTTATCACCAATACCTGGGCTGAATTTCGTTCACTACAGAGCGAAATAATGGAGTTTATCAAGTGTCAACGCGAGAATTTGAATCTGGTCACGAGACCAGATCAGGTGATCTGGTCAACCAACGTACTAGAAGAGCAGCGCGCCAAAACGAGAAGCCCGCGGCACTTTGCGTAAAGCATTTGCAACAGTCAGACGCGTTTCCTGAGTGTTTTGCATTTTGCCTTTATCTCAGATCCTTTGTAAACTCAATGAAACTATTTGTGAAGTAAAACAATAAATTCCGTGTTCAATTATTAACATTAATCACTCCAAATTGGTGACCCCGACGTGGAAATCTGGCAGGAGCCATGAAGTTCTCCACAATAGACCTGGTTAGAGTCTTCAATCAGATCCCGGTAACTCCAGATGACATTGAGAAGACAGCAATCATCACGCCGTTTGGACTCTACGAGTTTACTCGAATGACCTTTGGTTTTAGGAACGCCGCGCAGACGTTCTAAAGGTTCATTGACGAAGTCACACGAGATTTGCCGTATGTTTATGCGTATATTGATGATCTTTTGACTGCTTCTAATTCGCAGGAACAGCATCTGGAGTACCTGGAGACTGTCTTCAGCCGTCTCAAGCAAGTGAGACTGGTGGTTAATATGGAGAAGACTGTCTTGGGCGAAGAAGAAGTCCTGTTCCTGGGACAAGTTGTCAACAAACACGGCATCAAGCCGAATCCAGAGAAAGTCGAGGCCATCAAGGAATTTCCTGCTCCGAGGACAATGAAAGAGCTTCGACGTTTCCTGGACATGTTGAACTTCTATAGGAAACACATCCCATCAGCAGCCCCACTGTTAGCCCCACTCGACGCACTTCTTCAAGGTAGCAATCTCCACAGCAGGAAGCCGATTGAGTGGGACAGCCACCTGGAAGAGACATTCAAAACAGCAAAAGACGTCCTAGCCTCAGCAACACTGCTATCGCACTCGAGGCATAACGTGGAGTGGGGAATTTTCGCTGATGCCTCTGGGGAGGCCATGGGAGCAGTGCTCCAGCAAATTGTGGACAATGAATGGCAACCGTTGGCGTTCTTCAGCAAGAAGTTCCGGGAATCATCAAGGAATACTTCACCATCTGACCGAGAACTAGAGGCAGTTCACCAGGCAGTGAAGCATTTCCGGAACCTTATTGAAGGACGCCAGGTCACAATCTTCACGGACCACAAGCCGCTCATTCACTCATTCTCCAAAAAGAATCAGGAAATACTCCCGGTCAGAAGAACAAGGCCCAATTTTGTCAGTCAGTTCACAATTGACATTCAGCACATAGCAGGAGCTGACAACGTAGTTGCAGACTCCCTTTCCAGAATCGAAGCAATATCACCTGCTGTGGATCACAGGGATATTGCCTTTGAGCAGGCCAGAGACGAGGAACTCCAACAGCTTCTTCGTTCCAGAGAACATCGGCTGGATCTCCAGTTTGTCGAGCATCCAGACTCAAGGATTGGTCTCCACTGCGATATGTCGCAAGGTTCACTGAGGCCATATGTGCCAGAATCATTGAGGAGAAGAGTCTTCCTGTCTCTGCACGATCTGGCCCATCCAGGAACTCGAGCATCTGTTCGTCTGGTAGCAGCAGGGTTCATCTGGCCGAATCTGAAAGAAGACTGCAAGCTGTGGGCTCAAACTTGCATCCCATGCCAAAGAAGCAAGATACAACGTCACACCAGAGCTCCAGTTGCAGAATTCAGGCTTCCTTTGGCTCGCTTTGAGCATGTCCACATGGATCTGGTAACATTACCTCCTTCTAAAGGCTATTTATGTTGTCTTACACTTGTTGATAGGTTCACCAGATTCCCAATGGCAACTCACGAATCAGTCCGCTCCCCATACCACTTACGAATTAGTCCGCTCCGGCAGTTGCAGAAGCCTTCCTCCATCATTGGGTTGCGATCTCCGGAATTCCAGAGAGGATCACCACTGATCAAGGCGCCCAATTCAAGGCACAGCTTTTTCAACAGCTGACGAAGCTCCTGGGAGTGAGGCACATCACTACCACCACCTACCATCCGCAGAGCAATGGACTGGTGAAACGGATGCACCGGCAGCTGGAAGGGTCACTCAGAGCTCATGGAGAATCCTGGTATGATGCTCTGCCAGTGGTTCTTCTGGGTATGAGAGCATCCATCAAAGAGGACATCAACACGTCACCGGCTGAACTCGTCTTCGGCAAGCCTCTTCGCCTTCCCGGTGAGTTCATTTCTCCATCCCCTCACCAGCAGCCTGCCCAACAGCTCGTGCGGACGCTCAGGGAGAAATATCAAGACTTGGCACCACAAACAACCAGGCACGGACAAGAACCGACGTTTGTACCGCAGAAGCTGGAAACAGCAACGCATGTCTTCCTGCGAAATGAACTTTTCCAAGGGGCCATGATACCACAGTACAATGGTCCACATGAGGTCGTCGAGAAGAGAGCCAAGACTTTCAAGATACTGGTAAATGGAGATGAAAGCTGGATTTCAATTGACAGGTTGAAACCAGCTTACATCCTGCCTGGAGAACCAGTGGACAGCCCAGTTCATCAACCAAGACCGAAGGCAGGATCTTCTAGGGCTGGAGACGGTGTAGCTGGACCTTCCACTGGATATGCTGGGCAATACCAGGACCGGAAGGCAAATCCGCTACCGTGAAGTCGTCCCAAGAAGACTGTCTCAATTAACGACGCCCTTTCACGTCATTATTATTAATAAAGTTTTTTTTTATGTCTGTTTTCTGTTCCAGCAACAACAGAACTCACTGCTGAACTGGAGGACAATCACTTCAGGTTTGACTTCAGCAAAATCTAATTTTTTTTTTTTTGGTCAAAGTAGAAGTCAAATTTTTTTTTTTTTTACGCTGTGAATGATATTTTTTTTCCGGCTTAATTAATTAGCTCAAGTAAGCCATTTTTCACTTCTTTTCCATGGAAAAACATTTTTTTTCACGTTTTCAAACTCTCTCAAATTTCTCAGATTAATTATTAGTTAAAAATTCAAATTATAAAATAGAGTTAAGGAAAAAAGCTTTAATTAGTATTTAAGTTTAGTTATTAAGGAAATGAGGAATCCATGAGAAGTATTGGCCATACTTCTCCAAAGAAGGGGAGGTTTGAAGCGTCAACGCGAGAATTTAAATCTGGTCACGAGACCAGATCAGGTGATCAAGATCTTGAGGAAAGAAAAAACAGCGTTAGCAGTCCACCACTTCAAGAAAGGTCACTCGTTTCAATTCGATGGAACGACCATCTTGGACACTGAATCAAATTGGGAGAAGAGGAATATCAGTGAAATGAAACATCTTAGAGCAGAGCACCAGTCAGCAGAGCAGCACCAACCAGCCAAGCCGGACCAACCAGCCAAGCAGCACCAACCATTCAGCAGCAGAGCAGGAATTCGTGCTTTGAGCAACAGCAAAAGCTCAAGTTTTATCACCGAGTAGAATCTCAATCGAAGCAGGGCTGCTCATTGATTAGGGATCAGAGCTATCCTTCATCACAGACCAACTAGTACGTCAATTGAAATTGCAATGGAGAGCATCAACAATCGAATCAATAAGAATTGGTGGTACCAATTCAGGACTCACGAGAAGACAGGTGACAGTCACTCTACAGTCAATGACTCAACAGAAGCAGGCACAACTAAGTGCCCACATTCTACGTCGACTCACAACACACTGCAGCACAACAATCCAGAAATTCATCCATGGTCAGACTCTACAGTTGCTCCAGCATAGATCAACAGCCACGCCCCAAGATGGAAAGAGTATGTTCACAATAGAGTTGTGAAAATTCAAGAAACGTTGCCCACAGCCACGTGCAGACATGTCAATGGACTCGAAAATCCAGCTGACTGTGCTTCACGTGGGGTAACAGCACAACAATCGTCGGTCCATCAACTATGGTTGACTGGACCTGAATGGCTTCGCCAAGATGAAGATTCTTGGCCATTATCAACAACTAAAGTCCGAACAGAAGCCATAACTGAATAGAAACCTGCTCCAGCTTATCCAGTAGCAGTCAGGCTGAGGATTCATGTCATGGCCGAAGTTCTCGAGCGATACGCAACGTTGGAGAGGGCTCTTCAGGTTGTGGCAACTATCAATAGGGCCATTGACAGGTTCAGCAGACAACCAACTCCACCTGCTCCAGCCTCGATAACAGTGGAACTCAACAAAGCACGACTGTTCTGGGTAGAAATAACTCAATTTCAATATTTCTCTTCTGTGTTACAGATGCTCAACAACGGAAACTGAGTACCGAATCGTCATCCACTAGCCAATTTGACACCAGCTCTTGATGATCAAGAAATTCTCCGGCTTAGAGGACGATTGAAGAACTGGCGGAGGCGGCTGTCAAATCAGTGAAGTATCACCTCGAAAGGGTTCTGGGCACGACATCAGTCACCTGCGAGGAACTCAACAGCATCCTCATTCAGATAGAGGCCTGTCTCAATTCTCGACCAATTGCACTAATGTCAGATGACCCAGGAGATCTCGAAGCTCTAACTCCAGGAGATTTTCTGATTGGTGAGCCTCTACAACTACTACCAGAGCCATCAGTTAAAAACGAGAATCCCAACAAACTTCAGCGATGGAACCTGGTGACTCAAAAAATTCAACAATTCTGGATACGTTGGTCAAAAGAGTGCCTTCAACGATACCAGGCAATCTCCGAGTGGAAACATCAACGACCCAACATCCGAGTCGGTTACGTGGTCCTCATGGTTGCAGAAGACCGTCCTTCAGCTAAATAGCCCCTAGCAAGGGTCATTGACGTCTCACCAGGTGCTGATGATCTCAACCGAGTCACCAGAGTCAGAATTGCCCAAGCAGAGGTACCAACACTGCCAGATGGGACGCCAAGGATAGACAGTGTTACAGCTACCTTCACCAACTACGACCGACCAATTGCAAAGCTCTGTCGGCTTCCAATTGACTCAGTTCAAGATGACCAGGCAAAGAGAGAGGCCCAACCAGAAGACCAACGACAATCAGATGAAGGAGACCAACGAGAATAAACCTTCAGCAGATCAGACCTGCTGAATGAGGGGAGGATGTTCAAATCGTAGCTATTTTCCCGCTAAAATTGAGCATCAACTATCGGTCAGTTGGTCAACCGAGCCCAGCGATACTGAGCCCGGACTAGGAGACAGATTCTCCCTCCTCCAACTACCTGACTTTGAACTGAACGGTCAAACTGGACGCAGCATTGTACTTTTCGTCGGGAAGTTATCTCTCTTTTTTTCAAGGGTAACTTATGGTGTTAATTACACCGGCACACAAAAAAAAAAAGTTGTATGGACACCGGGCACCACCTATCTACGGGCATGTTTTTTGACCCGCTGAGTACGAATTTCAAGTCAGTTTAAGCCGTTCAGCCTTCAATTTCGAGTAAATTGCAAAAAAAAACAAAAAATAGCGAAAATTCGATGTTTTGGCAAGAAAACACATTTTGAGATCTAAGGCAAGCATAATTTCCATGTATTTTGGTCTGTTGAATACTAATTCCGATCGTACTTCAATAATAAACCGTTTTGAATCTAAAAAAATTGTAAAAAATCATCAAAAGTTGCAAAAATCGAAGAAAATTAGGATTATCTTGGTATAAAAAATTTTGTGGACCCGGATTGACGAAGATTTTCATGTAATTCAATCTGCTTGATCTGATTCTGCAATAAATTTGCCCCATAGTCCTCTCAAACATTCATAAAATTGCAAAAAATCGATAAAATAGCAGAAAATTAATGCTGCAAAAATTGAAAAAAATCTTTTTAACACAATTAAATAAATTTCTTGTATTTTCTGTTGACAAAATACAAGATTAAAATCTGAAAATGCAAAAAAATTGTAAAATCTATTAAAATTACGTATAAACAGCATTAGGAGAATGATTTTCCCAACTTTTAAACTGTTTTCCGGTGGTATCGATCTCTTTCAGTTTCAAATGATCTACGGAGTGCATTACTCTTTCGTTTGTTATTTTCTTTTGGTATATCTCTTTTGAGTGTCCAGCAATAGTCTGCGATCATGATGATATACCAATTTCCCTGATACCTAGTCTCCATTTCACTTATGTCTTGATGAAAACGTTCTCCCTGTTCTTCACTGTCCTCCCCAAGATTCTCAGGAAAGTGGTCGATGTGAGAATCTAGGAAGTGTCATTTTAGATTCATTAAGCATCCTAAATTTTTGTAATTTGTCACTTATTCTTCGACTATTGTCCTGTAATTTTCACTTTTATTATTTCCTAAAAAGTTATGACACACATTTTTGAAACTTACCCAAGCTGCTCTCCGTATCATTCATTCTACCTATAAAATTAGCATCCTGAAATGGAGTTCTAATTTGGAGCTCATTAAAAATTCCCTCTTTTAATTTGGCATCACTTATTGCCGGAAACTTTTCTCTCAAGTACTGAAAACAATCACCATCCTTGTCCAGAGCTTTGACATATTGTTTTATGAGACCTGGTTTGATGTGAAGTGGTGGTAGCAGATAGTTTGGAAGCTGAATTAATGTTCGTATTACATTATGAGGACCGACATTTAATTGCACTCTCGTAGGCCATTCTTCTTTCACATAGTGATTCTTTCTGTCTCTGCTATCCCACAAACATAGATAGCAAGGATATTTTGTGAATCCTGATTGTTGGCCTGAAAGAAGTGTTGCGATTTTGAGATCCCCACAAATTCGCCATTGGTGTTCTAAATACTTCATCTTATCCAATACAATTCCCAAATTTCCATAGGTCTCTTTAAGCTTCGTCGAATGGGCTATTGGCATTGGTGCTAATATGTTTCCAATGTGAAGCAAGACAGCTTTGAGACTCCTAGTTGATGAATCTATAAAGAGTCTCCACTCATCGTCTTTATAGATATTAGGTTTTAATTCATCAACCAAGCCTTTAACATTGGAACAGTACACCACCGAGTTCTCATCGTCCTTTGTGAAAAACTTCCGGAACTCTTCTTCTCTATTCCGATAAAAGTAAGCCGTTACCTTTTTAGCTAACAAATTTTTATTTTTCAGTCTTGATGCCAGTAATTCAGCTCCATCCTTAGGCAAATTGAGATCTCGTATGAGATCATTTAGTTCTTCTCGACTAAATGTTTCAGGGTCTTTCGTTTTCCCATCTGGCATGAAATCTTCATTTTCGGGATTTTCATCTTCAGAAATTTTTTTTTCCTCTCCTTCCTCCATTGGCACTTCTCCTTTTTCTACTTCCATCTCTTCAAGAGCTTCAGTTCCATCCACAATAACTGTTTTCTGTGGCTCAACAGCTGATGGAAAATTGGGGTACTGTATGTTACTTCTATTCGATGAAGTAAAACCAGCAATTTCAGTCATACAGAAGTAACAGTTATGCGAGCTAGTTGGTGGAGTCCAGATCATGGGAATTGTAAATTTCAAGTTTTCTCGGTTTTTGGTTTTTTTCCATCGTGTCAACATAATATTACATCGACCACAAACAAAGTGTGGGACCCAGGATGAATCCAAATTTGAAATTTGAATGCAAAAGCATTCTTCATAATTTCGTTTTAATCTATCTGAAAACTTTCTGCGGTTTTTTACCGGCTCAAACTCCCCTCAAACGTAACAAAATAGATCAGGACTTTTATTGCATAGATGGGAATTGCTTCTTGTAACAGTATACTCTTCGGTAGTCAAGTTTCCCACTCCTGAAGAGCTGCGGTCGCTGAGAGATGATGCCTGCGGGCCTGCTTTCTCACCCAGACCAGACGCTAATACTGGGTTTCCAAATCCCTGCATCGTAAAGTACTCATCACTTGTACCTGCCATGACGGCACACACGCCGTTAGCCCAGGGACTCTGCCAGATGGTTCTGTTGCCCACCGTCACCCCGAGGAGGTGCCCTGGCTGCAGGTACAAGCGATCATGCAATGGAATGAAGTCTGCACATCGAAGAAGTTGAAGTCCCAACACGATGGCAATTTTTTACTAAATAAAGGAAAAGGTGGAAGAAGAGGTATCCACGTCGTAGATCATTTGAGAATGAAACAGTACAATACCCTTGAAAAACCATTAAAAATCCAATTTGTGTACATTCTTGGATTTTAATCTTGTCTTTGAGGAATAAAAAATACAAGAAATTTATTCAATTGTGTTTAAAAGATTTTTTTCCATTTTTTCAGCAGCAATTTTCGGCTATTTTATCGGTTTTTTGCAGTTTTATGAATGTTCGAGGGGACTATGGGCCAAATTTATTGCAGAATCAGATCAAGTAGATCAAATTACATGGAAATCTTCGTCCATCTGGGTCCACAAAATTTTTTGCACCAAGATAATCCCAATTTTTCACGATTTTTGCAATTTTGCAGGATATGTTACAATTTTTTCAGAATTAAAAAAGTTTATGATTGTAGTACGATCGAAATTAGTATTTAACAGATCGAAATAGCTCCGTAAAGTTGACCCCCCATGTATAGATATTTACAATTTTTTTAATTGCAATCGTTTGATGGACGATTGACGGTGATTGACAGATAATTATTAACGTTTGACGGATAATAGTTTTTTTTTAATGAATTTTTCAAAATTGACCAAAAAACAAATTTTAGTTGCCCCCCCCCCATTTTGGAATTTTTCATTCTTAGGAATAGCTATGGATGGAAAATCGTTCGATGGTTTTTGACAGACCATCAATTAATATGAAATATTAATATTTTTCCTTTAATTCCATCATTCCCTATTCCGGTGTTGAAAATGAATAGAGTTTTGATTCACAAGTTCCACACCAGAGTCTAACCCGATCTGAGAGCCCGGGAACTGGTGACGATTTTAAAATTGTACGGTTCGAGTAAAGCAGACAACATTTTAGGTAAAAGTGAAAATAAATTTAAATAAATTGAGTGATTAATTTTTTATTTCAAAAATGCCTTGGTCTTAAGCTATTGAATTATTTTCCATTAACACTGCCATTCTCCGTTCTTCATTACGGCTCGATGATGGAGAATCCTGTAATTCATTAATAATTCAATTAATCTGAGCTTATTTACACTTTTTCCTAAACTGTTGATTGCTTCACTCGAACCGTACAATTTTGAAATCCCGGCTAATCGTGCCTCTTTGGCTAATTCGACATTATCACTACAATGTCACGAAAGCTAGTTGGTGACATTTCTCCGTCGCGGTGCTAAAGGGGGAAGGGGGCTGCCCTACCACTATGATTTGCACCAAATACCACCCCTTTGGTCACTTGCCATCGAACTCGAGATGACGTCAGATCGTGAAAGTATTTTCCAAATCTCAACAGTTTTTTTATCATTTTTTAAAATTATCGTCACCTTGAAATATCTCAGATTTGGAGAATGCCGCGTGATTGGAAAGCAAGCGTGAGTATCAAATCCTCAGAATATCTCGGAAACGAATGAAAGTACGCCTTTTTTGTCCCAACCCTTTTCTGTAGAAAACTTCAAAAACTATGAGAGAAGGTTCAGAGCAAAATTGCTTTATTTCACTCGCTTCCCGAGATATTTTCAAACAATATGGAAAAAATTGGCTCAAATATATTGATGAACAATGGCCGAAATTGTAATTAATGAATATTTCCTTTACGGTATTTATGATAAATGGCTTCATCGATCTACGTCTGACTATGTATAGTCGATTGTTAGTCAATCCATATACCCAAAAGCCTTCAATCGACGACTGATCAAATAATAAAATTTCTGGAGTGCGTGTCGATTGTAGGTGATGAAGCGGCCTATCGACCAGCAGTCGACTATTAGACTGGTTAACAAGTGCCAGAAGGTGACAATTTGTTAGCGTTGACGGAAAATTATGATCAGGGTATCTTTCGATTCGGAATGACATATAGAACATTTGTGAATCGTATGAAAACCCGCTCGTAAAAATTCCAAAAGTTATTAACAATTTAAAGAAAGAAAGAATAGGGTTTCCGTTTCTTGCGAATATCTCGGCAAATATTGCAAATATTCAAAATATCAAAAAAGATTCGGAAAGAGCAGAAAATCCCCTATGAAAAAGTTCCGACTCCCGAAACTGTAGGACTAATTTTTATAATTTCAATTTAGCAGGGAAAAACCGGCGGAAAACGCGCAATTCGTCTCTTGTTCGCACCGGGCGTATCAGAGACACTAACGAAAAAGAATGATTACGTCTTTTGAATGTGAATATTAAGGAACCAAAAAAATGTGGCACTTTTTGGATACTTCAATGTAAATTATTCAGGTCGAACGAAGTTTTTACCCCCATTTTTCAATAAACTATCCAATTGTTAATCAAGTGATTCCTTGAGACGGTATGGAAAATACGCGATAATTAACAAATTAAAAGATTCAAATTCTTTCCAACTCACTGGAACTATTGTTCAACGGTTTCAGAAAGGATTCCCGTTGGAAAAATTACAAAATAACAATTTCCCACTTAGTAAAGAACAATTAAATATTATAAATATTGAGAAACACATGAAAAACAGAGAATTAGCCAATTTTTTCACTAATTCGTTTTTTTATCATGAAAAAATACATAAAAATAATTTTTTCACATTTTTCAATTTATAAACAAATGCATTGTTTATAAGATAATTTAAATTTTTTTTCCATAACTTCATCTTGAATGAATCCGATGATTTTTAACAAAAAAAAATTCCTTAAAAACATTTATTTATTACTGAAGAGTGCCCTCGACCCAGGACAGACTCTTGAAATGGGAGTCTGGGCCTGGCGGTTGAGCTATCGATCGAGGCGCGTCCACCAGTGGCGGATAGGGGAAGTAACCAACAACAGTAGGAGGGGACAGGAGGGAGCTGACTGGTAGAATAGTCGGATCCAGCCATGTAACCTCCGGATATGTTGGTGAAGTGACGGTACAATAAGAGAGAAGACGGAGGTAAAAGCCCGGGCAGTCGAACGAAGGCCGTTACCGCGGACCAGCTCCTCCAAGCCAATGGTGTAAACCCATCGTGCCTACGGCTGAATGGCACTGGGGTGACACAGGGTTGATAAAACTCTGGGTCGTTGTGTCACTAACGATGTCCTTGGGGTACCAGGTCACCTTTCATTGTATCGTGTCGCAAGACAGGCCTTACCCTCACAAACCGGGCTCTGTGGGGTGTGGACCTTTATTTCCCGGATACTCGTGGGAATCATATGGATAACCAAGAAAATAATCAAAATTTTGACGCCCTGTCAGGGGACAGCACTGGGGACACCCGCAAGGACTTTCAGGGACCCCCCGAAGTCGGGACTGCCGGTGGCAGAAGGGGCCTCAACCGACATGGGGGACGAGGTGGCGGAGGCCTTGGCCAACGCCTCATTGTTCGTCGAGAGTGGAGTCAGTGGACAGGAAGGGCCCCCTGTGGAACCAGTGAATACTGGGAACACGGGAACCCTCTTGAACACTGAACCGCTCAGATAAAAAAGGGATCCAGTGGGGCGCAGAAGAGAAGGACGGCTAGGCAGAGGGAGATAGAAGCTGGACTCCTGCTTGCAACAGGCAACACTGGATCGAAGGACCCAGCTTCAGAAGGGAGAACCAAGCATGGAGGGAAAAGACCGCGTTCGATGGGCCATACACTTTCTTCGGAAGGACCCCAGAAGAAGCCGAGGGTCAATGAGGGCAGGATGGCTGCCTTGTTTAGCGTAGCTGCCGTGGGAGGAGGACGGGACTTCTTTTTTAGAATAAGGAAATGTCCCGGAAACCCACGCGTTTGCCCAGTCGTGTAGAGCCATGTGTCTATCTTGTTATGTTGGGTTCTTTTAATAATAATCTCCAGAGAGAGATACTTTAAATTAACTATTTATTGATTGAAAATCGATTTATAATTTATAATCTTACGATTAATCTAACAGCAAAATATAAGTTCTGAGAGGTAACTTAATTTCGCTTATTGAGAGTTAACTCACTCGAGCTGCATTATGCACTCGCTTATATAATCGAAGAATCGTACTTCAACACGTTATGTGTCGAAATATGATGACTTCGGAAAACAATGTGAATGCAATCGAAGTATTGCATTCTTTATGCTTACTTATCATGACCTACTCTTATTCTTTTATTAAGTGATTAATAAATAACATAATTATCATTTTCGGGACATAACATCCCTCCCGGCCAGGGAAAAAGATTTTTATCTTTTCAAAATCTTCTCCTTCTAACGAACTATTAAAATTACAAACAAAATTAATATTTTTTTTTTTTTTTTACATATTATCATGCTTATTATTTTTTAAAGGTTGATAACTCTACAGAGGTTGATTCATTTCAAAATCCGTGTGTGTATAAAAGTAGATTTCACTGTGGAGAATATATAACCTCCACATCTGAAATTGATTACGACCCTTCTTCATAGAGAAATGGTACTATACTCCAGCGATGACTGTTGTAGGTGTTGTCCGTCAACACTAGCAGTATAGTATTACTCCCGTAACTATGTCGAATAAGATCATCACTTATGACGTTTTTGAGTCGGATTTCCTTTATCTGGACACAGCTTTGGTTCCGATCTCCCTTCTCAATGTCGCTTAGTGACAGATTCAGTTTTGCCTGCATATGAAGATGGAATTTTATCCCTGATGACTTGCGACCTCTGATTGTCAAGTCTGATGTTTCAATCTGACAGAAGTCCGTCACATGAATCATTCCGGTTTTTTGCAGGACTTCCCTTGATTCTTCATTTTTTTTGAAGATTTCTTCAGTCTGTCGCAACTGAAAAATTGTCGAGTTCACAATTTCAATTTGCTTCCTTGCAGCGTCATGAGAAGTTCCTTGACCCTGCTCTAACTTGCTGAGTTGTTTGTAAATTTCTTTCGGATCTTCCACGTTCATCGTTCCTAATCCATCAATAATCCTCTGCGGTTTTTCCTGGTTTTATTATTGTCAAGAATTCTTTCAATTAAATTCTTGTTTCTGATAAAATCGTCGTGTAACGATTGCTCAATCATATGTCCCTCCCCTTCCGCGGGCAAAATCATGCTCCCTAGCATGATCGAAATTATAAAGAAATCTTGCTGCTTGTACGACAAGAATTCGCATTTCATCTGTTGTTTTATTCTGAGGTTTGAGGGTCCATATAATCACAAATCGATAAATTGCTGTAATCGATTGACATGAACTCGAAATAATTTATTCTTCTTTCCAGATCTGATAGTATCGTTCACATCAGAATTCTTCTCAATTATCTCGTAAGGTCCAATCCATGGAGAAGTTAATTTTTTTGATCTTCCCCTTCGTACAATTTCATTTTTCAGAAGAACTTTATCTCCGACTTGAAATTGCATTTCTTTGGCATTTTTATCATATTGCCGTTTAGCAATATGTTTTGCGTTGCTCAATTTTTCTCTTGCCACCTGATGTGTTGCACGTAGTTTTTCTCGTAATTCTTGTGCATAGTCATCATAAGAGTACGTTGCCCTCGGTGGGTGTTTCAATGACGTTGGTAATTCGGCTTGTCGACCGTATAACATCTGAAATGGCGTAATTTTTGTAGCCGTATGTGGAGTAGTGTTATACGTAAATGTAGCATACGGAAGCCACGTATCCCAATCATTTTGTTCTTCAGCAATGAAACTTCTCAGATATTCAGCGAGAGTGCGGTGTGATCTCTCAAGAGCTCCATTTGTTTGCGGATGATAAGCCGTAGTTTGTAGTTTTTTTATCCGTAATAATTTACAGACATTCTTGAAAATTTCTCCCACAAAATTCGTCCCTTGATCAGTCAATAATCTCGTTGGTGTCCCATGTTCACAGATAATTTTTTCTACAAAAGCCCTTGCGATTGTATTAGCTTCTTGATCGGGAATAGCAATTGCCTTGCTGAATTTTGTCAAAGAATCTTGGAATGTTAAGATATATTTGTTTCCGAGATCAGTTTCCGTCAACGGACCTACTATGTCCATTGCACATTGCTCAAATGCTGTTTCAGGAACTTCCGATATTACCATTGGCACTTTTGTAGCTTTTCCTAGCTTATTAGTTTGACATTTTCCACATGAGTTAACATATTTTTCAATGTCATCTCTCATTCCTTTCCATGCATACTTTAATTTGACTCTGTCATACATTCTTTGTATTCCAGGATGACCTCCAAGTGGTGTATCGTGATACTCCTTGAGAATGGTCAGTTTTTCTTCGTCCGATGGTGTAATAACTTCTGTTATTGTTTTTTCAGTATTTGCAGAGTCTTCTTTTTTCTGCTGAGCCCGCGTTATTACGACAATTCGACTTAAAGCATCAGCGTTTGTGTTTAATGAATTGAAGATCCATCTCAAAGGACGATGATCTGTAACTATAGTGAATTTCTTACCGAACAGATATGGCTTGAAATGTTTCACTCCCCAAACAATAGCTAGTAACTCTTTCTCTGTTGTATTGTAATTTTGTTCAGCTTTATTCAAAGTTCTGCTGGCATATGCTATTGGAAGATCTTTGCCAATCTCTCCTTGAGACAAGACAGCTCCTAATGCATAATTTGAAGCATCTGTTGTTAGAATGAATGTTTTTTCAAAATCAGGATACTGGAGAATTGGTGCACTTGTTAACTTCTCTTTCAGATTCTCAAAACAGAGTTGTTCTTTTTCGGTCCATTTCCGAGTACTATTTTTCTTCAGTAGCTCAGTTAATGGTTTGGCTATTGCCGAAAAATCTTTAATGAATTTCCGATAATATCCAGCTAATCCCAAAAATGACATAATGCCTTTTGCATTTTTCGGTACTGGAAAATTTTTCACTGCCTCTATTTTACTCTGGTCAGCCTTAATCCCTTCTTCAGAAATCATATGACCCAAATAGTTGACTTCTTTCCTTAAGAAATTGCACTTATCAGGTTGCAATCTCAAATTTGAACTCTTCAGTCTCTGGAAAACTTCTCTGAGCCTTGCATTATGTTCCTCGAGGCTGCTTCCAAAAACCACAATGTCGTCTAGATAAACGAAACATCGCAATCCCTGAATTCCAGCCAAGACTGAATTCATCAGTCTTCGAAACGTTGCTGGACCACCTTTGACTCCGAAAGGCAATCTGTTGAACTCATAATGGCCATAAGGAGTGGAAAAAGCAGTTTTGCATTTATCCTCTTCTTTTATTGGTATTTGATGAAATCCAGAAGCGAGATCGAGTGTCGAAAAATATTTGGCATTTCCCAATTGATCCAAGATTTCCGTGATATTTGGTAGGGGAAATGAATCTCCGATAGTTATGTCATTGAGTCGTCCGAAGTCTACTACAATTCGGAATTTAATTTTTCCTGACGCATCAGTTTTTTTCGGAACGACGAGTAAAGGTGCATTCCATTGACTCTTACTCGGTCGCACAACACCATTGTGTAACATCTCCTTGACCTGTCGATCTACTTCATCTTTTTGTGAATGAGGTAATCGATGTGGACGAATGTTAACGGCCTGTGTCCCTGGTTTCGTAGGAATAGTATGTTCCAGATGATTCGTTATTCCTGGAGAATCTCCTGGCAATTGAACGATACTATTATATTCTCCTAGAAGTTCTACGAGACTTGCCTTTTCTTCGTTATTCAAATGGTCTATCCGTAAATTTGCATGCAATAATTTCATACGTTCCTTCAAAGGTACTGACGTATGCTCTGTTTGTGTCAGCATCACTTCTGTTGTGGGAATTTCTCCTAATTTAACCACTGGCATATTCAAATATACGTCTTCTTCTGTGGTATTTATTATGCTTACTATTGCTCGTCCCTCAATAGGTTTAGTGAGGCATCCCCCTAAAAATATACCTTTCTCTAATTCTCTTTTATGGACCACACCTGGACTTAAACTGTGAGTTTTTACCCAGGCAAGAGTTTCTGTTCTTGCTGTTATTTTAGAAGGTTCTTCAGCATTATAGAATCCCAAATGTGTTCCATTTATCACTAATGCTTTTCCGGGATCAGTAGCAACTTTTAAATCTGGAGACTCGAGAAAATCTTCACCGAGTATTCCTCCGACGCAAGGAAAATCATCGGGCACTATATTAAATAAATGACCCAATTCTTCATTTCCTATTTTCAAATATAAAATGACTTTCCCAAGAGTGATGACATCCTGATTAGCTATTCCACGTAGTATTTGAGTTCCTTTGAGTATTACTACTCCTTCTTTCAATTTTTCAAGTTTTATTACTGAAGTCATAGCTCCAGAATCTGCGAGAAACATCGTAGGTTTTTTTAATTCATCAGCAGAAAGAATTAAACGATTTTTTATTTGAGATGGTTCTGCTGCTTTGATGATTCTCTTCTTATTTTCCTTTTCTTCTTTTTCTGGATTCCCTGATTTTGTGGGCTCCATCATTAAAACTTGAAAAGTACCTATTGGTAGAGTGCTATCTTTAGATGTCCCTGGATGATCATTTTTTCTATTATTATTTTTCTGTGTCCCATTGCCCTGCTTTTTTACAGACGTTTTATTTTCTTCAATGTTTATTTTTGCTGATGCAGACATTCCAAGTTTTTTCTTTAATTTTCTGCAATCAGCTGCGTCATGACCTGCATTGTTGCAAAATTTGCAAACTGGGCCATATGCATTGATGCTTCGTCGATCTGAGGCAACCGGTAATATTGATTTTCTTTGTACCTGTGGTGCCCTGCAATCTTCAGCCATATGTCCTGGTTGTCCACAATTAAAACAGTTGGTCTGATGTATTGACTGTCTTCCAGTTGACTGTCGATTCCCTCCTATAGAATGTTTAGTATTCCCTGGAGGTTTTCCTCTATTTCCAAAATTAGTAGAAATGGTTCTTTCTAATCCTATGGCGCCAATACAGGCTTCATGCAAAGTACTGTATTTTTCAGCCCTTACAAGAATCTGTAGTTGTCCTTTTAAGCCTTGCTCGAAGTTGACTTTTGCCAACGTATAAATTGCTTCTTCAGCACCTTTTTTTTCTTTTTCGTCCCAATGAGGATTTACTTGCTGAATGGACTCAATTAAATCCATGGTCACCTGTTCTGCTCGTGTTGAGAATTGAGTGACGTCTTCTTGCTCTTTTTGTTGTAATCGATTAAATTCTACTTGTAATCCGAGTAGAGATTTGAGTTTCCCAAAAAGTGCTTGTAGTTCTTTTTCGAAGTCGTCAAAGCTATTGATAATTTTGCGTTTCAGTTGTAATAGGGCTTTTCCATCCAATTTACTTCCTATAATATACTCAAGTAGCCTTGCTTGTTTATGTGGATGAACCATTTTCTGTGCAGTTTTGCATGAGATCAAAAATGCGTCGAGATCATTATCTCCATTGAATTGACGCACTATTTGCAATGCTGTTTTGATACTCATGAATTCATCATCGTCAAAAGTCACTCTTCTTCCATTTGCTGCCTGCTGATTATTTCCATTTTGTGCAGCCCATGCTCGACACAATTCTTCTTTGAATTGATCCCTCTCATTCTCGACACTTTGGAGTCGAACTTGAGCGTCATTCAATATTTTTTGATATTCTGTATTTTCTACAATTTTTTGAGCTTCTCTTGCTCGTAATTCGTGCATTTCATTATGTAATTGTTGATATCTATCCATTAGGATATCAACCCATCGAGGTTGTCGTTCTTGCACTATTGGGCTAGGTGTAAAATTACCTACCCGTAGTGAACCTGCTGGAATTGAAAAGTCCAAAGTAGGAGTCCCAAATGTTTCAATCCCTGGTTCCTCCGAATTCTGCGAACTTCGGTCATCCTCGTGACTTTCGACAGCCTGTTCCGTGTTGCGTGAAGTTAATTGGATATCATCTTCACTTAATGGAACTAAATTTTCAAGAGTTGAGTGTTGTCTTCTTGTATTGACCCCTCGATTGAAGTTATCCTGTGACGTGTGTGCCTGTGACCTACTGGTGTCGATCTGCGATCTAGTATTATTCTGAGGATTATTATCCAGAGAATTGTTAGGGAAAAGGCTTCGTCTTACTTGGTTCCCAAGGCTTTCTAAGGAGGCGAACTCATCTCGTCCTTGTTGTGCCATGATTCAATTAACTTTTTAGAAATTAAGCAATGAATCGTTGAATGTACCTGTGTGATTCCCTTCCGCCCGGAAAGAATCGTCTATTTATCTCTGAATGTGAGATTTCTCTTAAGGATCCTTGATTTGCTATCACAACAATGATAGGCTTGTTACTTATCAATTTGAAACTGATTGTCAATATCTAGTTAAATTATTCTCGTACTCTCTGAAGTCCTAGACAATGGTTGATCAGACCCTGCCTGTTGGAGAAACTCGCTGCCACCAATTCGTTATGTTGGGTTCTTTTAATAATAATCTCCAGAGAGAGATACTTTAAATTAATTATTTATTGATTGAAAATCGATTTATAATTTATAATCTTACGATTAATCTAACAGCAAAATATAAGTTCTGAGAGGTAACTTAATTTCGCTTATTGAGAGTTAACTCACTCGAGCTGCATTATGCACTCGCTTATATAATCGAAGAATCGTACTTCAACACGTTATGTGTCGAAATATGATGACTTCGGAAAACAATGTGAATGCAATCGTAGTATTGCATTCTTTATGCTTACTTATCATGACCTACTCTTATTCTTTTATTAAGTAATTAATAAATAACATAATTATCATTTTCGGGACATAACAATCTCTCTCGCACCCATTGCGTTGAGGGAGGTAAAATGGTTTTCCCGCCGTAACTCCCGAAATTCCCACGAGGAAAAGTAGTAACAGAACCCCTCCGACGAGGCTGATCCCCCATGAACCCAAAGAGTCCCGATCCACCCCCCCCCCCCCCCGCCTCCGTATTTCTAATTTATTATCCAGGAAAACGAGACGAAAGTTTGGGAAATCAATTGCCATAGTCCGGTGGCGATAACATTTCGATTCCCTACTTTTATCCACGTATCACCTAGCTCGGTGCTCGGCTGAGCGGCGAGAATTCTGTGTCTTTTGAACGGCTGTTGCGCTCCCTTGGATTCCAATGATAATCACTGAAATTATTCTTTTTGGTGCTTGATTAAAATTTCCTATAATTATAAATTTTGTTGGAGATTTCTTTTTGGGGGAATTTTTTTGTGTCTCCGCAATTTGAGACGTTTTGGAGGGGGGAGTTTTGAGATCGTCAAATCGAGTCTACAAAACGTAACTATTATTATTGATGATTGGTTATTGGTAATAAATAGTACGCATAGTTAATTTGATATGAACTATTTATTAGCACTCGTTCTCAATGATAATATGTACATATCAGCACGTGTGTGGCAACAGTTAATTGCCGTGGTGGAGTGAAGCCATTGGCCCTGGCAATGGCAGCTTGCTTGGCTCGCGCATGCCTATTGAGTATATACGGTCTGCACATCCTCCTCAGTAGAAGGAGAGCATACATGGATAGTGAGGGAGAGAGCGTAAGGGCAGAGGCGCTCATTCAAACAATTGATTTTTTCTGCAATATGCTCTACTTTCACCAGATCGACCTATTGCCGAGTATTTATTTCCAAGTGTTTCCCTCTCCCTAATTTTCTCAATTTTTCAAGTTTTTGGTGGATTTCAGGGATTATTTCTGGTTAAAGGGGAAGGGCAACGGATTGGATTAATACCTCCGATTCCCTCCTGACTCATGTACGTTTCCTCTCGGGGGCTAGCCGGGAAAAGCTTAACACCTCCCCCCTTCCGTCTATTTCGTTCCGTTCTCGGTGGAACTTCTCGCTGCCATGAGCCGGAGTTCGGCCGTAAAAATGTGGAAGAGGAGCCCACCGAGGAACTTTCGGTTTTGTGGTTCCGAATCAAAAACCACCTGGCGCCCATTAACGGTTTTTAATTAAGCAATTGATTCGAGAGAGGTGGAGGAAAGGACGGCGCGGTGACTTTTCATCCGTCGGGATAAAAAGTCATGTTACAAAATGGCACCCAGTGTGGGGCCCGATCCGTTGCTTCCATTAATCAATATTGGAGAGAAGTTGAGAATTTGGGGAAGAAGTTTTTCTTAGGGAATTTTTTTGTTTTCATGCAATAGAGGGAGAAAGTGTATTATTTGAGGTCCTTTGAATCAATTATAGAATTATACATAAAGATTGAAATGATTACTCTGAAATGAACTCTTTTCCGTTAATTCCAGATTCTGAACTATAATTAGTTTTCTTATTTCGCCCTCTCTTTCTTGACCGTTCAAATTCCCATTTCGTTTATTATTTGGTGATAACGTCACTAGATTTGTCTCGATTGACCCGTGTCTCTTGTTCTCTTTGTTGGGAGGAACGAAGAGAATAACTAAGTTAATTTCAAATGAAATTTCCAAATAATATACTTGACTGAAAAATGAGCAATACTGTCGACTTTTAACATATCAATTGAAATAAGAACAGTGTTGAAGAGAATGAAGAAAAGAAGAAAAAAAATTTTTGTTTTTCAATTGAGGGTTATGTGAGTTTTCATCTAACATGACCATTAATTTGTTTTTGAATTTATATGAAACGTCATGAACTTTATTGAGGTAACACCATAATTTCAAAACAATATCTGACAATAATTTATAAGAGAAAAATATGTTTTGAATTGTAAAATTTTTTTATATTTCTGGTTCAAGAAATGATTTGAAGAAGAATTCAAATGAGTATCCTGAAGAGGGTCTCACAAAGAGGCCGAAACATCGATACTTCAAATTGAAAATATTGTCAAATCAATTTTCCATTCAGCGGAGACCTACAAGGCCACCATCTAATTTAATATATTAAATATTTAGGGTCGTATATCCTATTTATTGAAACGGAGAGAAGTATTTCATCCGTACGCGGGTTACAAGAAATGCCACAAGGAAAAAAACAAAGAAAAGGCGTATGTTTGACTGGCCCGGGGTGATGAAAATTATACTATTCGAAAAAAAATTCATATTACGATAATTAATCGATAAAATGATAAAATTTACATGAATTTGGAATTTGCCGTAAAAATTTGAACGTAACGCTTTCAACAAGGACTACGGGGTTCATGTTGAAAAATGAGCCCTGTGACGAAACACAAAATTGTCACCTTTTAAAAAAACCGTCGTAACAACCCCATGCAATTTTTTTGCGTGCTGAAGGGTTTTTGCACAATTCTGTATCTGATGGATTTTATTTGAGGTATTTAATTTAACGCTTGATAAAATTCCGCGAAGAATTCAACTCTATTTCGACCACCCAAATTTAATCTCGTAACGATGAAATTTTACTTTGAAAGAAAACCTTCTGGACTTTTATTGTTCCATTATTTACGACACGTATCGATCCATGCCTTACGTCATCCCAAGCCGTGAAATTTAGAATAAAATTGGAAATAATATTTCCAAGGCCCGTGAGAGCGAGAGAGAGGTTCCTCCTCAATCTCAATTCCGTGCCTGTTCATCATTCTCGCACTTTTCACCAAAGAGAAGAAAAAAAACCGAAGACCCGTTGAGAAACAGTGGGAAGTGCCACGAGTGCAGTGTTTCCTAATGCCCAGTGCATAAACCTTCAGGGCATTGAAGATGACGAACCCAGGAGAGGAGGCACGGTTGGAGGAAGCCCATCTTGCAGCAGCGGAAGTGACTCGTTTGGCAGAAGCCCAACGAGACGCCGATGCACTGGTGGCAGCCCTGAATGCAGTAAGAGAAGGTGGAGGTGCAAGTGGTCTCCAACTCCACCAGTGCAGGTAAATAGCCAGCAGACTCCCCTCATTCCCAACCACGTAAACGCATTCATTCCAGTGCGAATCTTCACATCCACCAATACCGTTCCGTCAACCCTATGAGGGGTGAATGAGGAAATTAAAACTGATCTCCTGATGACCTGTACAGTATGCCCGCTCAACCGGACGTACATCTGACGTAATCCTAGGGTGGTTATCCCACCTCCTCCCGGAACATTATAGACGCGAGATTTTGATGGCGGTAGTGAGAGCAGTGACACCTCCGTTTGTAGATATGAACCTCTCCTCAACCATGGTGACGGTAGTGCACCGTCGATTTACGTCAACCCCCTGACGAATCTACCTCTTATAGGGGCAGCACCAATCCCGTCACAGCAAGTTCACTCTAACCCCCGGTAACAAGTGCCCCAGATGTTTCTCTGTCGTACCAAGTGCCAACGACATGTCCTCCCATCGGGTCAGTGCTCGGTTTGCTTCGACCCTCCTCTCACGACCTGTACCAAATTCTACGCAGCCTCGGGTCCATCATGCTGGAGGTCAAAATTATCCGACGGCTCCAACATACACGTTCGTGAACCCGTCACAACAGACTCAGTCTGCTCCACCTAATTCAATGGCCTCAGGCTTGTCACAACCCAATCCCGCAGTTTCGAATCATGCACCTACCCTAGCGCATGCAATCCCTCTAGGCCTGTCACAAAACTATCCCTCTGTGTCAAGTTATCTGACGGTCCGAGGATACTCCACCCCTCCAGGCCCGTCACAAACGTATTACGCCGTTCCGAGATCCAGGTACCCCTGTATCCGAAAATCCTCCCCCGACACGAACGGCCCAACCCTCTATGAACCAACGGCGACGATTATCCGTACAGCACAACGATTTCAGTAACTCGGATAATCTCGAAATCAAAGCGTCTCATGTGATTGGACTAATCACGAAAAAGTTCCTTTGTAGTGGGAAGATGGAGGAAGACCTTGAGACCTTTATCAGCCGTGTCGAATATGGAGTCCGTGGACTCCCCAATGACGGAATTCTCGCATCATTTGGGAATCTTGTAACTGGAATAGCCGAGATGTGGTATCTCACCAACCGAAACGCATTTCAGTCTTCGGAACTCCTTAAGATGATTCGAAGAGCCCATTACTCCTCGTCCGCGTATCAAGTGACGTTGGAACTTGAAACACTCACCCGTATACAAGGAGCACATGAGTCCCTGAGTGAATACGTCACGATCGTGACCTCCTATTTCTCTTGTTTACGTCCACCAATGCCGATGAACAAACCGGTTCAGACCATAGCCCGTAACTCACTTCCACAGTACCAAATTGGCCTGTTCGTCCACGCTTTCACAAATTTCCAGGAACTGGAAGAGTCGGTGAAACGACAAGAGCTCATTTATCAGCGTGCTCAAATTCGCCCAGTTCCGTTACGACCAGACCAGAGTGTCTACCCTAGTTTGGTCTATCGGCCGCCGAGGAGTAATCCCCCAAGATTCAATAACCAATTTGGGAATTCAATGGGCCCAAGGCCACCGTTCACACCGAATTCAACTCCCGTAACGAGGGGACTTACACAAAACCCACGACCAGTGTTCCTCATTCCCCATCGCTATCCGAATCCATTACAACAAAATTATCACGTTAGAGTCCTGGAGACACTGGAGAATGAGTCCGTTGCTCCCGAATGGAATCCCGTTACTCCCGAGTGGAGTCCACTCACTTTTCGACACGCTCCAGAGTATGTTCAATATTATGAGCCCTGTTACGAGTCAGAGTAGCCGCCAGCCATGATGCAGGGGCCTATGGAGACAGTTGACGTTGCTGGAACCCCTCTCCAAAGGCAAAACTCCAATGCCCGAAGGCCCCATGGGCTTCAGTCTACCGATCAGACACGAGTGCCCATACGACGAGTTAATAACTCAAATCTCGTGCTGCCAACAAATACAAACCCTGTAACGCCAGCAGATGATTCCACCCGACGCTGCTTCAGTGTAGTGAACTTGGACATATGCACCGAGAGTACCCAAGTCCATTTCGTCTCACTTGCCGTCGCTGTGGAAACCCTGGATATACGACATCCACCTGTCCGTCCTGTAACTTGGGAAACCCCGATGGAGGTGTGTTGAGCCGGATACTATGCCTCCATTTCTCGCAAGGCCTGTTACATCGGCAGCCCAAACTTGTACTGTGACAGTAACTGTACGGGACCCAGAGTCTCAGAATTCCGTGTCCTCGAAAGAGTTGAAAATCTCTTCTGAACCCGCAGTAACGCTCAATACCTCTTCGGATAACCCTGATGATTTAGTGAGCCCTGATCCAGCCCGATCCAGCGAGTTCGTGAAGAACCTGCACCCCGACGACCTTCCTATTGTTTTTCACGTCGATATCGTAATCGAAGGCAAATGCATAAAGGTTCTGATTGACTCTGGTGCAACCAGAACGTTTGCAGGAAAAGCTGGTATTGAAATTTTCTCTAAAACTAATATGCCAATAATACCCATTCCACCAAGACGAGTTGACACGGCCAATGAACGAATAAACAAGTTAAGTCAACTTGCGACCCGTTACGTGGATCTCGGAGGACGCAGTAGTCCAATGAATGCATTTTCATTTTCGGGACTATCGGAAGATTTGAACAGTCTCCTTTCCAAAAGGGAAAAACCCGGCCTGTGTCTACTGATCACTCATGAAATTGATGTGGGTGATCATGCTCCCATCAAATGAAATGCTTATTCCACTAATCCCGGAAGCCACATGAAAATGTGGGAAGAAGTCGACACGATGCTATAAGATGGCATTATTACCCCGTCACACAGCGATTGGTCTAGTCCAATCATCCTGGTGAAAAAACCCAATATCAAAATCCGTTTCTGTATCGACTTTCGTAAAATCAACGCCGTTACGAAGAAGGATGCATATTCGCTCCCGAATATGACGGCAATTCTCGATACCTTACGTCCAGCTAATTATATTTTTCATTTATTTAAGATACAAGTCCTTCAGGGATTGTCCCTATAACAGGGGGGGGGGGGGGGGGTACATATGTTGACAATTGTTTAGTGAAGTACATTTCAATGCTATTTTAGCTTAACTTATACTAATTATAAGATCTATAAACTTAATAAGATGGGATATAAGACAAGAGGTTTACAATAATAATAATGTTTAGATTAGGCAGAGCAACCACCGTAGAAAACAAGATAATCACAATTATTTATCTGAAGTTTTGACTTAGCAGCTTGGCTGAGTAGTCATTTAAATTAGATTAAAGCTTTAGGTGAAATTTCCGGATTTTCAGAACACTGGCGACAAATTGATCGATGTTTCTGAGGCTTTCTCCAGTATCGCATGGGAAGTGAAGCAAATTTATTATGATTCTTTTTTCTTCAAAAACATTTCTTCTGGTTTGAGAGCGTCCAGAGAGTGAAGGTAACCAGAAATTTCGTGGGGATTTATAGAAGGGACAACGTAGGAAGATGTGAGTAACAGTTTCGAGTTCCTGTAAGTTACATAGGGAGCAATTTTGCGAGGGGATGATGAATTGAGTGGTTTTGCTAGATGAGAGAGACATGAATCTCAGGGTTGAGAGACGGAGCTGGGTTAGAGTACGGATATGTATCCAAGGATGCATTTCATTTTTCGATTTCCTACCATTCCTAAAATTCAAAATTTACGTTTTAGTGAGGTTGACAGTAAGGTTTTTGTATTCAACATATTTGAATAGAGTGGAAGCTATTTTTTGGGCTTCAACTCTACTGTCTGCAAAAAATATCATGTCGTCTGCAAAATCCAGTTGAATCAGATCAGTAAATCCATCAAGGGGGATTCCTCGAGCACCTCGTTCCAAGAAAAAAGCGTGAATGTCTGAAATAGATAGTATGAATGAGAGAGGGCTCAAGGATTCCCCCTGTAGAACACCGGCAGTTATGTCTGTGGCTTCTGATAGGTCACTACCCTGTTTAACCTGCAGTCGAGCTAAATCATATAGGTTTTGCAGGAGTCTGATGTACTTTGCACTGACGCCGAGTTCATGAAGAGTGAGCCAAAGTTTTTTATTGTCGACCGAGTCGAAGGCCCTTCTGAGATCTACGGAGAGGGCAAGAACAATCCTTTTGAGAAGTCTGAGCTGAAAGCTGACAGCAGAATTGAGTGTAAAGAGATTGTCCAAGCAACCACGACCCCCAACAAAACCAGCCTGACACTCCGGTATAATTCTTTTTTCAAGTACCCATTTTTCAAGTCTCCCTCTGAGTATTGTAGTGAAAAGCTTAGGAATACAGTTAACCAGTGCTATTCCTCTATAATTATTAGGATCGGATTTGTCACCTTTCTTATGTAGCATCGACATCTGTACATTTGCCCACGATAGAGGAATTTGCTCATCATTGAACACCTTATTAAATAGTACTGACAAGTAGTATAACCAGTTCTCAGGTAAATGTTTCAGAAATTCGTTGGAAATTTCGTCGGAGCCGGGAGCCTTGTGGGATTTGCATTTAGCTAAGTTTATCGTTAGTCCATCAAGTGTAATGGGACTATCGAGTCAACGGTCAAATGTACCAGTAAAAGTGTAATCGGTGTACTCCTTAGGGAGGTACACCAGTTGATAAAATTCATGCCAATTATCTAATGTGATGAAGTATTTTCTAGGTATAAAGCCTCTACAAAATTTAACAATATCCCAGAAGGCTTTAGGGTCTCGAACGTTAGCGAATTTTTTGGTTATTTTATTGTAGTAACATATCTTTTCGTTTTTTTAGAAAATTATTATGCGATTTCTTTGCATTACAGTAGCTTAGTCGATTAGTTGAAATATAATTAGATGATACCATTAGTACTCTCAATGATGCTAGGTTCATTGCAGATTCTTTGCAAGAGTTGTCAAACCAAGGTTTGTTGCATTTGTTTTTAATACCAGACTGTGTGTTTGTATGCATTTTCAGGCTGACAGCAGTCTCTTTGATAGCGAGACAGAGATTTTGACTGATCTGTTCTATTGTTGAGTTATTGAAGTTTATAATAATACGTGGAGGAATTCCAAGAGCTTGAGAAAAACAATTTGCTAAGTCTGGTTTCCATTTTAAACTTTTTTTTGATTGTGTTGCGGTGACAAGTTCATTAGAAGAATTACAAGAAGTTAAACTGAATAGACGTAAAGTAACTGGATAGTGATCTGATGAAGCAATTGTGGTATCAACAAGAAAATTATCAACGTATTGAGTATGAGAAAAACTCATCCAGACCAAATCAATTGTACTGACGCCAGTTGACACGTAGGTAATTTTACCTGGAAAGTCACCAGCAGATCTACCATTGAGCAAAATGAAATTGTTTTGTTCCATAAATTCTACAAGTAATACTCCTTTCTGATTGACACTTTTGTGTTCTGAGCAGCGAGAACCGTGAAGACTGGTGGCGTCAAAGACTTCCGCAGGCCATGTATCCAGTTCACCCACCCAACAATTAAAATCGCCTCCAAATATCCAGGGGTAGTCAGGGTATTTTGGTTTCCATTCGTCAATAACCAATTGTAATGAGTCGAGTGTACATAGTAAGTCAATATCTGGGGGTAAGTACAAAAAGAAAATGATTAGTTTAAAGTTCAAGAAGCACACTTCAAAAAGGCACCCGTATTCAAATGAATGAAGAATTGAGAGATTGCAATTGTCTTTATTAGCAAGCAGCACAAGGCCACCTCCTCCTCTACCTCTGTTGAAGTTCTTCGTCACATGGATCCAGTGCTAGTGGTCCTTCTCATCCGAGATTTTCGATAGAAAATACGGAGTTTCAACTGCCCACGTTTCACTTATACATATGATTGGGCTGGTGCAGGTAGATACAAAATTGGCAAGTTTACTGGGCCCATTGGAATTCCAAAAGGTGAACTGGATTTTTCTTTGAATTTCGGTGGTGCTCTGCCCTGTTAGTTTCCCATAATATAACCATTGTGATTCTTTTGTTTGGAGTTGCGATTTGCTTGTTTCGTCACGTTATTATTATTCAATTGAAGAGGAGTGAGCGACTGATTGATCTCATCCCAATTATACTAATTATCTTGAATTTTAATCTTCAAGTATCCTAAGGAAGTTCTATTACCTTTTACTTTTTCATCTCTGGAAATTTGCCTCAAAGCACGCATGATGTTGGCTTCTCTAGATGTGTAATCAATATCAATAAAGATGGAAGTATTGTGTAAAGAATCCTTCTTTCGACGAAGAACTGATTGCTTTGTTTCCCAATTAGTAAAGGTAGCAATAACCAATGAGTGCTCTTTTATTATTTTCATTTCAGCAATAGCAGAAGTGATGTTGAATTTATCATACATAAATTCTTTAATTTGTTCAACTGTAGCTATGGATGAAGAGAGAAGTCCACGAATAACAATGTTCAATTTTTTCAGTTCTCGCTCGGAAGCATCTATTCTATACAGGGCAGAGTTGAGGTTGTAAGTCAAGTTGTTCGACTGGAGTTTCGTTGTAACTTTCTGGTCAATAATTGATAGAGCATCGGCCAGAAGAGACTCATGCCTGTCCTCTTCGACAGCCTTAAGTCTAGCTTCAAGGTGGTTAAAACGTTGCTCAGATTTCGCATCATTGGCCTCGATTTTGGAATTTAGGCTGTTATAGAGTTCCTTGAGATCGGTGAATTCCTTCTTGTTTTCCTGTCTCACTTGACGAATATCATTGGATATCTCATTAAGTTTACTGAAAACCTGTGCCAGGGTTGCTTGGATATCGGGAGGCATCATGTTGGTTGCATCGAGGGTCAACAAGTTGGGAGAGGAAGACAGTTCATGTGAAATGGAGTCAGTTGGCATGACATCAATCAAATTTCGGTTTGATTTATTTTTTGGTCTCTTTGTAGTAGCTGTCTGCGCAGTAGGAGGTTCGAAAGGGCGCTTCACCCCCTTACCTTGGAGCAGATCGAGTACACTACTCTGTGGTGGATCCGTTTCTCTCACTAAATGTAGCACATTTGGTGGTCTGCCACGTTTTGGGCGAGGTGTCAAATTTATATTAATTCCCTGTGGTTTGGGAGAGAAGATAGTAGCGAGGTCACTTGAATTTTCTTCAGTCAATGTTTTGTCTGAAGAGTCCAAGAAGGAGGGACTAGCCGGTGGACTAAAATGCTGCAATTCTTTATTTAATAGTATATGAAGCTGATTGTCAACTTTAGACGTTACTTTGTTTAGATCTGTATTAGATGAAAAAGGAGGAATCACTGTTATCGACAGATTCGGTTCTAAAGAGCACGTATAGGTGTCGCGTGGGCTACAACACTTTTCACCTATGTTACGACCTTTTGGCCATCTAGAAATTCACGATTCATGGCCAAAAATATTTTCACTGGGTAGCCTCGAAAGAAACAGATCACTTTGACAGCTATTTAGAAGAATTAGGAGAATCGGGAAAACCGGAATTGTTATCACCAATTACTTTATATATTTTAAACGCACGATTTTTCACATTTTAATTTTCAAAAAAGGAAAAGTACTTGCAAAAAACACTAAGTCGTCGAACGGAGACTAAGAAACCGTTGTACTTCGAAACTTGCGCATGCGCATCCCCTCGAGCTAATTATATCACCACCCTCGACCTGAGTCAAGCCTATTTCCGGATCCCGCTCGCTCCACGAGCACAGGAGATGAGGGCTTTCAAAGTAAACGGCCGTGGGCTATTCTACTTCCGTAGAATGCCCTCCCGCTTAACAAATACCACTGCCACGTTCTAAAGATCAATTGATCGAGTAATCGGTCAAGTAATGTACCCAAATGCATTCGTGAATTTGGAAGGGTTACACGACTAAATATCACAGACAAAATATCACACGACAGAGTATCACAGTCAAAATATCACACGTCAGAATATCACATGGTCAAAATATCACAAGGCCAGAATATCACAAGGCCAAAATATCACAAAATACAATATCACATGACCAAAATATCACAAAATAAAATATCACACGTCAAATTATCACGAAATTTCATTGAAATGATACAAAATCGAAATTAAAATAATTAAAATAATATAATTACGAAAATCAAAAATTACAAGACAACATCGTGTCCACACCCACGTAGGAAATCGAGCATTTGTGATGGATCATAATCAGCAACAATATTTTCAAGACGAATATCATAATTAACATACTTCTTACGTCTTGTATTCACAGCGATTCGCCCCGCACCTTGTTGCTTAATAGATAATTCAGTGAAGTCTTGTTCACTCTTTAAACAATTAATAAATCCACCAATTTGTGCATGATTAATATAAATAGCTGATGATTTACCTTGTGATATTTCGTCCATGTGATAATTCACCTTGTGATATTTTGACCATGTGATATTATGACCATGTGATTTTTTTTACAGTGATATTTTGACAATGTGATATTTTGACAATGTGATATTTTGACGTGTGATATTTTCATAGTGATATTTAGTCGTGTGATATTTAGTCGTGACACCGGGGTTTTCTCTACACACCGTGAAAAACTTCACTCCTGTCTCCGGCAGGTGCTGCGTCTACCACTGAACCGTCAATAATCAATTATCGATCGTAGATATGATGTATTTTCCGGAGGAGGAGGGAGAGGGCGCCTCGGCGACTTACCCCTTTTACGACCACCTCGTAACAGACCCCCCTGCCCAGACGAGACACACTCTTTCCTCGTCCTCGACTCCTGTGCTCCTGTCGTCCGGTCCCCTGTGGAACTCTTAATCTATTTACCTGGCTGTTGGTCTAACTCCGTCCTCAGCAGCTGCTCACCGACACTCAACGGGCTGAACTGGCTTTTGAGTTAGGGATCTCTTTGGGGGATTGGATTTCGGGTGAAGTAACTAGTGTCTCCTCTACTCTCAACTTAACTTTATTGTCACTCTTTAGGCACATTTGGCACAGTCGACTAGGACTTTTCTCTCTTGATTTATTAACAGGCTTAGCCTCAATACTGTATGTCTCCGGCTCATGGCCGGAAGTAGTCTTGTGTTTAGTGTCTCGTTAAGTGTGGTGAGATACCCTGATATCGACTAATAATGTAGGAATAATAGAAAAAAACATAGTAATAAAAAAAAATGAAAAAACTTGAATGCAAGAATGCTTGTGTGCGGCCCCTTTCACCCCGTGGCGACCAGACTTATGGTCCCGAGGTTT